>JAFIRS010000193.1:600000-1040003 GCA_018342105.1 Gonioctena quinquepunctata
CTTGCATTATATTCGCAGCAATGTGCATTGCTGAATATAAAAGACAGAGATGTAGAAGATGGTGGATTGAGAAAAGAGGGAAAGGAAACTTGTCATTAGTTCACGAAAAATTCCTGAGTGCAGATCCTAATTAATTCAAACGATATTTAAGAATGGATCAGAGTCAATTCAATAAGCTATTGAATAATATTCGGAACTTTTCCTATAGTTGAACCATTTCTTGTCATTATGTTGGTATTCCTGAGTAAAAACTGTTGACAAAATTGACCAATAAATTGTCAGGTGTAAATATAACCCATATTGGTCAATTTTATTGGATCGTGTAAATTCGCACTAATAATTCGAAATAGGCCTTTTCATTCTAATTTTTTTTGTGCGCATGCCTCAACTTTTCGGACATTTTATACGTGGGTGTGTCATTGTAATTCTAACCTTTTTAAGTTCCGAATTACAACCATAGTCTTAGATGGATACAATTATGTGCTTCAATTGCTGTATGTTTTAATGAAGCACCATCAATTAATTTTTCATTTAATTGCACTGATAATAAGGGTAATAACCCGTGTTGTCCATCGAAATTTTCATATTACCCGCTTTTTTTAAATGGTAGATGCGCTTGAGCGTGACAAAAGGCCTATTGAAAACGCCATTTTTTTCTTCACATTCAAAGAAGTACTCCTAGCGCCTGATGGACGTACGCATCGTTACTTCACACAGTTCAAACTTTTACCGCTAGTTGCCTCGAACTGTCAACTATATTTTCATCTGTCTTCGTTCATATTTGTTGTACTAATATCTGAAACATTACATTAAAAGTGAGTTGAATTTATGTTTGGGTTGTAAGAAGCAGTATTGTCTATCAATATTCCTGAAACAACCACAATTGGCGCTAGTGTTTGGGAGAAGTTATTGAACTATGTGAAGTAACGATGCATATGTCCATCAGAGGCGCAAGGAGTACGTGTTTGAATGTCGTGAAAAATTGGCGTTTTCAATTCCGAATTATGAAAAACATTAAACATTTTTTCGATTTCCAAGTTTGTTGCTGATCTCTCTCAGGTGGTAATCTTTATGTGCAATTCAAAATATTCTAGAAAAGGAGCACATGCGTTTTCCCTATTACTTCCCACAAACACTAGCGCCAATAGTGGTTGTTTTAAGAATATCGATAGACAACACTATTACTTACAACCCAAATTAATGTGATGTTTCAGTAACAATAGAAAATACTACGATAATAAAAATATGAGTACAACATATAAACAAAGACAGATGAAATTATAGTTGACAGTTCAAAGCAACTAGCGGTAAAAGTTTGAACTGTGTGGAGTTACGATGCATACGTCCATCAGAGGCACTAGGAGTAAACAATTTTAAATTTCTTAGTTTGTTGCTCATCGTTCTAGGTGGTATTTTTCATGTGCAAATCAAAATATTGCGTGTTCCCTATTCTATGACCCAGAGATACAGTAAAGTATGTTGTATAGGTACACGAGTTGTGGAAATTTATTAGTACGTCTTTTCAGAACGAGTAGACCCTCAAAATATATATTTAAATATTCTGACAAAGAAATAAACCTGCTGGATGATCAGAGGTGCATTCGATTATAGACTCCTAGAGTAGAGTAAAGTATTTGAAGGTTTCTTAAATTTACTCTGGAGTTGAGTACTATTCATGTAATATTCGAACGGTGCGGAATATATTGGAGTTGTTTACAAAGTCCGAGTGACAGAAGGTTCTGAAATCGGAAATATAGGTTATGTTATTGTTAAAAAAATACGAAAACCGGAGAAAAATATTGTTGAGAATACCAGATAACTTTTCTAGAATCTTGTTCGGCAATTGTAAATCGAATGTTAGTATTTATGGTAGGGAATGACAATGATATATTCGAATGCCATATGATGGTTTCGAAGCAGTTTTATTAAAAATAGCTCCTAGGTTAAGAATTCGAGGACACAGTATGAACTTGGTAGGCCATATGTTCCTCCAATATTACAACTAATATCAGTGAACAGTATTAAACACATACACATAAATAATTTCAGTCTGTGAGAGTGTGAGACAAAGCATAAAGAGATTTTCCGTCTCCCAGAGTTATGTCAATTTTGTGGAGTTAAATAAACCCAGCTATTTTGTAGAGTTACGAGAGTTAACTCGGTAGCGAATACTCGGGTATTTTCGAACGACAGTCTTATAGTAAAATATACACAACTTTACGATTTTCGAACGATATTTAGTAAATTCTACTCGATGGAGTAATCGAACGCACCTCTGTATATTGATTCAAAAATTCAGGATCACAGCGTGGTTGGGTTTGTATAGTGGCGATATCTATTAGTTGTCTACGAAGTAGCGAAGTGGTGACCCTTAGTTTTTTTTCAAAGCTATCTATGAACGAGACTTCTGATGGTTTGTTATTTAAAATTCAAAAGATTTTCTAACCTCAACAGAAGGAAGTCAATTTAACACAGAAATGCTCACACCACATATATTGCGACTGGGGCTGAGGCACATATTAGCCTTCCATAAAAATGAGAGTACTTTCAGTATTCTCTTTCAGAGAATAGCAAGGTTTTCAACAGATACAAATCAAAATAATCTCAATAAAAGGAGAGAAGAACTAATGGCCAGAGGGTTACCCAAACAAAAACCAATCAATGGTGTGAAACATATAATTCTAGTGTCTTCCGGAAAAGGCGGTGTTGGAAAAAGTACCACATCAGGTTCGAAGCAAGACAAATGAGGTGAATCCATCTTATCGATACAGAAATTGGTTTTCAGTGAATCTAGCCGCTGCCTTGATAGCAAGATACCCCAAAAAGGGGGTAGGCTTGCTTGATACGGATGTATTCGGACCATCCATACCTCTCATGATGAATTTGAATGATACACCCATTCTGAACAAAGAAAATTTAATGGAACCACTTACTAATTACGGGATAAAATGGTGAGGTATATTTTCATGTTTACTTTTCTCACTAAGCAGGTGCCCTTTTTATAGCATGTCTATGGGGTTCCTTATAGAAAAAACGTCCCCCGTCATTTGGCGAGGCCTTATGGTGATGAAGGCTTTGGAAAAGTTAATGCGTCAAGTCCACTGGGGCGAAATTGAATACCTCGTAGTTGATACACCACCAGGTACTGGAGACACACTCCTGAGTCTTATACAGAACCTGCCGATTTCCGGCGTGGTTCTGGTTACCACTCCCCAAACGGCAGCCCTAGAAGTCACCAGGAGAGGTGCCGCAATGTTCAAAAAACTGAACGTACCAATAATAGGCATTGTAGAAAACATGAACTATGTCAAGTGCACTTCGTGTTCTGAAAATATCAACATTTTTGGGAAAGGAACAGCAACGTTAGCCGAGAATCTTCGGTGCGATATTTTAGGTAGTTTTCCGCTTGATCCTGATATTTCACACAGTACCGATAGTGGAATACCGATAGTTGTTCAAGATGATGCTAGTGAAGTTAGTAGAAATTATATAAATGTTGCTGAACATATAGTGAAGTTTTTGAAGAAATAAATCTTGTTTATGTGTTAGAATGCATTATCAATCATCTGGGAGTTTATATCGCAATTACTTGAACCAAATCGGCTCAAAAATGGTGGATTTGTCTCTAATTTTCGCCATCTCTCAGTGAGTAGCGGAACTATAAGTAAAGGAATTAATGCAGAAAACTGTTTCAGTTGTAATGAAGGTATCTGTAATTTCAGTTGTACTTGGACTATTGCACAAAAGATGACGTTTGTATGAAGATCTCAAGTTTAGATTCACAAATGTAAACAACAAATATATATGTTCCTTCTTGAATGAACTTATATGACAATTACTTGGGAGGAATTGGATTCGAATTATAGTGAAGTGAAGCGTTCTGAAAGTGCTTGTTACCAAAATCGACTATAAAATGGTAGATTTGTTTCTAATTTTTGGCCATCTCTCAATGAGTAGTGGAACTATGAGTGAAAAAATCAATGCAGAAAACTGTTTCAGTTTTAATGAAGGTATCTGTAATTTCAGTCGTTACTTGGGCTATTCCACAAATGATGGCGTACACATTCAATTATTAGATTTATAAATGTGAGGAACAAATCGATGTTTTCATTTCGATAATTTCCTTCTTGAATTAACTCATTACCTGGGAGAGGCATCTGATTCGAATGATAGCGAATAAATGGCCAAAAGTGAAGCGATCTAGGAGTACGTCTTAACAAAATTGGATTTTAAATGGAGGGTGTTTCAAATTTTTGCCATCTCTCAATGAGTAGCGGAACTATGGGTAAAGAGAAATCGATACAGAAAACTGTTTCAGTTTTAATGAAGGTATCTGTAATTTCGTTCGTTACTTAGAATTACGCAATTAGTCTACTGCACAAAAGATGGCGTAAGCAACTATATCCGAATATTTAGATTTTCAAGTGTGTACAACAAATCGATAATTCCCTTCTTGAATGAACTTATATCGCAATTATATGAGAGGCACTGTATTCGAATTCTGGGAATAATTGGCCAAAGTGAAGCTATCTAAGCATGGACGTATAGGAGTTAACAAAATCGGCTTTAAAATGGTGGATTTGTTTCTAAATTTTCCCATCTCTCAATGAGTAGAGGAACCATTAGTAAATGAATCCCTTCAGAAACTGTTTCAGTTTTGATGAAGGTACCTGTAATTATGTACTTAGACTATTGCACAAAAGATGGCGTACGCATCAACATCCTAAATTTTAGATTTAAAAATGTGAACAAATATTTTTATATGGATAATTTTCTTTGAAATGGACATCAGAAATTTTTAGAATAAAAGTCGAAATTTTGAGAAAAAATTTAGAAATGTTGAGAAAAAAGTCAGAAGTTTGAAAATAAAAGTAAAAATGTTGAGAAAAAATAGTCAAAATTTTGAGAATAAAAAGTTAAAAATGTTGAGAAAAAAGTAAAAATTTTGAGAAAAAATCTCAAAATTTTGAGAAAAAAAGTCAGAATTTTGAAAATAAAAAAGTCAAAATTTTGAGAAAAAAAGTCAAAGTTTTGAGATTTCAATAAAAAAAATACTGGTGGGATGGCGCCAATACGCCGTCGTAAATTCAAGATATAGGAAAAAGGAGGATAAATTCAGTTTATTTATTATGTTAAACATCCCTATGGAGCCATCGATTTGGATAATTCTTCCTTGTTGTTCCCAAATAAATTTTGTGATATATATACAAGGTGAGTCAGATAAAACTTTGTGTGCTCATACTATTAAACTGACTTGAATGGATTTTTTGCACGTCTATCCTTCAAACTCAAACAGTTCTTTAGCTTCACTTCTAGGTCATCAAATGTGTACAGGGCGATTCAGAATAAGACCCAAAAATTCCATGTACATATACTATTCAGGGAATTTGAATACACAGTAACCGTCTGAATATACAGTGCGTCATAAAAAGTTCGCATGGAGATGCTAATTAATCAGTTAGAAATCAATTTACTGTCTAGTGGCTCCTACAGGCGCAGGAGAGCTCCTCACGCTACTATTGTGCGATTAGTGAGTTAAATATACAGGGTGAGACAAAAGATATCTGTGTAGCGATATTATGTAACCAATTTGAATAGTGGTATCAGAAAACGTTCTTAGACTACTTTTATGTCCTTATATATACAGGGTTAGTCAGAATAACACCTTTTTTATGCTTTGGGAATTTGAATTTGTTTTTTAATGTTTAAAAAGTGTAAATGAAAAACACTCTGTAAAAATATGTACTTTATTATGTCCCTATTATAACAACCCACTCACATAAAATAAAAAATTCAAAATATAACGAATTACATGGAAGAAATCTCATTACAAAGGTTGAGCGTGAATATATAAAAAATAGAAATTCCATTCATTCACTTTCATCTCATACACAAATTGCACAGTCTAACAGTAATGTCAAAAATTGGTGGCATCATTTCAAGATTTTTTTTTATAGCATAGAGAAAGTTTTGAGACATCAGAAACACGGAAATTGTCAAAAGTGTCTTGACAAAAGGATTTGTTTTTTCCCTTTTGAAGCTCCTGTTTCAATAGTGGTACTCAGAAATTCAATAATCACTTTATTCCATTCGAACATGTAATATCAAAAAGCCCATGATGAAAATTCTGGAGGACTTTCAGATATCAAAATTACCAATTCTATGGAATTCCACAGAATTCATCTGAAATAAAATTCCCGGAAATTGAAGACTAGAAAAATACTGAAATTAAAATTCCAATTCATATAGAAAAATATTGAAGCATTCAAATGAGACTGTTCCATGAAGATACACCGTTCCATTCCACGATATTCCACAGAATTCAAATGGAATACAACTTCCAGGGAATTGAAAGAATGTTCTAGAAGGATCCAGATCACTGACCTGGAGTTGTAAATTCTTTAGAATTGAACCACTTTCCATATTAATTCCAAAGAATTCAAATTGGTTTGTTCCCCCACAAAATTGAAGGACTGTTGTGTTAAAACATGATGATTCAACGGAAGTTATAAATTCAAACCTACAGAATTGAAAAATAAATAGAGAGATTTGCTAGAAATTATGGATTCCAATACAATGGAAATTATGAATTCCATGGAATTTAGAGAACGTTGCAACCATAAAATTCCATAGAAAACCCTTAGAATTCAACTATGATTATTTATTCCACAAAATTGAAAAACGAAAGCAGAAACTGATTGATCAATCCTAGGAATTCCACAGAATTCATCTAAAACAAAATTCCAGAAATATTTTACACAGCCGACTAGAAAAATACAATGTATAAGATACACTCTTCCATAAAGTTCCACGGAGTTCATATGCATTGGGAATTCCAGGGACTTGAAGAGGAAAATATTGAAACATTCATATCAGACTGTTCCATAGAAATCCACAGAATTAAACTGAAATAAAATTCCATGGAATTGAAGAATGTTTCATACACTCAATTACAAAATTAATGAAACATTCAAGTTACACCGTTCTATTCCACAGAATTCAAATGGAATACAACTTCCAGGGAATTGAAAGAATGTTCTAGAAGGATCCAGATGACTGACTTCCTGGAGTTGTAAATTCTTTAGAATTGAACCACTTTCCATAAAATTCCAAAGAATTCAAATGGGTTTATGTTCCCCCACAGAATTAAATGAATGTTGTTAAAACACTCGAGAGGACTCAATGGAAGTTAAAAATGCAAACCTACAGAATTGAAAAATAAATAGAGAGATTTGCTAGAAATTATGGATTCCATACAATTGAAATTATGAATTCCATGGCATTTAGAGAACGTTGCAACCATAAAATTCCATAGAAAATCCATAGAATTCAACTATGATTATTTATTCCACAAAATTGAAAAACGAAAGCATAAACAGATTGATCAATCCTAGAAATTCCACAGAATTCATCTAAAACAAAATTCCAGAAACATTTTACACAGTCGACTAGAAAAATACCCAAAGGTACAAGATACACCCTTCCATAAAATTCCACAGAGTTCATATGCATCAGAAATTCCAGGGACTCTAAGAGGAAAATATTGAAAACATTCAAATCAGACTGTTCCATAAAATTCCACAGAATTAACCTGAAATAAAATTCCATGGAATTGAAAGAATGTTTTGGACAGTCTACAAACATTCAAGATGCACGGTTCTATCCCACAGAATTCAAATGGAATACGACTTCCACTCGACTAAAAAAATATGAAAACATTGGAGATACACTATTTTATAAAATTCCACAGAATTCAAGTACTCCATAGAATTGAACAAATTTTGCCAGATGAATCCAGATGACTGAAAGAATAAAAAAATCACTAATCCATGGTATTACACAGAATTCAAATGGGTTAATATTCCCCACAGAATTGAAGGAAAAATAAATCCATAGATTTGCTAGAAATTATGGATTCTATAGAATTGAATGAATACTGAAAGTTTATTCGGCTCTAAGAAATTTAGATCAATTCCACAGAATTCCATAGAAATTATAAATTCCATGGAATTTAGAGAACATTGTAGCCATTAAGTTCCATAGGAAATCCAAAGAATTTGGTACTTTGATTATTCATTCCACAAAATTAAAAAACGAAAGCAGAAACTGAGCGCCCAATCCTACAAATTTTCAGAGAAATTCCACAGAATTGCAATAGGAACGAATATTCCATAGAATTTTTTAATACTGGAAAACCCCAGTAAAATTAATTTTTTAACCGACGAAACCAAAAAGGAGGAGGTTCTCTATTCAACGCGTATTTTTTTTTTTTATGTATGATCACCCACAACTTTTCACAGAGCGGTTCGATTCCGATGATTCTTTTTTCATTGGATAGGGTGTACTTCGAAGTTGGTCCCATTTCAATTCGAACAACAAAATCCATCCCTAAGGGTAGCAAATTGGAGGATATTGATCGTTCACCCTCTGAATTTCGGTGCGTTAACCCATTCTATCAGGCATAACTTTGTAGTGGGTTTTCCGATTTGGGTGATTCTTTTTTTATTAGAAAGGGTATACCTCATAGTTGATCGTATTCCAATTTGGAATGAAACGATCCACCCCTATGGGTAGAAAAATAGGGGATGATTGATTTTTCACTGGTGAACTTTGGCACACGTATGTAGTTGACATTGACAGACCCTCCTACATCCGTCAAAATGATTACATTCTATGAAAGGATGGAATTATATACAAAGTGATGAAATCAACTAACCAGAACTTTCAAAATTAATTTATATTATATAACAATAAATAGTTAAAATATAAAATAATATTATTTAATAGTTAATAGTTGAAGTAAGCTAGGTAAGTAGGTATTTTAGAAGTAATCAAAAATTAATTATGTAGTAATTAGTTGATTTCAGCAACAAAAAATTAAAAAATTAAAACTTTCTAACAAAAAATTAAACCGACGAAAATATCAACTGAAAAGCAAAAAATTAAATAAACCTTCTTAGTCTAAATGATAATTGAGCTCCTAAACTAATGTAACTGATTTTGAGTCGGCGCCAAACAAACTAGCAATTGAATTAGGTAAAGCGTAAAATGATAGCAGCGAGATGCACGGCTGCGTTTTGATTACTTCTTTCAAAGTAATATAATGATCTTGCTTCTCAGTTGTCATAGCCTCAGTTGAATTGGAAATTACAGACGATATGGTCAGTCAACATCTGACCAAAATAAATATAGAACACCGTTTCTGCAGAAGAATCACATCACAAGCAACTCAACAACCTACAACCCTTATCCGAATTATAACTGGCTCTCAGAACACATCTGAAACTCTCTTGAAAGATGGATTCTACTTCAAATACCGCCACTACCCAGTATACCCCAGCAAACCTCCAACTCCTATGCCATGCGGCAAATGCCTACTTTATTCCCATCCTACTGAATCATGCAACACTCCCCCGAAATGTTCCAAATGCCTTGGAGCACATCATCTTAATAAATGTACATCAAACCTACCACCAAATGTGCAGGATGTGGTTCGAGGAACACCAAGGCTGGTCATTCAAATGCCCAAAGAGACCCACGGCGCCAATTGAGGGAATACTGAATGTCAGAATAAAGTCTCTTAACAAAAAATCCCATGAAATTGAGCCAGACAAGAAGAAATCAAGAATACACAACCCAGTCACAATACATGACATGATAATAAACACATATATTGAAGAATTGAACAACCCAACAAACATTAACAGAATTGAACTCCTTCATAAACTGAGACGAAAGTTTGTTGATAACTTTAACGTGGACTCACAAGCAGTTTTTTCTGGGAGTCGTGTGTACATTTTGATTTTTGAACTTGACTCAGATGATCCATCCCCTACCGAACCAATCAACAGCGAAAATAATGTCCAGTATGTTCAGTCCAATGCAAGCTAAGTTCATCTACTGTAACATAAATAGCTACCCCAGAAAAAAACAAATAATAAATCATTATATTGAAAACAACAATATCGACTGCACCCTGTTTGTAGAAGCGAAGACCAAAAATGACAGTAATACAACATACAGAAATTGGTCTGTCATACAAAAGAATGGTTACCAGTTGCATAACAAAACCAGAGGGGGTTCACTTGTCCAAGCAAAACCACATTTGAAAATTGGTAAAGCAAACTCACCAGCAATTAACTACCAGCTTAGTGAATGTCTTCATTTCACTATACCATTCCGGAACGACAAACTTCATATATTTTTGGTGTATTTTCATCCGAACTCCAGACTCGAAGAGAATGTCTTCACCCAGGCATGTCTGCACCGCTACTCAATAATAATCGGAGATTTCAATGCGAACAACAGATATAAAAGAAGACAACTGAATAATTTTCTACAAAACTCTAATTTCAAAAAGGTAGAAACGGCTCCTACCTTCATAATGCCTAACAATCAGGACTCAACACCAGATGTTATCGTTCACACAGAGAATCTCACACCAAACATTATCCAAGTTAAAGAAACTCCAGATTTAGGTTCAGACCATTTGGGACTGGTGATCAATTGATCTCAACCAATCAGGTGAGGAAGAAAACGAAACTATGAAATACAACTTCCGGAAAACTAATACACAGAAGATTAATGAGGATATGCTGAACTACCTGGAAGCAACAGAGAGACAAGAACTGACAGAGCTACTGATAAACAACTTCAATGAAAAACTTGCTGAACTTGTGTTGGAAAACACACCAAAAACAAAAACAGATATACTATACCCATGAATTACCACCCTTTATCATTAGCCTCATTAAGAGAAAGAAAAATGTATCGAGAATATAAACTTACTGGTAATGAAAACCTCAAAGCAGAATTAAACAAATTTAATAAGAATACTCAAAATTAATAGAAGAGTTCGAATAAGCAAATGGATGGACACTTGTGAAGCTATAAACAGGAAAAAGGACAAACATATTGGCATGAAATTAAAAGCTGTCAAAATACAAAACAAATCAATGTGCAACAGTAAGCCAATTGAAATAAACAATGAAATATATGAAACACACGTAGAAAAAGCAAATGTATTAGGTGATCTAACTTTGAATCCTCATATACACAAGCTCAAGACACAAACTTTAACAACACCCACTTAGAAAATGTCAATAAATGGTTTGAACAAAACTTTGCAGCTGAACCCCCACAAGAAGAACATCCCATTGAAGAAGATGAATATTATGATATCATCAACCAAGGCAAAAGTACAAGCCCGGGACATGACCTTTTAACAAAAAAAAACGTTGAGAAAATTGGACGAGCAAATACACAAGTACATCATCCGTATATACGAATACTGCTTAAAATATCACTACATCCCAAAACAATGGAAATCAGGAATAATTATAACAATTCCCAAAAGTGGTACAGATTCTACAAAACCTCAAAATACAGACCAATCACACTGTTGCCAGTGTTAGCCAAAACCTGAAAGATATTAAAAACCGATTGGAAACATCATAGGAAGCACAATACCAGGCTATCAGTTTGGATTTAAACACATCACTCAACAACACACCCTCTCACTATTTTAACCAACAATATTGAAGCCTCCAAGTTGAACAGAAAAAAGACTGGGGCGTTATTCTTGGACATAAATAAAGCTTTCGATAGTGTCTGGCACAAGGGCTTACTGTACAAGCTTTTCCTGATAAACTGCCCCAAGTATATTATCTTTATCCTTCGAGACCTACTAAGAAACCGGAAACTGAAGGTTAAAGTTTCTAATGCTACCTCAAGAGAATTTACACCACACCAAGGACTTCCTCAAGGATCACCACTCTCCCCTATTTTGTATAACCTATTTTGTGCGGACATTTATAACCACCAACACCAAGACCCAGAACACTTTGATAGCTCCTCATACCTCCTACAATATGCAGATGACACCGCTCTGATAGTCCATGAAAGAACAACACAGAAAATCACTGATAACCTCCAAGAACTAGTTGACTCCACTTCCTCCTGGTTTAACAAATGGAGACTCAAACCTAATCCTGATAAATCCCACTTCATCCTTTTCAATCATCATCCAACTCCAGCATCCCCCTTTCTCACAATGCAAAATCACAATATTCAACCCGAAACAACGATTAATTATCTGGGCATTAAGTTCGATAATAAACTTAATTTTAATGCACATACTCAAATTAAAAGAAAACATCATAGCAAGAGCCAAACACTTTCGAAATCTCATACAGAGGAAGTGGTATCAACATAAATACAGCAAGCCGAATCTACAAGATGATATGCCCCATGATTGAATATGGACACATGATTTTCTTAAACTGTAGAAACAGAGCTTTAAACAATCTGAGAGTTGCCGAAACATCTTCATTAGGAAGATTACCAAGATGCGCACCCTAATAACCCGCTACACAACCCTTCCAACCCTATGCTATACCAAAAACCCAAGTCAAGCCAATAGACTGAACAATACAACAGTTAACCCTGAAATTCTTCAACAAAACAGAAAATCTGGACATCCTGGAAAAATATGCTATAAGAAGATTACCAGGCATTATCCCCTTACACAGACATCCTCAGCATACAACTCTGGAACTTATCCACCGAATGCTCCTTAACTAACTCTTGTATATGATTGTGTTTATATGTGTATATATCACTTCTGACTCTACAATTCGAATATATTTTTTTTTTTTTTTCAATCTATTTATAGCTTATATTCAATTATTTAAGGTTTCAATTGTGTTATATAATTACAATAGGCAGAAGGACCTAGGTCAATAGCCTGTTGAATCATGTAATTTACTTGGTTCATTAAATATCATTTATTATTATTATTATTAATGATCTTCGATAATTGTTTGTTTGGCGCCGACTCAAAATCAGTTACTTACATTAGTTTAGGAGCTCAATTATCATTTAGACTAAGAAGGTTTATTTTATTTTTTGCTTTTCAGTTGATTTTTTTGTCGGTTTAATTTTTTGTTAAAAAGTTTTTTGTGTTTTTGTAGCCCGATCCCTTGATTTGCAAACGAATTCAATTCAATTATTTTTTGGAATCATGAATGAGCTCTGTAGATTGTCCGCAAAATTGTGTTTCCATGCCTCAAAAACTCTCTCACAGAATAAAAACTATCCCTCTCCTTCTAATTTCGAATGGTACATTGTCTTTTTATACAGAGTCATACCATTTTTTTTTTTTCTTTTTTCGTAATATCCTTACATAAAAAATATATACACAGATTTTTAAATAGAAGGCTATAAATAAATCCTCGACAGTATAAAAAAAAACAGTGTGTAAAATTGAACGCCAAGTCAACTTCAACACGGTTTCCATTCAATCTGGTAAGTAGAACCGAAAATTACAGGAAAAAAAATTAATATGATTTATGTGTCACATAGTCCCGCGAATTGTTCACATCAGTCGGTATTCAGCGGAAACTACCACCTCTTCTTGTGCTCGTCCATCGACACGCCACCGGGGCCTAAGTAAACGATCATCAAGAGGCCACCAATGACGGAAAGAGTCTGCAAGAGAAAAAAATACAAAATTATGGGACCGCCCCCAGGTTCAGTGTTGGGTCCCTTCACGGCTCCTAAACGATCAAGAGGCGCTCCTAACAACAACATGGTCTGCAAGGGAATTAAATATGACCAGAAGAGTACAAGAAAATTAATATCGATTCGGGGAAAATGGATTATGGAAGTGCCCCAAGGTTGAGTGATGGGGCCCTTCAGGGTGATCACCCTAAACGATGAAGAGGCTCCTAGTAGCAGAAAAGTCTGCAAGAGAATTAAATATGACCAAAAGCGTACAAGAAAATTTAATATTGATTCGGGGAAAATGGATTGTGGAAGTGTCCCAAGGTAGAGTGATGGGGCCCTTCAGGGTGATCACCCTAAACGATGAAGAGGCTCCTAGTAGCAGAAAAGTCTGCAAGAGAATTAAATATGACCAAAAGCGTTCAAGAAAATTTAATATCGATTCGGGGAAAATGGATAATGGAAGTGCCCCAAGGTTCAGTGTATGGGCCCTTCATTATGAACAATCTAAATGATCATGAAAAGTTCCCTAATGACACAAAAGATCCGCAAAAAATTAATATGACAGAAAGTCTTTAAGAAAATCAAATGTCAAACTCTGGAAAGTCGATTATGGAAGGACCCCAAGGTTCAGTGCCGGAGACCTTCAAGGTGATCACTCTAAACGATCAAGAGGCTCCTAGTAACAAAAAGGTCTGCAAGAGAATTAAATATGACCAAAAGCGTACAAGAAAATTTAATATTGATTCGGGGAAAATGGATTGTGGAAGTGTCCCAAGGTAGAGTGATGGGGCCCTTCAGGGTGATCACCCTAAACGATGAAGAGGCTCCTAGTAGCAAAAAGGTCTGCAAGAGAATTAAATATGACCAAAAGCGTACAAGAAAATTCAATATTGATTCGGGGAAAATGGATTATGGAAGTGCCCCAAGGTTGAGTGATGGGGCCCTTCAGGGTGATCACCCTAAACGATGAAGAGGCTCCTAGTAGCAAAAAAGTCTGCAAGAGAATTAAATATGACCAAAAGCATACAAGAAAATTCAATATCGATTCGGGGAAAATGGATTATGGAAGTGCCCCAAGGTTGAGTGATGGGGCCCTTCAGGGTGATCACCCTAAACGATGAAGAGGCTCCTAGTAGCAAAAAGTCTGCAAGAGAATTAAATATGACCAAAAGCGTACAAGAAAATTCAATATCGATTCGGGGAAAATGGATTATGGAAGTGCCCCAAGGTTGAGTGATGGGGCCCTTCAGGGTGATCACCCTAAACGATGAAGAGGCTCCTAGTAGCAAAAAAGTCTGCAAGAGAATTAAATATGACCAAAAGCATACAAGAAAATTCAATATCGATTCGGGAAAATGGATTATGGAAGTGCCCCAAGGTTGAGTGATGGGGCCCTTCAGGTGATCACCCTAAACGATGAAGATTCTCCTAGTATAAAAAGGTCTGCAAGAGAATTAAATATGACCAAAAGAGTACAAGAAAATGTAATATCGATTCAGGGAAAATGGATTATGGAAGTGTCCCAAGGTTGAGTGATTGGGGCCCTTCATGGTGAACAACCTAAATGTTCATCAATAACCTGAAGAGGCTGCAAAAAAATTGAATATGACAAAAAGGGGCTGCAAGAAAATGAAATGTCAACTTGGGAAAATTGATTAAGGAAGTGCCACAAGGTTCTGTGTTTGGGCCCTTCATGATGAACAATCTGAATGATCATCAAAAGTTCCCCAATGTCAGAAAAGATCCGCAAGAAAATGAATACGACAGGTCTTCAAGAAAATTGAATGTCAACTATGGAAAGTATTGAACCCCCAAGGTTAGTGGGGGCCCTTCAAAGTGATCACCCTAAGCCATCAAGAGGCGCCTAGTATCAAAAAGGTCTGCAAGAAAATTAACTATGACCAAAAGAAAATTTAATGGATTATGGAAGTGTCCCAAGGTTGAGTGTTGAGGCCCTTCATGGTGAACAACCTAAATGTTCATAAAGAGTTCATCAATAACCTGAAAAGACTGCAAAAAAAATTTAATATGACAAAAAGGGGCTGCAATAATGTCAACTTGGGAAAGTTGATTATGGAAGTGCCCCAAAGTTCTGTGTTTGGGTCCTCCATGATGGCCAATTTAAATAATCATAAAAAGTTCCCCAATGACAGAAAAGATTTGCAAGAAAAATGAGTGCGACAGAAAGTCTTCAAGAAAATGAAATGTCAACTCCAGAAAGTGGAATATGGAAGCGCCCCAAGGTTCAGTACAGGGACCCTTCACGTTGATCATCATAAAAGATCAAGATGCTCCTTGTAACAAAAAGGTCTGTAAGATAATTAAATATGACCAGAAGAGTACAAGGAAATTTAATGTCGGTTCGGGGAAAATGGATTATGGAAGTTTCTCAAGGTTGAGTGTTGGACCCCTTCATGGTGACAAATCTACACTATTGGACATGATAGTTTCATCAGTATTTTCTAACAATTCCCATGATTTATCTTCAACTAATAGATTAAATCCCCATTAGCTGCATTTGAATTGTAAATTTGAACCTTGGAATTATTATCTGTTTTCAATGAATAAATTTCACATTAACAAAGTCATTAACCAAATCACTTACCTGGAAAAAGTCGTATTTGAGAAAGTCGCGCAAAGGTTTGTAGTCGGGAATAGTCCACCATGCGTTGTGGTAAAAGTTCAACATCGTAAGCATCAGGACTAGAATCAAAGCAGACAACTTAGTTTTGTAACCTATCGTCACGAGCACCATGAGAGCCGATCCCAGAAGATCCTGCAATATCTAAACGGAAGAGATGATGATGAAAACATCGGTATCAGTATAACGAATATTTCAGCACTTACCTGAAGGAAACTGAGTTCGAATCGTATCAGGGTGATGAACATGAAGGCCAGCAAAATGCGACCCGTCAACTGGAGATAGTTCTTGGGTTTGTTGTCGCCTAAAGACGGCACCCCGGCGAAAAGGCTTTTGGCTTCGCCCCTGCTCTCGGCCAATACCAGGAGAAGGGCTCCGATCAGAGCCATGTTCCTGAAGAGGAACTGGAGGTCCCACAGGATGGAATAGGCCAACGTCTGTAAAACAAAATCAATCAGGGGAAACATTCAGGACACACTGTTCCATAAAATTCCACTGAATTCATATGAAATACGAAAGTCAATTCGAGGGAATTAAAAGAATGTTTTGAACAGTCGACTACAAAAATGCTAAAACACTGTTTTACAAAATTCCATGGTATTCCAAGTAATCAAATGAAATACAAAATCCAGGGAATTGAAAGAATACTTCACTGAGCAAGTTAAAAAAAATTGCTAAAACTCTTTCAGATGTTTGAGATTTCCATATCTGAAAAAGTTTTAGCAGAAATATCTCCCCTCAAATTGAAAGCATGTTTTAGACAGTCAACTATAGAAAAATTAAAACATTTGATATACACTTTTCTATGAAATATTTATATAATAAAAATGAATCTCGATTCTTTTTAAGCGCAAAACGTGAGAATGGCTGGACTGATTTGGCTATTTCTTTTTTAATGCTCGTAATAGCCTGAGAATGGTTGATACGGAAAACATTTTTAGAAAAGTTGCACAGAAATTGGAAAATTCTAAAAAATTTACCCACAAAAGAAATATCGGCTAGGCTCTTAGTAAAGGTAGCTCAGTGGTTAGAGCGTGTGATTTGTAACTCCAAAGGCCCGGGTTCAATCCCCAAGCGTATCCACACAAAAATCTTTTTCTATTTTATTTTAACACAAATCATACATAAAACATTTTTTGTTGTTTGTAATATCCGAATAGAAAACCAAATCTGTAAAATTCAGAGGAATTCCATAGAATTCAACCCAAAATTGTAATGCCCATGGAATGTTTAGAGACAAACCCCAAAATATCAAAAAGTGTAACAGTAAAGTTTTTATAGAAAGTGAACACCATACGAAGTTGAGAGATCTATCTAAATAACGGCAATAAAATATTAAAAATTATTGCATTATTCATATAAGAGACTGTTCATCTAATAATACCCATAAACTAAAAATAGTCTTTACTTTCATTTATTACATGACATACATTGGATTTGCAAATTTAAATGGCACTCAATTCAGGAGAGAAGCCAAAAATATTCAATCTGAAAAACCTCACATTTTGCAGAAATATGATTTAAATTACCCAGCTTTGTCAACAATAGAAATGAGATCTTTTTATTATTATTATTATTTAAATGAAAAAATAAATTCGTTCATTCAATTCAGCATTTTCTATTTTTTGTGTGAAACCGGTGATATTTCCTTGCCAAGATTTTCATTCCTATTATTGGGGATGTGTGAATGTCAAATAATTGTGTTTCATTTTACACCATAGATATTATAAGACACATAAAAACGCTAATCAAACAAGTCCAACAATTCAAACACGAATAATAACTAAAAATAATTGTACATGGAAAATATGTAAGCATAGATATTCCATGGAATTTTCCACATAAGATATATATTTCTTTCTTTTTTCAAAGACCGAAAGAAAAATCAAATATTAATTCGGGAAAGTGGATTATTAGAGTGCCCCAAGGTTCAGTGTTGAAGCCCTTCATGGTGACGAGTCTTAACAAATATCAAGAGCGATCCAAGAAATTTTCGAAAAAAGAGTCTGCAAGAAAATTAAATGACAGAGTCTGTAAGAAGATCAAATGACAATTCGGGGAAAGTGCGTTGTGAAAATTAACCAAGGTCCAGTGGGGGCCCTTCACGGTGAACAATCTAAAAAGTCCCCCAGAGACTTCAAGAAAATTGAATATGACAGAAAAAAGACAATTGAAGATCACTGCAACAAAATTAAATATGATAAGAGTCTGCAAGAAATGTGAGTATAACAGAGTCTGCAAACAAGTCAATTAGAGGAAAGAGTATGGGACTTCCCTAAGGTTCCCTGTTGGGGCTCTTCATGGTGACCAATCTACACAATTCGTAATAAAAGTTTCATCGGTGTTTTCTTACAATTCCTATGATTTATTTAAACCAATTTTTGTTGAATGAATTCTTATTCAACCCTCTCAGTCATTACAACCAAGAAATGCATAAACCTATGCCACTTTTACACAGCATATATTTATCAGTAAAGTGACATTTTTTTTAGTTACTCTGACTTTGTATTTACCAACATGTTTTAACCTTTAGCATTAAAAAAAAAGTGGTTGGTCCCAATATGGTCCCTCTAAACTCTAATATTAATCCATACATTTTCACTTCCTGCGCAAAGAAAAAAAGGATGAATGGGCAGAATTTGCTAATTTGCATTTGAAATTAGACAAGAACCGTTCACACATGTACATATTGACCCTATTTACTTGACCTATAAAACATGGCGATAATGATATCATTAAAGAGAAATTCAAGTCATTTAAATATGTTTTAGTTTCACTATATAAATTCAAGGATATCACTTATCAATAATATTTGGGACAATATTATTGATCCAACTATAGAAATAAAATATCATTCTCTTTTTATTCAGCAGTCTATTTGATATTTTAATTTTTTAAATGATATACTATTATTGTAAAAAAAATGTATGGCTATCTCAATCAATTGAAGAAATAACAATAGTATTTGTAATATACATCAATATAATAAAGAAGTACCGAGAGCATTTTATATGTAGCAGGTGGAGGATTTTTTCTCTGTTAGAGAGATAATTCAATGTAGAAAGACAGTTCCCTTTTTTCATCAAGTCACGGAAAATCTAACGATTTGGCCATTATATATGGATTCTTTGGTATTTAAATTTCAGTCGAATTCCACACAATTCCACAGAAATTATAAATTTCATGGAATAATGGAATAAAATCAGATTTGTTTATTTACTCCAAATAATTGAAAAACAAAACCAGAAACAAATTGAGCGATCATTTCCAGATTTTTTTAATTCGATAGAACTGCAATAAAAGAAAATATTGAACTTTTATTTCAATTCCTAAAAACCACAGAAAAAAATTGTTTTCGTGTTTTTGCAACCTCAACCCTTGATTTCTAAAGAAATACAGTATCATTTGAGAGAAATTCAAGTCATGTGAAATTTTACTTTCACTATATGAATCAAAGATATCAGTTATCAATAACATTTGGAAAAATACTATAAACATTGTTTTTTCAATGGAACACATGAAATAATAGGCGTTATTTTTCCAAAGATAAATAACACCTCAGAATACGATTTTGGAATTAGTGATTTTGCTCTATTTTTAGTCCAGTTGAATTCGTTTTACTATCACAACAAATTTCTATAGCTATCAATTGAACAAATAATAAATAATAGTTTAAAATAACTAAAAAACACGCTTTTATAGAAAACTAAACTAAAAAGATTGAAAATAAATTTTAATAAATTTGAATCAAGAATAGTGTAAAAAATTTCAATAAATATAAATTAATAATAATGTAAATAAAAAAAAACAATATTTTATTTAAAAAAAAGCTTGGGGTGATTTTTAAGATTCAGATTAAGCACCCCACGCTTTTTTAAAAATAAAATATTTTTTTTTCTCATTTACATTATTATTAATTTATATTTATTGAAATTTTTTACACTATTCTTAATTCAAATTTATTAAAATTTATTTTCAATCTTTTTAGTTTGGTTTTCTATAAAAGCGTGTTTTTTCGTTTTTTTAAACTATTATTTATTTATTTTTTAGTTCGGTTTTTATAAAAAGCGTGTTTTTTAGTTTTTTTAAACTATTATTTATTTTCTACTTTTTAGTTTGGTTTATTTATAAAAGCGTGTTTTTTTTATTTTTTCAAACTATTATTTGTTCTAATCTACTATTAATTCCGTGATTACTATTAGTAACTGTAATTATTTTCCAAATCATTAATGTGTACAGCTGTATTAATAGTCAAATCTCGATTTTAGAAGTCATTAAAAAAATTTAACGTTGTCAATATATACAGTGAGCCGCCATCTTGAATTTTTCAATTTTCACGGAAGAATCATGATATTCAACTCCAAAAACCCCCATATACCAATTTTGAATAGAATCGGACCATAATCACAAAACGTTGTCAATATATACAGTGAGCCGCCATCTTGAATTTTTCAATTTTCACGGAAGAATCATGATATTCAACTCCAAAAACCCCCATATACCAATTTTGAATAGAATCGGACCATAATCACAAAACTCGTCCACCATTTTGGAGCCGCCATCTTGAATTTTCCAATTTTCACGAAAGAATCATAATATTCGACCCCAAAAACTCCCACATACCAATTTTGAATAGAATCGGACCATAATCACAAAACTCGTCCACCATTTTGGAGTCGCCATCATGAATTTTTCAATTTTGACAAAAGAACCATAATCTCCGACCACGAAAACCCTCAGATACCAATTTTGAAGAGAATCGGACCATAAGCACAAAACTCGTCCGCCATATTGGAGCCACCATTTTGTTTTTTTTTTCACACAAAAATTTCTTAATGCATTGTCACCGGGATTATGTACACCTGCCAAATTTCAAATCATTCGGACGTCTGGAAGTGGGTGAAAATCAAGTCCAAAGGAGTCGGTTACAAATAAACATACAGGTGAAGCTAATATAAAGCGTGTAAAAATTGGACAATCTGCGAGAAATATGCCAAAAAAGTATGCAAAGAATGGATTATGGGAATGCCCCAAGGTTCAGTGTTGGGGCCCTTCAGGATACCCATTCTAAACGAATATCAATAATTCTCCAATGGCAGGAAGAATATACAATGTTATTAAATATGAGAGAAAGAATATGTAAGAAACTTCATGTCAATTCGGAGAAATTGGATTATGGAAGTGCCAGATACCAGAAAAAGTCTGCAAGAAATTGTATGTGAATTCCAGGAAATTTGATAATGGGAATGCCCCAATGTTCAGTATTGGGGCCCTTCAAGATAACCTGAACTAATATCAAGAATCAGAAAGTCTGCCAAAAAATTTATGTCAATTAGGTGAAATTGGTTTATGCGAGTGCCCCAAGGTTCAGTGTTGGGACCCTTCGTGATGACCATTCTAAACGAACATCAAGAGGAGCCCCATGGCAGAAAGAATCTGTGAAAAAATTAAATATGACAGAAAAAGTCTGCAAGAAAATGTATGTCAATTCAAGGAAATTTTATAATGGGAATGCCCCAAGGTTCAGTGTCGGGGCCCTTCAAGATAACCATTCTGAACCAATATTAAGAGTTAGAAAAAGTCTGCAAGAAAATGTATGTCAATTAGGTGAAATTGGTTTATGGAATGCCCAAAGTTCAGTGTTGGGCCCCTTCAGATGACCATTCTAAACAAACATCAAGAGGAGCCCAATAGCAGAAAGAATCTGTGGAAAAATTAAATATGACAGAAAAAGTCTGCAAGAAAATGTATGTCAATTCCAGAAAATTTGATAAGGGAATGCCCCAAGGTTCAGTGTCGGGGCCCTTCAAGATAACCATTCTGAACCAATATTGAGAGTTAGAAAAGTCTGCAAGAAAATGTATGTCAATTAGGTGAAATTGGTTTATGGGAGTGCCCCAAGGTTCAGTGTTGGGACCCTTCGTGATGACCATTCTAAACGAACATCAAGAGGAGCCCAATGGCAGAAAGAATCTGTGAAAAAATTAAATATGACAGAAAAAGTCTGCAAGAAAAGTATGTCAATTCCAGGAAATTTGGTAAAGGGAATGCCCCAAGGTTCAGTATTGGGACCTTCAAGTTAACCATTCTGAACTAATATCACGAGTCAGAAAAAGTCTGCAAGAAAATGTATGTCTATTAGGTGAAATTGGTTTATGGGAGTGCCCCAAGGTTCAGTGTTGGACCCTTCGTGATGACCATTCTAAACGAACATCAAGAGGAGCCCAATGGCAGAAAGAATCTGTGAAAAAATTAAATATGACAGAAAAAGTCTGCAAGAAAAGGTATGTCAATTCCAGGAAATTTGGTAAAGGGAATGCCCCAAGGTTCAGTATTGGGACCTTCAAGTTAACCATTCTGAACTAATATCACGAGTCAGAAAAAGTCTGCAAGAAAATGTATGTCTATTAGGTGAAATTGGTTTATGGGAGTGCCCCAAAGTTCAGTGTTGGGCCCCTTCGTGATGACCATTCTAAACAAACATCAAGAGGAGCCCAATGGCAGAAAGAATCTGTGGAAAAATTAAATATGACAGAAAAAGTCTGCAAGAAAATGTATGTAATTCCAGGAAATTTGGTAAAGGGAATGCCCCAAGGTTCAGTATTGGGACCTTCAAGTTAACCATTCTGAACTAATATCACGAGTCAGAAAAAGTCTGCAAGAAAATGTATGTCTATTAGGTGAAATTGGTTTATGGGAGTGCCCCAAGATCAGTGTTGGGACCCTTCGTGATGACCATTCTAAACGAACATCAAGAGGAGCCCCATGGCAGAAAGAATCTGTGAAAAAATTAAATATGACAGAAAAAGTCTGCAAGAAAATGTCTGTCAATTCCAGGAAATTTGATAATGGGAATGCCCCAAGGTTCAGTGTCGGGGCCCTTCAAGATAACCACTCTGAACTAATATCAAGAGTCAGAAAAAGTCTGCAAGAAAATGTATGTCAACTAGGTGAAATTGGTATATGGGAGTGCCCCAAGGTTCAGTATTGGGACCCTTTGTAATGTCCAATCTATACAAGCATCCCAATGGTGTTCGATGTAGTTTAAAAAAAAAAAGTAATTGTTAATCAAAACTAGCAATTTGGACATGTTGCACAAAGCCGTTGAGAATACATTATTACTTGGTTTATTATTACTATCATCTAACTTCTGAGCAAAGCCTGGGTGGGAAAAGTCAGAGATTAGATTTGATGTGAAAAATAAAATATTAAATACCAAAAATATTTTTTGGTAGGCAAATCAAATAATTAATTGGAAAAAAACAAGGAGATAGAAAAGAAAAAGCCTCTGTTCTGTATTTCCAGTTAATGTTTGAATAGGAATACAAGATACAAAAATCACATTTTTGCTTATACTGTCCAACATTTTTCATATCAATAGTAGTTTGTTGTCTCCAAAAAATATAAAGAACTTGGTCAGATAATCCATTAACAAAAATGTACACCGGTTGTTTAAACTATGCAAACCGGCAAATGTGGGAAAAGTAGGGGGTTTTTATCACTGTCTTCTATAACTTTATCCTGAATTTGAAAAGCCCCATATAATCTCAGGACCAACAAGGGGGTAGGCGGTACTTGACTATAGAGTAATTTTTCTGAAAAAGTAATGATATATATTTTACAATAATAATTCTATGTAAATTTATGCTTCCCAAAAGTATTACTGTAGAGATAAAATTTAACTAACGCTTCCTGGAAATGAACAAAATGTATGTAAGATCATAAAAGCTAGGAGGGGGGAGCATTTCAGATCCTCCCCAGGTCCCAATTTTCTCTCTATGGCCCTGTATAATCTATCTAATCCAACTTTCTTTATATCTTTGTATTTTTCATTTAAGAATAACTGTGCATTATTAAAATTATCTGAATATTCCTTTAACCTCTCTTATTTTCAACTCAATAACAACCTGTTGATTGGAACAGAAGAAAAACCTGTAATTTCGCCTGCGCTTTCTATCATTCATTAGAAAATACCACTCACCTGTAGTACGACAATGAAAAAGAGCGCCCCGCAAGCTATATTCACTTGGTACCTGACTATAACCATGACACACCCTCCGAGCTGCCCAATCAAGTTAACCAGGACGAATACGGTGGCGAGGAATTTTCCGCAGCCCCACGACATGTCCATGTACTCCCTCTGCTCCGTCCACTGGAACCACATTCGCAGGCCATCTTCCAAAAAGGTGGATATCAGGCATACCCTGGCAAGGGTGGGTAGGATGTGTTTCAATTTCCTTATGACCTAAAATATAATAGTAATAATATTTATTTTCCTTTAGAAAATGTACATTTTGTAGGAACAAGGTCAAAGAATAAAAGATATACAAAATAGCATAAAATTATAGATAGTGGGTAAGACGCAATAAGACAAACAAACAAATATATAAATACAATGGCATTATCAAAGTATAAAACATGATACAGTATATAAAGTTATTGTGGTACATAAAGATATTTCTGTTCTCCTTGATCAATGCTTCGAGTTCAAGTATACTATAGAAACAGTTGTTGGACAGAACACGTTTCAATCAATAAATTGTGTTAAGGGTTTATTCCTAAATTCTATGGGAAGAAGGTTGAACCTTGTCTCTTTGCGTTCTTTGCAGACGAAAGGTACCAATAAATTGTGTTTTTGTCTAGTATCATAGGGGTGAATTGATGAGTATTTTGTATGTTCATTTACATTTGACTTGACCGATATTAAACTTTGATAAATAAGCAGTCAGTAGATGGTCATGATTTTTATGAAAGGAAATAGTTCTCTACGACTGGTATCCGAAGGTACATTTAAAATGGTTCTTATTGTCGCTTTCTGCAATATATAGATGTACAATATAATTCAGCGATAGAATACTTAAAACTTGGCCTTTCAGGACTTCAGGACAGTGCAAAATAATTTATCAAAATGTAAAATATGAAACGATTCTACACTGACATGTATTTATATCATGAGAAAAGAACACTTTATTAAAAAATCATTAGCAATTTAGAAATAATACTGATTAACTCAATAGTAAAGGGAACGACTAGAAATGTATGGAATGCTGAGTATTTGAATGCTAATTTGATGGTTATAAAAATTTCCATATGTTGCATATGTCCATTTGTCAAATTCTAACCTATAAAAGACGAAAAAATTTAATGTTTTTTGTCGACAAAAACAGGAGCTATGAATACTTGAATATAAATTGAAAATATTAAAATATATTAATCTACTGTAACAATACGATTAATAACTCTCCCAATTCTCTAAAACTTTCAAGGAAAACTGTAAGGTGACGTGACATTTTCGATTTTTGAAGATATTTTCAAATTACCACACTGGATTGAATAAAAACGCACGCAGCAATAGATTAGCAACAATTCTAGAAATGTAGAGAAAAAATTACCCCGTCTGCTACATCCTCTGCTGTTGAAATATATTCGTTTGGTATATTCATTTTCGTAAAATTTGGACCAAAACCTCCACGCAGTCACATACAACAGTCACAATTTCATAGACATGGACCGTGAAGTGAAAGTTGAAAGTCGTTACGTCAAAGGAATTTCTCGTTCCATGTCAACTTTCTCTCAACCAGCGCAGCTTTCAAGAGCACGAGAGAGGTAACCAATAGGAAAACCATTGCAACATCCAATAGCAGATGTGTATACAGGTAAGGGTCAGTTTTATGGGTTCGTTCGTTCGTTGATTACCAGATAATTCAAACAATGGTTAGAATGGAAATAGTTGCGTTCTGTGAAAAATTAAATACATATACTAACCACTGACTGATTTATATGGAGTTCAGGCTGAGCCTATAAAAGTGGCCCTAAGTGACTAACAATAGCCGCTCGCGATTGGCGTTTGGTTCGGTTAGCGGTTGACGTTAAAAAGACATTGTTGTTTTCTGATTGACTGAGTTGTCATCCACCAGCCAATCAGGAAACGACGATGTCATTTTAACGTCAACCGCTACCAGAACCAAACGCCAATTGTGAAAACCGCGGGTGCAAACCTCAGAACAATCAAATCCGAAAGCTAATGTTATGAAGAGAGAGAGAGGGAGAGAATGAAATAATGAAATATTTATTCTTTCTGGATTTAAAACATTCCATGTTGGTTGATTGATTGGATTTGTACTGGAAAGAAATATAATGTTCTATCTAGTACCTGAAATTCAACTCATCGGCATTTCTTCTACAAGAAGTTCCAAATGAGAAAAGTTAGCTTCTTCGTGTAATTTTCAAAACTTCTTGTCACTCTGAACTCATTCGGAGGAGCCAGAACCAGCGCATTACATTTCGCTGATGAAACGGGTTGTTTAATCTAGAAACGAATTGAAAATAGGGGAATGCATTCGTTACTTCTCGACTATGGTTTTAGTTTGCCCAATAACAAGCACCATTGCATTTTTTTTTATAAATGACGACTCTACTCGCTAAAGATATTCCTGGAGCAGTTCTTCAGGATTGAGTGTCCTTGGAATATCTTTCGGAGAGCGTAGAGGTAAGGAGAACTATCTCTGTTACAAAAAGTGTCAATAAAAAAGTTTTAAATTACGATGGCTTTACTGTCCCAGAATACCGTTTTCAAAGAGATAGAGGTACATGTTATTTATTCCATTGCTTTATTTAACGCGGCCCATTTCTACAACCGGGCTAAACACCCCCGCCGGTGGGCACCCCAATCGGAAATTTTGCTGAATTTTCTGTTGTTTCAGAGGGTTCTTTAACGAGCTCAAAATATATGAACTCGGACCGGCATCTTAACGTCCCCTCCGAAGGACGTGCTCATTGATAAGACGCCTGCAGCTGCGCATATGCTTCTACACTACAGTTGTTAGGGCATTTTAACGCGCACCTTCCTTGTCTGGTGGCCCGATGTTGCTTGGCTCAGATATCGATAAGACTCTCGTCAACCTGACCAGCCGCCGGTGTCGTTATTATTTTATTAATTAGAGAATAGAAATAATTTTATCAACTACTCTAGTAAATTTAAATTTTACCAGTTCCACTCAGCTGACTTCATTTTATCTAAAACAACGAAATTCAGACCGTACACTATAGTACACGAGTGCCAGTCTGGCCACTTTATTTGATTCTTTTTGGTGGCCACTTTTTATGTTAAATAACCATATGAGATTGTCCTCCTCACCCTCACCTTTCACTTGAAGAGACGTCTCGAGTGTAGGGGTTTCAAAAGTTTTCTTCTTTATCAGTAGAAACAGGACGAGAATTTCACAAAAACTATGTTGTCATTGTTTTGCGCTACCAACTGTTCAAATTTTTAGTCACAAAATCTCTATGAATGACACATTAGTTATAGGAAATATATAAGATATAAGCGTTTCATGACCAAAAGTATATAGGGAACACACACGTGATTTTATTTTCTTTTTTTCTTTGCATCAGTTTGGTCTTGCGCCAATTGCGGTTGTTTTAGGAATATTGATGGACAATACTATTTCTCACAACCCAAACATACATTCAACCTCACTTTGAATGTGATGTTTCAGTCACAATTGAATGATAATAAAAATAGTACAACTTATAAACGAAGACAGAGGAAAAGTTGACAGTTCGAAGCAACTAGCTGTAAAAGTTTGAATTGTGTGAAGTAACGATGCATACGTCCATCAGAGGCGCTAGGAGTATGTTCTTGAAAGTCATAAAAAATTGGCATTTTCAATTTCGAATTATGAAAAACATTAAACAATTTTTCAATTTGTAAGTTCGTTGCTGAGCTTTCTAGGTGGTAATATTTATGTGCAATTCAAAATATTTTAGAAAGGGGGCACATGCGTGGAGAGGCAGAAGTTTTGTGGTTTTCTGTAAGTTGGCAACTTGTGCAGAACTCCACTATCACATCACCGATCACCGGTGTCATGACTGTCAAGTGTCAAGTCAAAACCGTCAAATGTCAAGTAGAAGTATTTGTATTTTACTATTTTCAGGAAGTAAAGAAATAAACAATAGGACATAGGTTATCAATTTCTATTAGGTATATTATCAGAAGACGCAAATAACTGGTTGGTAATGACTTTTTTTTTAGTTCCATTATAGCTGAAATATGATCGAAATAACGTGCAATGACCGACTGGGAAAAAAGGTTAGGGTGAAATGCAATCCTGATGATACTGTAGGAGATCTGAAGAAGTTGATCGCTGCACAAACTGGTACCAGATGGGATAAAATTGTGTTGAAGAAATGGTACACTACTTTCAAAGACCACATACAGTTACAAGATTGTATCCTTTTTCGGATAACATTCATTTATAATTTCACTGTGTTTGTTGTGCTTGATGATGACTTCTTAAATAGATGGTTGATTTCCTTTTTTCCCTACTATTTCATAAAAAAAACATTTGCCCTGTCGTCCATCTTGGAACCATCAGTATGGTAGAGCTCGTCCAGTATTGAAACGACCACTTTGGCCTTCCCCTACCTAACAACCAATTTTTCACAAAGATGCCCGAACCATTGTCTAACTGTGGCTAATAAAAGAAATTCCATAGGCGTACTAAATTATTTGGTATAGGCGGAACACGAGACGTAGTTTTTGGCGGACGAGTTAAGTGATTATGGTCCGATTTTTATACAAAATTGGTATGTGGGGGTTTTCGGGGTCGGAGATTATGAATTTTTTATCAAAGTTCAATAAATAACTACACTACCTATTTATTAATCAAACAAACTTAACCTTTCAAACACTGCATGACAAGCCACTGGTGAAGATTCGCCGTAGCATAAGCATACACATCAAATCGTGTCCACTCGTGTTTTCCCCCTCTCTACCTACCAAACGGTCGTTTCAATACTGGATGAGCTCTATACTGATGCAGTCCTTTCTAGTTGTGATTGTGCAGTCTAAATGTACTTTATAGTTATTTATTGTCTTATTAGCCATATGCTAATAAGACATGAAATGCAATACAACATTTTATCCACTGCTAATATGTCATAAACACGAAAACATTTCCCAAATTTAGGGCTCATTCGATGTTTCTGACAGTTTGTGGAAAATTTATAAAATATATTGTTTGAGAATGTTATGATATGGTTTCCATGACAAATGTTTTGTTTATTCTGCGAGTTTATTTTGTTTATATGACTCCATTTGTAACTCCAAGAACACTTGATTTGTTGAAAATTTGAACAGGATGTTCATAAAATCAGATGTGGAATCATCTACGCCTGAAAGATAAACTTTAGTCACTATCTTCCATCGTCAATGTTTGATCTGGGAACGCCTTTTGGTGATTTGATGATAAAGTGGACTGTATTCAAATTGAGATTAGAAACCGAATGCACTATTCGACTCACCAATATGTCTAGATGCTTCCGGTGGTTCTTCTCTCGTCTCCTAGAAGGGCCCTCCTATACTTCTGTAGGTATCTGGACTCAACGGGGGATGACACGATCATATGCACATATATACTGCATGCAATGGTACTACCACAAACAATTATAAAGTTTTTTAAAGCGGCACAGTGCGATTGGAGGATCACGACGATAGAATTATATTAATTGTAATTGCAAAATGGCGGTTCAATAGAAAGATTTTATTTATGAATTGAAAAATCCACGATAAATGAAGTTAATTTTTTGTTAATGTCTAACAGAAAACAACTACTTCGCCGGCTAAAGCCACGCTGGACATTAACTTCATCTGATAGATATTCTGAAAAGACCCCAACTCAAAAGAAAAAATCTGTAATACAAATTTTCAATGACAGATTTTTTCTTTTGAGTTGTGGTCTTTTCAGAATATCTATCAGATGTAGTTCAATGTCCAGCATGGCTTTAGCCGGGCAAGTAGTTGTTTTCTGTTAGACATTCACATAAAATAACTTCATTTATCGAGGATTTTTCAATTCACAAATAATCTTTCTATTCAATTGAGAATGTTTCCCTTTCCAAGAACACATTTTCTTATTAACAATGGAAAGAAGTAGTATATCACAAGAAATATTGGAAGTTTGCTTTTATTGCCGAGAAAGTCTAAGATAGCCTACAAGAAGAAATTCAGTGAATTCAACGAGTGTAGAGAGAAAAAGGCACTGTTTTATTGACCTCATGAGACGTTTGTAAACAGAAGCATTATGACTTCATAACATGCCAGGGGTGGATGAATTATTTTTTAAATGTTTTCAGGACTTCCGTCAAATTTTCTCTATTTTCCTTAATTTAATCTCAGATGAAATCCATGATGGTATGAACATCGAATTATATTACCAGTAAATTAATTCATAAGATTATTTAATTAAGAGGACAAGTGTGAGGACATATTTCTTTTATAACAATTTTCAATAAAGTAATTGCAGTATCAAAGTCACGTTTGTGTATTATTTCTATGGTTCGAAGTCAAAATTGTTACATGGATGAAATGCTTCAACTGGTTAATCAAATGCAGAAAGCAGGAAATATTAAATCGAATAAGTGTTCTTTTAAAGTGTAAGCATCTATGGTGTAACATCCATCACTTCTTTACAGAAACTACTCGAAAATATCAAAAGATGGCGTTACAAATTTGAATTCAAAACCAAACTATGTAGTTGACGAGATGCCCAAAAGAAACCTATTGGTCTTTCAGTTAAGTGGTACTTTTGCATATTCAAATTCTATTGGCTACTAATTATGGTGTTATTTTGTTCCAGATGAATCTTTTCCAGGAATAATTCTTGTTATTTCAGCACAACTGCAATTAGACCATAACACTCAACTGTGTGGAGAAATCTAAAGAAATGTCTGAACTTAAATAAACAATTAAACTCTAAACTGATAAAAGATTATTTTTCAATCTCCCATCGAAGATTGATGGTTGACCAATATTTCACTTACAATAAATTCAACAACTTTTATGAATATTATTTCAATGAAAGAAAATAAAATTTCTAAATGTCCAAGATATGAGCTCTTCCATTATTTCACAATAATAAAATTTCAATCTCATAATTTACCAGAAAAATAGATACTTTCATTAAGGCCAAAAAAATAAAAAAATAATAACACCTTACAGGGTGTTACACTGTACTTTCACTTTCACCCCCCTACTCACCCACTTTTTCACCCCTTTAGGGATGGAAAAGTTTGCAAGAAAAAGTCGTCTGGAATTGATGAAATTCCTGGCCATGTCATTAAAAAGGTTGCTAATGTGATTTCTGAGCCTTTGACTGATATAGTGAACACCACTTTCATTGAAGGGAGTTTTCCTGATATCTTGAAAATGTCAGAATTTTTACCAATATACAAAAACAAGGGTTCCCGCTCCGACTGTTCATCTTACAGACCTACATCCCTACTTAGTCAGTTTTCTAAGATTATTGAATACTGTTTTTATTTAAGATTATATAATTACTTTGAATCTTTCGGATTATTTTCTTCTAGTCAGAATGCTTAAAGAAAAAATAAATCTACTGGCAGTGCAATTGATCAACTCCTAAAACATGTGCTGGAAATCTTGGAAAATAAACAGCATACTTTAGGATTATTTTTTGACATGAGCAAAGCTTTTGACCTCGTTGACCATGACATGTTATTACACAAGTTGCAGGTTTATGGTGTGCGTGGCTCTGCATTGAATTGGGTTAGATCTTACCTGGCTGATCATAGTCAGCTGGTCAGTGCGAATGGAATAAATTCAGATATAAAATGTGTATCAATTGGGGTACCACAAGGCTCTGTTTTGGGGCCCCTTTTGTTTCTAGTTTTTATAAATGATCTGCCGAAATTTTGTACAAAAGCTTCCATTACTGTTATTTTTGCTGATGACACTAATATCTTGGTATCTGCTGGTACCATGTCTAAAGCAATTCATAGAGCTCAGGAAGTAACAGATCAAATTTCTGAGTGGTGTTCTCTAAATGGCCTACTGTTAAATACTGCTAAATCTCAAATGATCAACTTTGCTACTAAAAATTCAACAATAGATAAAAGCTATTTGGTTAGACTTGATAATAAAACTATTCATCAAGTAAATTGTACTAGATTCTTAGGGGTTGATATTGATAATAAACTTACCTGGAAGTACCATGTTGATAGTGTTAAACTTAAGCTGAGTAAACATATATATTTACTGCGTTAGTTGAGACTGACTCTCTCTCAGTGTTCTCAAACTTCTATACCATCCTTTAATTCAATCTGTTATTTCCTATGGCCTTGAACAATGGGGTTTATCAGCTAAAGCTAATGAAGTCTTTGTTATTCAGAAAAAGGCAATTAGAATTTTGGCAGGTGCATCGGCAATTAAACATTGCAGGCCATTCATTATTCATGCATTATAATTTATTAACAATGCCTTGTTTGTATATTTACCAAACTTTGATGTACATTAAAAACAATATTTCAATTTTTCCAAAAAATGAACATATCCATGAACACTTCACAAGAAATAAATCTCAACTACATCAATCATATAGTAGATTGACAGTATCTCAGAATCATCCCTTGTACTGTGGGGTTAAGCTATATAATAAGCTTAGTGATGGCATTAAATCCTAAAATAGCATGGTTTTTAAAAGGCTACTCAAATCTTTTCTACTGCAAAAAGCTTACTACTCTATTGATGAGTTTCCCTTAGAATCCTAGGAGGATTAGATTATATATATATTTTTTTTTACAATATTGTTTGTCCTATTCGTTGTGCTGGTTGTTCAAAAACAATTGTATAGTTAATTAGTTGTCTGTGTTTATATGTTGTGTGTAGTAAACTGTGTATTATAGTATCTTTTTGATGTTTGACCTGTTGAATTAGCTAGTATTTTATGATGATGTTATGATTTTCTAATATGATTGTGAAAGAAAACTTCTTTAATAAATGTTTGATTGATGAATATCAAAAAATATGCTGTCAAAATTTTAGCTCTTTGGTCTAGCGTTTTGGTTTGGGAGTTGATCGTATATCAGTTAGTCAGGACATGTAATTGTTTATGTACTTATTACCCCAAACACGAGATAGCTGCTGTGAACCGTTGAGGAGATCCCTCGACTGTATTCCGTCTTCATCATCAGATTAATTCCGAGTCTCCATTATTTTGTAGTGTCATCAGAACTACATATGTGTGCCAAGTTTCAACAGAATCGGTTCACAGGTGCAAAATCAATAAATCATCCCCTATTTTTCTACCCTTAGGGGTGTAGTTTTTTTTTCAAATTCAAATGGGACCTACTTCGAAGCATATCCTACACAATAAAAAAGTATCATCTAAATCGGATAACCCAATACAAAATTATGAGTGGTAGAATCGGTTAGGAAGTAAAAATTCAGTGGGTGAACCAACAATCATCTCCCATTTTCCTACCCTTAGGAGTGGATTTTTTTTTCAAATCCAAATGGGACCAACTTCGAGTTATACCCTATTAATTAAAAACAAAATCCGAGACAAAATCATCAAAATCGGACTTCTCTGTAAAAAAATAATCGCGTCGACTAGAGAACCTTCTCCTTTTTACAAGCTTTTATTTAGTTTCACCTGTCCTAGTGTCTGTCTGTAACCAAATCTTGCAAGTTAAATTTGACCTACTTCTAATCGTCCGATTGATTTGAAATTTGGCAGGCGTACATAATTCCGATGACAATGCATTATCAAATTTATTTTGAAAAATTTTTTTGTGATTGTGGTCAGATTCTATTCAAAATTGGTACCTGGTGGTTTACGGGGTCGGAGATTATGATTTTTTTGACAAACTTCAGAAATAAATTATATAGAAATTACTAAACTAGTTATTTAACATCATAAATACTGAAAAATTAAAAATAAAGGAAAAAAAATTAAAAACAAGCTTTTATTTAAACAAATGCACTAAAAAGGAAAAATAATTTCTTTTATTGTTTGATCTAGGTCATTGTGAGTAACAAATTCAAAAGCCTGCCGCGGATACAAAAAAGGTAATCTTGGGCGGCAAGATTTTGAATCTGTACTCACAGAATGACCTAGATCAATCAATGAAATATATCATTTTTTCCTTTTTAGTGCATTTGTATAAATAAAAGCTTGTCTTTAAATTATTTTTTTTAGTTTTTATTTAGTTTAACTTGTTGGTTCGTTTGATCGTTCGATGGTTCGATCGTTCGTTCGTTCGTTCGTTCGTTCGTTCGTTCGTTCGTTCGTTCGTTCGTTCGTTCGTTCGTTCGTTCGTTCGTCCGTTCGTTGGTTAGTTCGTTAGTTCATTAGTTCATTAGCAGTGTTGCCACTGGAAATTGCACAAAATACTTGAAAGCGTGGAACAAAATACTCGAATTTTACTCGCAAAATAATGAAAATCCTCGCATTTTTATAATATATTGAATTGATAAACTACTTGATTTATAGTTTATAGTATCAACTAACCATTAATTTTGTTTTGCTGTTTAGACCATAGAATTGTAATTATAATACACACTATATTTTATAATTATAATTCTATGGTTTGGACAAAGGTTACCCCTAATAAATCTGTGGTTTTGTGATCTATTGTATTTTTTAACAAAAAATAAGTTAACCTACGCATTGGCGTCACCTAGTGGTAGTTTCAACAGAGGTGCAGAAATGGTGATCTTGCAGATGTCGCACCCATCGTGGAAACTGTGATGTTAGGTTAGGTACTAATTATAATGAATAAATGAATTGAATTAAAAAAATATACTTTATCTTTTATCGAATAAAAAAAATACATAACGAGTTGGGCAGAATCATCACATGATAATATAATCTGAACTAAAGAAACAAAAATTATATCGAAGGTTTCTCAGACTCGTATGTTGCATTTCACAATAAAAATGCAAGGCCGTAGACGGTGTCCACGAAAACGAAACACGTAACAATTTTTCATTGACGTCTCACTCTGCCAAACTACACAATACCTACAGCAATGCCAATTGCGGAAATTACTCTCAAAATCCTCACAAAAACTAATAAATCCTCACAAAATGCCATTACTTACACTTTTACTGCAAGTCCATGAAAATACAGTAATTACTCGCAAATTGGCATCACTGTTCATTAGTTCGTTCGTTAGGGTCAAATCTTGCAAAAGAATTTTGACCGGCTTCTAGTCCTTCGATTAATTTGAAATTTGGCAGGTATTCATAACTCCGATGACAAAATGGCGGCTCCAAGATGGCGGACGAGATTTGTAATTATAGTCCGATTTGATTCAAAATTGGTATGTGGAAGTTTTCGGTATCGAAGATTAAGAAATTTTTGTCAAAATTCATAAATTCAAGATGGCGGCCCCAAGATGGAGGACGGGTTTTGTGATTATGGTCCGATTTGATTCAAAATTGGTATGTGGGGTTTTCGGGGTCGGAGATTATGAATTTTTGTCAAAATTCATAAATTCAAGATGGCGGCCCCAAGATGGAGGACGAGTTTTGTGATTATGGTCCGATTTGATTCAAAATTGGTATGTGGGGGTTTTCGGGGTCGGAAATTATGAAATTTTTGTCAAAATTCATGAATTCAAGATGGCGGCCCCAAGATGGAGGACGGGTTTGGTGATTATGGTCCAATTCGATTCTAAATTGGTATGCGAGGGTTTTCGGGGTCGGAGATTATGAATTTTTTTGTCTAAATTCATAAATTCAAGATGACGACTTTAGGATGGCGGACGATTCTATTCAAAATTGGTGTGTGAGAGTTTTTGGGGTCAGAGATACCTTGTAATAACGGTGCTCTATTAGAAACGAACAGATCAAAGCGAACTAACTAAGAAGCAGAAAATAAAATAAATAATAAAAACGGAACTGAAATGTAAAAAATAAAATAAACCTTCTTACTCTCAATAACTAAGCTCCTAAACTAATGTAAGTAACAAATTTTGAGTCGGAGCCAAACGAACAATCAACGAAGATCATTAAATTACTTCAAAAAAATTATCAGAATGTCACCGCGCAACTCGATGTCATCATTTTACGCCTTACCTAATTCATTTGCTTGTTTGTTTGGCGCCGACTCAAAATTAGTTACTTACGTAGGAGCTTAGTTATTAAGACTAAGAAAGTTTATATTATTTTTTAGTTTTCAGTTCCGTATTTTGTCGGTTTGATTTTTTGTTAATAAGTTTTTTTCAATGTAGATGGAAATCATTGACTTTCCGGAATTACAACAAATGAGCCATTTTTTTGTGATAGACAGTTTTTACTGAAAACATTTCTGGAATATGAGAAACGATTTCCAGTTTCACCAAGGTGGTGACTGCTCTTGATGTTGTTTTGTTGATATTCAATGACAAATTATTTTTATTTGCCCGTGTTACTACCCGCTCGTAGATATTCTGTGTTTTTTCCGCCAGAGCTATAGCGTTCTTGTCCCTTATGAGGAAATTGGTGCCATCTGCGTAAGCAGCTACATGTATTCCCGCGAGACTAAGAATTGCAAGTCATGATGATTTGGCGAAAGTAGTTCGTTAGCAGAGAAAAAGGATATCAAGTGCTTCTTAATATTCAATTGGAAAATCTTGGAAGCATAGTATATTCTCCAACGAGCGTATAATACTATACTCTCTCTACGACTATAAGATAGTCAGAGTTTTAAAGCAATCTAAATATTATTTATAAAAATAATAGATACTTTATGCATTCATTCATTTTGAATTTCAGATTTATTTGATGGAATGATATATCTTCCACAACGATGATGAGTTATATTTCTCAGAGAGTTTTGTAAAATGAGCGAGAAGGGCATTTTCCGAGAATGAATGTGCCTGGTTCAAGTTTCGCCAATCCATGAACTCTGCGTATGCCTTCGAATATTGCTTTTTTGATTTTTCCGGCAATAAGTTCAGAATTGCTGTTTTTGCCGTTTCCAATAAATCCGGTGGTGAACAGATCTCATTATTCTCACTATCACTGCTTCCCCAATCACAATTATTCATTTTAAAAATGTGGCAGGTTGTAGATGAACTCAATTCGAGGAAAAAAACACCCTGGTAATCGGTTAGATAAAATCATAGCCAATGGGAATATTCTGGAAGACAGTCAAGGGATAGCAAATGCTATGAATTCTCACTATGTTTCAGTAGGTAAGAATTTGGCAAGGGAAATTATACAGGATGGTGAATATACACCTCCACGGAGTAGAATCATATCCCACTCGCTATTCCTCTATGCAACAGACCCTATCGAAGTAAAAGGAATTATACTTTCCCTAAAAAATGGTCAATCCCCCGGATTCGACTCCGTGAAGGCTGAAACTCTAAAAACCATAGCAGACAGAATATTGATCCCACTTGCACATATCTTTAATAAAAGCATGCAACAGGGTATATTCCCAACACCTTTCAAAAGAACCATTGTACTTCCGTTATTCAAAAATGGCAACCGTGAAGACATAGTTAACTATAGACCTATCTCCACCATTACAAATTTCTCAAAAATTTTCGAAAAATTACTGAAATTTCGCTTTTGTAAATTTCTGGACAAACATAAGGTTATATCGTGTAACCAATTCGGCTTTAGAGAAGGTGTTACTACCCAGGATGCTATTCTGCAACTTACCACTCAAATGTACTCCGCCCTAGATAATAGTCAACCATCCCTTTGTGTATTCATAGATCTGTCAAAAGCTTTTGACACTGTAAGCCATAAATTGCTTTTGGAATCACTAGAAAACGTAGGCGTAAGAGGCATATGCTTAGATATCTTCAAAAACTACCTCTCTGATAGACCTCAGTCTGTTAAAGTTGATGATAAGCTGAGCATAGAACAGAAAATAGAATATGGCGTACCACAAGGCACAGTCCTTGGTCCAATTTTATTTAATGTATACATCAATAGCTTGTTTGATACTCACAGCTGTGGTAAGATAACCACATATGCGGATGACACGGCTATATTTTATAGCGACAAAGACTGGATAACATTGAAATCCACAGCCGAAAATGACTTGAAAAGCATAAGGTCTTGGTTCAATAGCAGACTTCTCACCATCAATGCCAAAAAAACATTTTTCCTTCCAATATGCTCGAATAAACCCACCTTACCGACCTATAATACGCTTCATGTCTCAGATGACTTCATTATTGAGTCAACTAACAAATTCAAATATCTCGGTATAGTCTTGGATAATCACCTCAAATGGAACTTCCACATCAAATATTTAAATAAAAAACTGCAATTTCTGATATATAAATTTTACAATCTGAGGAATATACTGAATAACAGTGAACTGAAGATGATATATTACGCACTAGCTCAATCTCACATTTCGTATGGAATTATTATCTGGGGCGCTGCTGGTAAAACTTTAATTAACAGTCTCATAATAGTTCAGAAAAACTCATAAAAATACTATTTAGCAGAGACAGAACTTACCCTCAAACAACCTCTACAGAGAAACTGGATTTTTCGACCCCAGACAATTATTTCTACTTTCTAGTAATATACAACAACACAAACTCCGAACAGAATTGAAAATAAATTATCATACCCACAATACTCGCAATAGGAATTCCAACTACTTACCACCTAAGGTCAATAAAACAATTGGCCAAAGAAACTTCTCGTTCCTAGGTCCTAAACTGTACAGACTCTTACCGTCATTTATACGCGAAATCACAAATGTTCATCGTTATAAGAAAGAAGTGAAAAGCTACATACTCACACTACCTCGAGAAATTATCCATCAAATGATAGACAACCCAGGTACACAATGATAAGAATTAGGTTCTATTCATATCGCCTACCTGAGCATGATCCTTTTTTAAATCTAATAAGTACTTCATAATAACCGTACACTGACAATCGTACTATGTTAAATCCAAGTTCATACCTAACTATGGACCTTTAAAGATCTTCGTATGCCACATTGCAATGCGACAATCATCGTAATTAAATTCAAGTTTTAACTTAAAAGTAATTGCATAATTGCAACTGTGTTATATTCTACTTCTGTGTTCTACAGATATATACTATCTCTCAATGCCAATGATAATATTCCTCTAACATCCCTCTCAACACATCTGCCCCATCTTATTAACTTCTTCACTCATAAACTGTTTTTGTATAATTACTGTACTTCCTTATCTAATGTAAATACAATACCCAAAAATATTGTCACCGCACTCTTAGTCGACACTCATAAAATTCAAGAGTGTACTTATTATATAATATATATTAGTCTCAATTGTTCTATTGCTCTTGAAACATATAAGAATGTATTTAAAAGTGTATTCTATTATATAAACTATACTAGACCCTACTGTATAAGATATATTCAAATGTATTAATTTAATTTAATTTAGTTTCAACCCGCACAATAATTTTTAAATTCTTTTTGGGTATCTCATTTATTGTACAATCTCTCTATGTATTACTATGAAAATTGTCCTCTGTACAATAAAATTACTATTACTAGTACTACTATACAGGATGTCCCCGGACTTCCTCTTTTCCTCTCGGGAATGTATAGATGGGATCAAAATATCGCCAGTATTTCATATAACTTTTGTTCCTAAAAGCCTTCGTTACTAAGTTACGGGCCCTCAAAGTTACAAGATGAAAAATGTTTTTCTTTGATAACTTTCAAAGTGAATATTCAAAATCATCTAAATTTTGGTGATTCACTAAACAAATGAATTTCTTCGATGAGCTTTCATGCAGGAGTCAGTTGTTTTGCTACAAAGTCAGGAACGGACTACCCCCGATGGTCCACACCCCAAAACTTTGAAATGACTGGGATTTGTCAATATGAATAAAAGTATTCGTGTGGAAAATCGATCGGAGCAACGATTTTTGATAAAAATGCATTTTTGTTCGACGACATCCAACCTGAGATGTCTACCATTATTCGAAAAGATTAATTTGTAATGAGAATAGAAATGATAGGTACAATGTTCATAACGAATTTTTATCATGCAGACACGTTTACCTTACAAAACTCATGGTGTAAATAATCAATCGCAAGCCTCGAGAGCAAACAGAAATGCAAAATCCGCTACAAAAACTGCTCGATATGACCCCCGTCTCTCTCAATACATTTCTTAGTCAGCTAAATTTATCTCCGGGTTAAAGATTTTCTCCCATGGAATTATACTTATCAGTGAAACTCCTCAACATTTAAGCTGTGAATATGAATTTGCAACATCCAAATGTTGAGTTTCATGAGATTCAGATACCACAACACGAAACGATTCCACGCGTGCATACAAAATATGGACTGAATTCGATATATCCTAGTGGAGTAGCTTGTTAGTTCAAAAACACCACGAATCTACATAACTTGATATTTCATTTGAAAAAATATCTACATTGTGAATGAAACATTCAACTAGGTACTGTACTTTTTGTTTACGACTTTATTTTAGCATATTTTGTATTATCCCTGTTATAAATGTTGTTGAATTAACGTTAGCATTAGTATTTCTACTATGAAAATTTTTCATTTCAAATAATGGTGGACGATCGGGTTTGATGTCGTCGAGTAAAACTGCATTTTTATTAAGAATCGTTGCTCCAATCGACTTTCCACACGAGTACTTTTATTCAGGAAATTGTCTACGTAACCTTATTTTGTTGAAAACTATTGAAAAATTATTTGTCATTTCAAAGTTTTGGGGTGTGGACCATCGGGGGTAGTCCGTTCCTGACTTTGTAGCAAAACAACTGACTCCTGCATGAAAGCTCATCGAAGGAATTCATTTGTTTAGTCAATCACCAAAATATAGATGATTTTGAATATTCATTTTGAAAGTAATCAAAGAAAAACATTTTTCATTTTGTAACTTTGAGGGCCCGTAACTTGGTAACGAAGGCTTTTAGGAACAAAAGTTATATGAAGTACTGGTGATATTTTGACCCCATCTATTCATTCCCGAGAGGAAAAGAGGAAGTCCAGGGACACCCTGTATTTTGATCGTAACAGATCAAAGTTAAAACTAAGAAACCAGTCAATCTGACATTAGCGGAAGCCAAGCCGCGTCACGTCGAATTCGGTCGAATAAAGCAAAGCCTTCTTGAGAAATTTGTTTGGTAGATTTTCTCTTTTGTCATTAGTCTAAACCTCTCAGTTCCCGTGGATCCTGAAAATTCTGAATCTGTGATTGATCGAGTACCGGTGAATAATGAGTTAGGATCCACGGTATCTTGGATCATCTTCATTCATCAATTAATAACCAATATGTAATCATGTAGAACACGATAGTTCTCGTAAAGATCCGTCAAAACTGAGAAATACCTAGAACCTCCGATTACGGTCGCCAACCGGCAACGCCGCGCGGAGTCCGCCGAGGACGACAACGGCGGACTCTACCCCCACTCCCGAATTCTGCGTTGTGCTTTTCCTTCCCGCCGCGTCGCGCTATTCGAGTTCGAGACGCAGAGGTGATCGTGCAGCGTGTGGTCCTTTGGAACCGCGCCTGTCATTTTTTTAATTTCCATTGTCGCGAAACTCCAATCCGCGACAAAGAAAACCACCTTTCGGCGGGCCAGCACACCCGAACAACCCATTCCTAGTGGACGTCGAGTGACCAGTGATTTGTGCAAGTGTCAATCGGAGCAGCGTCAGCTTACTTTGTTGCAAGTGGATTTATACCTACTTTGTGTCTGTGTGAGTGCCGTTCGAAAATGTTTACATAGCGATAATCTCGCGATTGTGTTTTGTCGGACTGCTATTTTCGTGCTTTGCCACGTAGAAGGCATATGTAGTAGGTTATTTTTGGTATATGGTACCGTTTCTGAGAGATATGCCGTGTTTGTGACCGGTTGGGTGCTGTAAGGTTGTCGACAGCCCAGTTTGTCAGTTTTATTGTTGGAATTCCGTAAAAACTATACAGTGTGTGGTAGAGTGGATACACGTGGGGATTTTTTAGGATAGCTGTGTTTCTGGAGTACCCACAAGAACTTTTTATCGATTTATTAGGGTAAGTAGAAAAACTTTGCTTTCACCCACTCTATGGCATCTCGTCAGATTTCCGTGAAATTGCTATTTTTGTTTTACATCTCGATATGAAACAATGGACGATCAGTTAGCAGGTAGAAATAAGCTTTTTAATAGTTTTTACCGCTGTATTATAATTCTAATGGGAAACAACGATAAAATCCTAGTATTTCTCTTGTTTCCTACTACTCAGACATTCGTTCTGTATTTATTTTTTCGTCGTTGTTTTCAATTAATTCACTTTGCGGTTTTCTTTCGGAAATCCTACAAATGTTATTCCGACTCCCACGGGTTTCTAAAAATATCCGTGCACTTGCGTATTTTGGGCCAGACGATATGCATTTCGAAAGTGAAGGTACATTTCAAAATTAGATAATGTGACAACTGTGATAACTTGCCCAGGAAAAATTCTAACCAAAGATTAAAAGGTAAACGATGAAAATCTCCACTTCCATATCGAATTCGACATTTCTAATCAAGGGTGGCGGGGTTTCCGTGTTGACGTTAAGTTGTGGGCTGATCTAGAAGTTGATGATAATAATGTAGAATGCGAAAAACTAGTTAGTTGTGCTAACCGATTTGGTGAATAGTGAGTATAGAAAATATGCGTCTTAGGTATTATAAAACTATTTCGACAGATAACTAGAAGTTAACTTGTGGATGACGTCACATGTTATAGTTAACTCCAAAATGTTGAAGTTAACTTTGTAGAAAATGGTGGTTTTCGATCGTCGACAATTCTCCTGCTCCTGTCAATATTGCATATGAGTCATGTAACCTCAATTTAATTATTTTGATATTTCGTTTTCGCAAAATGTTAGCAAACGATATCAACGTTATTTTTGAGGAACTTTTAACCGATGTAGAAGAAGATGCTGTGAATATTGTTGAAACCCCTCGGCGACAAAGGATATTTAGAAATCGGTTAGACCATTTCACCTTGTGGAACGAAACAGAATTTAAAAACCGATTTCGAATATCAAGAGAGTCTGTACGCTTGTTAATGGGGCACATTGAAGCAAATTTACAAAGACCATCCAACCAATAGATCAGCATTTCTAGTACCTATTTTATTTATGAAGGATTGTAAATATTTTTATATTTAGAAATCATCCTCTATCGCCAGTGACACAAGTGTTGATTACTCTCAGATTTTATGCACAAGTTCATTTTTGGTAGTTGTTGGAGATTTTGGGGGTATTCACAAGTCAACTGCTGGCATGTCATTAGAAAGGTCACACGGGAAATTGCTCGTCTATCCATATATTTTTATTAATATTTACCAAAGGAAAGAACAACACAACAAAATAACAATACAAAACACTGGGGCACAGTACAGAAACCAAGAGAAAAATTGTAGGTTAACTTTTTGCCTTGCCTCCTTCTTCTTTTTATTTAAAAAATGGTACTTTTATAAAACTGACATTTTGAAGCTATAGTTAACTTGACTGATAAAATTAAAGTTATAGTGAGTTTATACAGCAAGTAGAATAAAATAAGAAATAAAATAAAGTAATTTAAAAAGTTAAAATTACACAACATTCATAACAAGTTTATACAGAAATAAAATAAAATAAGAAGTAATATAAAATAAGAAGTGAAATAAAAGATGGTTAACTTTTATCTTTTATTTTATTTTACTTTGACTAGTTGTTATGGCACATGTACATACTGAATAATTTAGACAAATTGACGAAAGTTGATGATAGATGGACATGATATAATAGCTATTCAGTCCTAGTATATGTTTTTGTTTTTATAACTGGAAAATGGTGTGTTCAGTGCCATTTTTTTAAATTTCGTTTTTGGCCAATAATGACTTAGGATGCCGAAAATTTCATAATATTGTTAGTTTTGTCAACAGTAGCTTAGCAGTAACAATAACAGGGACCAATTTTACAAGTATACATAATTGAAATTGAGGTAACCTCAACATAAAATCCCAAATTGCGATTGACAGCTTGTTACTTTTTACATTAATTCACTCAGCTGTATAAACACTCTGAAAATTTTTATTTCTTATTTTACTTTGTTTTATTTCTTATTTTATTTTACGTGCTGTATAAACTCACTTTTAACTTCAAAACATATTTATAATACCGGCCCTAAGTGGTATCTGTGTAAGTGAAACATAATTGAGTCAGAACTTCTGGATATCACCCAGCTTATAAATCTATCGCAGTTTTGTATTTATTTATGGTAATATCGTAATTTCCAACAAAGATGGCGGAGCTGATAATTGGTAAGTACCTGCTTATTGTTGCTGTTTTCATTAAGATGTTTGTTCATAAAATGGGCACGTTGTACTCCGATCTTCATTATATCTATTATTATCTCAGGAGAGATAATCAGAAAAAACATGTTGAGTGGTTTTTTGTGTGAAAAATTACAGGTTACCTATGGACCTGAGGCATAAACGCATTTTTTGTGGTAAATATCCTGTAAGGACACTCCTGCTTCCCGGAAATACCTGAAGTACTTTTCTTTCGTGTTTTTGCCCCCTCTACACGAATCCGGAAGGAAAACGGGCCGATCTCATACAGTTAAGGGAGCTTTTTTTGATCCAGAACACGTGTTTTTCACGTATATAAAACTGACACAGCCGTTTTGGCACAATCAATTGAAAATCATCCAGTATTTAATAACGATTTATTAACTATTTTCTAACACAAACCAAAATTTTCTAACTCAAGTGGTTAGCGAAGAAATGGTGTTGTGCTAGCTTAACTGTTAAGCTGGCACAACTATTTATAACTTTTTACCCAAAATAGGTATGGAATTGATTCAAACGCTCAATTTTCTAACTTTTCACAAGCTCTCGAATGGTATAAAAATAATTTGAATTCGAGCGAATTTGAATGTTTTACGAGGGCCGAATTCGCATGCGGTACCTAAAATTCTCGAAAATTCCTACTTGGAATTAAGAATGATATTTTTTAGCAAAAATCACCACATTTTCAGCGATTGCCAAGTATATGCGCGATGAATGATCAAGTATGAAACTGGACTAAAACATTATTCAGTGATCCAGTTAAATACTTGATAATCCATCGCGTATATCTGTTATATTTTGTGCTTGTCGACTGGAACTATATGCCTATAATCTTATTCCAGATCTGTATTATTGTTGAAAATGCCTTTTCGTCGATAAACTTACTCCAGCACAATCGCTTGAAATAATAAGACTGTTCTTTTTCATTCTAAATAGTGATTCAAAATCTTCTATTGTCACGAAATGGCAAAATAATGATTCGAAATGAATTTTGCAAATCTTTAATTAAAAACACTAGTACAGTCGTTATGGGCAATATCCAAAGAGAAAGATTTTTAGAGCCGGGAAATGACAAAATAATGAATCAAAATGCGTTTTTGTCAACCTACTATTTATTAACCCCAGCACACCCGCTTGAAATGAAAAGAATTTTGTTTTTCATTATGCATTTTCCAACAATAGTTCATACAGTTGTGATAGGGAATGCTCGAAGATAATTTATTGTAGAGCCACTAAATAGCAAAATAATGATTCGAAATGCGTTTTCGTCAACCTACTATTTAATAACCCCAGCACAATCGCTTGAAATGAAAGGAATTTAGTTTTTCAACATGCAATTTCCAAGAATAGTACAGTTGTGAAAGGAAATACCCTCAGAGAAATTATTTTAGAGCCAGAAAATGGCAAAATGGTGATTTGAAATGCGTTTTCGTCAACCTAATATTTAATAACTCCGGCACAATCGCTTGAAATAAATATAATAATGGTTTTATAGCATTTTTCAACATAGTACATTGTGATAGAAATATCCAAAGAGAAAGTTTTTTAGTCAGGAAATGGCAAAATAATGAATCGAAATGCGTTTTCGTCACTCTACTATTTAATTGAAATGAAGCGAATTTGGTGTTTTATTATGCATTTTTCAACAATAGTACAATTGTGATAGGAAATATCCTCAGAGAAATTATTTTAGTGTCAGAAAATGGCAAAATAGTGATTCGTCAATCTAATACTTGATAACTTCGGCACAATCGCTTGAAATGAATATAAAATATAGTTTTTCATGCATTTTTCAACAATAGTACACTTGTGATATGAAATATCCAAAGAGAACGTTTTTTAGAGCCAGTAAATGGCAAAATAATGAATCTAAATCCGTTTTCGTCACTCTAGTATTTAATAACTCCAGCACAATCGCTTAAAATGAAGAGAATTTGGTTTTTCATCATGCATTTTTCAACAATAGTACAATTGTGATAGGAAATTAGGTTGTGCATAACAAAACTATCAATTTTATTTATTTCAAGCGATTGTGCTGGAGTTAATCAATAATAGGTTGACAAACACGTACTCAGAATCACTATTTTGCCATTTTCTGGCACTAAAATAATTTCTCTGAGGGTATTTCCTATCTCAACTGTACTATTGTTGGAAAAAATTCCTTCATTTAATTGCTGGAGTTATCAAATAGTACTTTGACGAAATCTCATTTCGAATCATTATTTTGCCATTTCGTGACAATAGAAGATTTTGAATCACTATTTGAAATAAAAAAGAACAGTCCTATTATTTCAAGCGATTGTGCTGGAGTAAGTATATCGATGAAAAGACATTTTCAACAATAATACAGATCTGGAATAAGATTACAGGCATATAGTTCCAGTCGACCAGCACAAAATATAACAGATATACGCGATGGATTATCAAGTATTTAACTGGATCACTGAATAATGTTTTAGTCCACTTAAATACTTGATCATTCATCGCGCATATACTTGGCAATCGCTGAAAATGTGGTGATTTTTGCTAAAAAATATCATTCTTAATTCCAAGTAGGAATTTTCGAGAATTTTAGGTACCGCTTGTGAATTCGGCCCTCGTAAAACATTCAAATTCGCTCGAATTCAAATTATTTTTATACCATTCGAGAGCTTGTAGAAAGTTAGAAAATTGAGCGTTCGAATCAATTCCATACCTATTTTGGGTAAAAAGTTATAAATAGTTGTGCCAGCTTAACAGTTAAGCTAGCACAACACCATTTCTTCGCTAACCACTTGAGTTAGAAAATTTTGGTTTGTGTTAGAAAATAGTTAATAAATCGTTATTAAATACTGGATGATTTTCAATTGATTATGCCGAAACGGCTGTGTCAGTTTTATATACGTGTGTTTTTCAAGCACCGTTTTCTCGCGCAAAAATCACTCAAAATCCCTCTTTCTTTTTACCAGCATCAAGTACGAAATTAAAATCACTCATTTTCGGCATAATTTCGCATAAAAACTGAAAAAATCCTCCATCAAAACTTTCCATTAACCAAACTTCTCACATTTGACAGAAAATCTGTAGGAAATTTCATTATTGCCATGTTGGTCATAACAAATAGATCAAAGCTGCGTTTTATTATACTTGCGCGAACTCGATTGACGTTCGGTGTTTTTGTCTCGTAAATAGGGGATTCGAAATGAAAACACCACTCACACACATTTATACACGAAAAACATCCACTTTATGATATATCCACCTTTTTCACATTGTAAAAAAGTCCTCGATTTTGGAGATACGCCAAATGTCCCAACACTTAATTTTTACAAGCTTTTAAAACTTCATATTTGTAAGTATGTAGGTATGTTTAGTTCAAATCTTGCAAGTTAATTTTGACCCCCTAGTTGTCCGATTAACTTGAAGTTTCATAATAGGCCTTTTCATTTAGATGATTTTTCAAGGTGCATGCGCTCGTTTTGAGACCCAAAGTCTGATTGGCTATTGGGAAAGTGAATAGCCATTGGTTAGTTTTGAAATAACAATTTGAGATTGGCTTAGTTCAAAATTAGCGGTATTTTCACATTATGTCAACAGTCAACTTCATGACAAATGCACCTGCATACATTGGCGTTCGTAACTTTCTTTGTAGGTTAAGTTAAGTAATTGAAAACGAAATAAGTGAACCTCAAAAACTATTAGCTGGTGTACCGCAAGGAACAGTTTTAGGCCCAGTGCTTTTTTTAATATACATCAACGGAGTACTCTGTCTCGAAGCAGATGCAAATATATCATCTTTTGCAGACGATACCGCAGTTCTCTTTACTGCTGCTACTTGGGAGGAAGCTAAGAACAAAGCAGAACATAACCTAAAAAAAATTGGTTTAGCGAAATGGATCTAACACTGAACTTGGAAAAAACAAAGTGTATAACGCTTTCTTGCAATAAATCTAACCAACCCGATATTGATCAGATTACATTAAAAGATGAAAATTCAACTTATTCAATCCAATGTGTGAAGTATGCTACATACCTTGGAATCGAAATTGATAACCTCCTGAAATGGGACATCCACATGAATAAACTTTTGAAAAAGCTAAGATCAATACTGTACACATTCAAGCATCTTAAAAAAATTCTCAGGATACATGAACTTAAAATTCTGTACCATTCACTTGTAGAATCTCATATTCAATATGGAATATCTGCCTGGGGAGGAGTGTACAACTGTCATATAGAACAATTGCAAGTAATGCAGAAATACTTTTTGAAGATTATCTACAATAAAGAACGTACATATCCTACAGAAAAACTATTCAAAGAGATACCTATTCTCGAACTGAAAAAACTTTATTTTTATAAGATTCTCTGCTTACAATATAAAAATAGAAGAGAATTAAAATACATAAAACATGAACATAACACAAGACACAAACAAAAGAAGGAGTTTTTTATAGAAAAGACTACAAAAACGATTGGTCAGAAGTCATTCTACTACACAGCCCCAAAACTGTTTTGTCAGGTTCCACAGACCATCAGAGATATAAATAATACTTCTCTTTACAAAAAAAATAAATAAAGTTTGGTTGCAAGATTTGTCTATAGAAAACATGGTGAAAATTATCAATATTTCCGTATGATTCATCATTCATCATAGCCGAAGTCAATTATGTTGGTACCAATCAAAATTTTTGTTAATTATTTTTCATGATTTCTCTTTCACATAGTTTATTGTATTTTCTGTATTTTACTTTGTTATTGTATTTTATTGTATATTTATCAATTTTCAATTATTATTGGATTACTTTATATTTATTTAGTAGTGGCATTTTGTATCTATACATTTTTACATTTACAAAATTTTAAAATTTTTCATTATTAAGTACATTCTTACATTTTTAAATTTTTACATTTTAACAATTTTACATTTTTATATTTTTACACCTTTACATTTTTGCATTTGTACATTTTCTAATTCATATTTTTATATTTTCACATCTTTAACATTTAACATCTTTACATTTACTCATTTTACATGTTTGGATTTACTTATTTTACATGTTTTTAATTCATATATTTGTATATTTTATACTCACTTCATTCATTCAGCATGTATTCATTCATTTGATTCGATTTATTGGCAAGATATTAATATAAAGGTTAGGAATGCCCACAACAAGTTTTCTTCGTGGGATATCTCCGATTTATTTTCTTTTTTTTTCCATCATTCATGTCCATGCCTGTAACTTTAATGAAAAATAAATATATTATTATTAGTACTTATTACCTATTTTATACCGCCAAAAACCTTTCATTCGTTGATAAAATAATGTACACGAATATTTTCTAATGGTGAGTTTTCTTCTCCATGTAAATTCAAGTCAACTATCCATAGGAAAACTCGGAAATATTTTATTTCCTTTGAAAAAAAAAATCGCCGTCAATGCCGTTGGGTCTGACAGGTAAACAAAGTTAGTAATTTGTCATCTGAATGAAAAAGCCTATTCCGGTGACAATGCATTATTTTTTGCTAGAAAAAAAAAATGGCGCCTCCAATATGGCGGACGAGTTTTGTGATTATGGTTCGATTCTATTCAAAATTGTTTATGTGGGGATTTTCGGGACAGAGATAACGAATTTTTTGTCAAAATTCCTAAATTCAATATGATGGCTCTAATATGGCGACGAGTTTTGTGGTTATAGCCCGATTCCAATAAAAATTAGTGTGCGGGTGTTTTGGGTCGGAGATCAGGATTTTTTTTGTGAAAATCCACGAATTCAAGATGGCGACGAGTTTTGTGATTATAGCCCGATTCGATATCGGGGTGTGGGGGTTTTTGGAATCGGACACCATGTTTTTGTCAAAATTTAATAATTCAAGATAGCGACGTTTCATTATGTCCCGATTCCATTCAAAATTGGTATGCGGAATTTTTTTGGGGTCGGAGATTATCAGTTTTTGTCAGAATTCAATAAGATGACGGATTTCATGAATGACTAAAAATAATTGAATAAAAATTATAAAGACAAGCTTTTATACAAATGCACTGAAAAAGAAAAAAAATGTTTGACCTAGGTTATTTTGTGAGTAGCAGATTCAAAAGCTTGCCGTGAAAATAAAATAGTTATTCTTGCGCGGCAAGATTTTGAATCTGCTACTCACAGTAACCTAGGTCAAACAAAGAAATTATTTTTTCCTTTTTAGTGCATTTGTATACAAGCTTGTCTTAATTTTTTTCAATCATTTTTATTACCATTACTTATAACACATTTGCTGAAATGTCTGCTTCTATTGAAACTTAATTCAGTGTACTTGCATCTCGCGACTGACTGTCACTATGGTGCCCAAATAATAATTCGTATAAACGTGAAAAAGTTGGCAATATGCCATCTATTAACGAAACCAAAAAGTAAATTTTCCAGAAGATTGGAGGTCAAAAAAACGCATCTTCAATTTGACATGTTACTATTTCTTTGTTATGACCAACATGACAATAATGAAAAGTTTGGTTATTTGTAACTGTTGAAGAATGTGTTTTTTTTTTTAGTTAGAACCGGCTATATTTTATGCGAACTTGTGCTGAAAATGAGTGATTTGGTGTTAGTAGTTTATGATGGTGAAAAGAAGGAGCCATTGTGCGTGAAAACGGTGCTTGAAAATCACCTAATGAAGAAGGAAAAACTCGGAAACGGTATGAGACCGCGTTTTTCCAGAGGCAAAAACACGTGAGAAAAGTCTCTGCGCTATTTTCGGAGAGCAGCAGTTACCTATAGAACTGAGGATATCCTAATTTTTTGGACACGAATCAAATGAATCAAAGAACAAATTATGTTGGTATTTTCGTATTTTGTTTACGATGAAATGCCTCTGCAATTTAATTCTTCTTGGATGTAAATCGTCTTTAAATAGCGGATGTGAGCTCGGAAAACTGCATTAAGTAATTCAAAATAGTTTCGAAAATAGGTCATGTCTGCAAGAAATTACGTAGGAGGATTAGAGGATGAGTTAGTTCATAATTCAGTGACTTAACGCGGCAGTGACTAGCTTCATTTTCTCCCATTCATTCACAATAAATCACGTTCGGATTTCCACCAAGTTCGATGTCGGATTGATATTTTTCACCTTGTTTGAACGACCAGCGGCAATGTCCCATAAAACACATAAGTCAATGTTTAGATAACCGACTTTTTTTTTTTTTTTATGTTCTGGTTCCCACGAAAAGGGATATCCTGTAATGTTCAGAGAACATCGTGGGAACCTAGGGAAAGAAGGTAAGGTTGGTGTTCGTCTTAAATTTCTGAAGGTTGTATGCCTCGGGGAACACCTCCCTAGGCAATGAGTTCCAAAGCCTCGCTGTTCGTTGGATGAACGAGTCTTTGGAAAGTGATGTTCTGCAGGTCTCCAAAGTGACCACGAAGGGGTGTGATGACTGAACTTGACGGGTTAATCTCGAAGAGACTGCCAAAGCAGGAACGATTGTTGATATTTCAGAAGAGCATCGCCCATGAAAATATCTATAAAATAGAGACAAATCGCCAACTTTTCTACGGTGTTCCAGACAAGTGAGCGAGTTTGTAAGCGAGGCATCACCGACGAGACGAATTGCCCTTTTTTGGACAGAATCCAATAGCCTCAGGATATGTTTAGGTGCCGCACTCCAAATATGGGAACAGTATTCCAGGACAGGTCGGATCTGTGCCTTATAGATCATAAGCAGCTGACTGGGGGTGAAATAGCTCTTGGCACGAAACAGAAAACCAAGATTTTGGGATGCACTTTTGGCAATGGACCTCACGTGATTTTCCCAGGAAAGGTTATTGCTGATAGTAATACCAAGCATCGATATGGATGGCTTCAGTGGTATGGTTACTCCTGACAAAGTTATGTTAGGCACAGTGAGATCGGCTTTTCTAGAGAAAAGACATGCTTGTGTTTTGTTTGCATTGAATTCTACCAAGTTATTAGATCCCCATTCGAGAATTGTTGCTAAGTCCATATTTATATTATTAACATTTCTTCCTCGTTCATTTCTGGTTTCACGGGCTGATATAGGGGCCCTGGAAGAGAAAGCGGTATGGAGGGTACTATCATCGGCAAAGCTGTGTACTGGACATGAAGTTGCTTTCAACAGGTCGTTGATGTGAAGTAGAAATAGTGTTGGTGCGAGAATGGATCCTTGCGGAACACCAGCATTTATGAGTAGAGTGTCAGATGAAACTCCATCGACCACTACATGGAGAGACCTGTTTGAGAGAAAACTAGCAAGCAGAGAACACAGCTGAGGGGGCAAGCCATAAGACGGAAGCTTGGCGAGGAGTCCCTGGTGCCAAACTCGATCGAACGCCTTGGAGATATCTAATGCCACAGCTAAAGTTTCTCCATACTTTTCAATAGATAAATGCCATATATGTGAGACGTAAGCGAGCAGGTCACCAGTTGATCTCTGATGGCGGAAGCCATATTGCCTATCGTTGACAATTCCTGAGTCTTCCAGATATTTCATGAGCTCGATGTTGATGGCTTTTTCCATGACCTTTGAAATAATAGATAGCAGTGCGATAGGTCTGTAGTTGCTAGGTAGGGCCTTTTTGCCTTTTTTTAGGGACTGGCTGTACTCTTGCAATTTTCCAATTGGACGGAAATACCCCTAAATTGTAAGAGTGGTTGAACAACTTGCAAAGAACAGGTGTTAGTTCGGAGCACATTTCTTGAGAACAATCGGCGGGATTCCGTCAGATCCACAGGCTTTGTTGGTGTTGAGACCCAGCAAAATCTTTCTGATAGTACGTTGGCGAAAGGTAATCTCGGGCATGTGACTGTCAATGGGTGTAATGTTCGGGGGTTGTTTTCCCGATGAATCCAGAGTGGAATTTCCAGCAAATAGGTGCGCAAAGATATTGGCTTTTTCCTGGGCAGTCGTTGCTAGTGTTCCATCTTCTTTGGTTAGAGGAGGAAATGAGCTGGAAGTGAAGTTTCTTCCTACAGCTTTGGCAAAAGACCAAAATGAACGGGATCCGTTAGGACATGCAGCAAGTTTTGATCTAGCCTCGACATATGCTGCTCTGGTCTCAGGGCCTCTAGCCTCGACATATGCTGCTCTGGTCTCAGGGCCCGGATTTTTTAGCCATCGATGGTATGCTGCCTGTTTGGAAGCCACAGCTCTAGAGCAGTTTCTGTTAAACCAGGCCTTATCGGATGATGTTCTTCTTTCGGTATTCGGTATGTAAGTTTGCATCCCCAACATGATGATTTCAGAAATTGTCTCAGCACATCGTGTTGGATCTACTGAAGAGAAACAAACTCTCTTCCATGGAAACGCTGAGAAAAACATACGAAGACCTTCCCAGTCGGCCGAATTGTAATGCCACATGAGACGGGGTGGTATTGTGCAGCTCGATGGTAAATGGAAAGAGCATGTTGTGGAGATGAGGGTGTGGTCAGAGTTTCCAAGTGGGGCACAAACTTCTATTCTATACGGGTCAGGATTGGTGGTGAGGAAAAGATCTAGTGTATTGGCAGACTGGTTGTTGACATCAGGGATGCGGGTTGGTAGCTCGACCAGTTGTTCTAGACCATGAGTGATGGCGAAGGCCTCAGCTTGACGACCTGCATCATCTGTTTTGTTGGAGAATTTGAGCCAGGCAGCGTTATGTACATTGAAGTCTCCCATGATTATGGTTTCAGCTGTTGGATGGTTCTCCTGAATGTAGTCTAGTTTGAGTGATAAAAACTCGAAGAGGTCGTTATATGAAGGTTCATTAGGTGATAGGTAAAGGCAGCAGAGGAACTTAGTCAGTTTGGTATCAGATAGCTTGAACCACATCACATCAAAGTCTTTCGGTTCCAAACTCTCTTCACGCTGGCATGAAAGGTTAGCCTTGGCGTAAAGGCAGACTCCACCTTTGAACCTGAATCGAGAATGGAGTTCGTAACCAGGACAAAGCATATGGACCTTGTTGGTGGACGAGTTTACTTGTGTTTCTGTTAGAGCCAGAATATCCGGTTTTTCCGTCTGTAGGTGATGGTGGACGTCATTGATGTTCTTGTTGAGTCCGCGGATGTTGCAAAAATTAATTTTTAATGTTGAGTCCCCTCGAGTACCTCTCGCCCGGAAATCCGAATGGAGAGGTATTTTACTTCCGGAGTGTTTTACTCTAGGAGACTTCATCATTATTACTATTAGATGCACCTGAAAATAAAGGAGGAATTGGGGAAAAGGAAAGAGGGAGACCGGAAAGTATCGACCGAACACTGAAACATGGAATGGTCCATTTCACAGCACACAAAGTCGATATGGTGGTATTTCACCGGGCGATGAGACCATCTTCCACCTACGGTTATCCTTTTAGTCGCCTCTTACGACAGGCAGGATTTACCATGGGGCTATTCTAAAGCCGACCCCATACGATACGATTACGAATCTCATTCAACAACATTATTGTGATAACATATCAAGAGATTTATATAGATATCCCTAATCGCGTCGTATGATGAATTGATAATGAGCACTTATTTCGCCATAAACGTAGAAATAGTTACCAGTGTGAAAACAGAAACGGTCGTCGCGCCAGAAACGAAATATTAGTATATGCGCAAGGGTGTCATATGTTATTCCTTCAAAATCTTCCGAAATGAAATAGCAATTGGAATTTTCTACAGTATCATGATGGTGATGATGATGAATGAGAGTTTACACACAATTATGATAAAAATATGATAATGGGTTTCTAATAAATCATAAGATCATATTTATCAGTGGCTCTGACAATAACATACAAGATGGGATAAAAAGGGCGTATCTGGAAATTTCTTTTTTACAGTATATTCAGAAAGAGCTGAAAAACCATACCTACCCCATTTCGGATTTTGTATCTCAATACTCACCCTGGAAACTACCCCGTATTCAAAAAAATCTCCAGAACAGTGTTAATTCATCGTTTCTGGAAATTTCTTTTTCGCTCTATATTCAAAACGAGCTGAGAAAGCATGCCTACCCCATTTCAGATTTTGTATCTCAATACTCACCCTGGAAACTACCCCCGCATTCAAAAAAATCTCCAAAACAGAGTTAATTAATCGTTTCTGGAAATTTCTTCTTCACTCTATATTCAAAACGAGCTGAGAAAGCATACCTACCCCATTTCAGATTTTGTATCTCAATACTCACCCTGGAAACTACCCCCGTATTAAAAAAATAAATCCGAAATGGGGTAGGTTTGCTTTCTCAGCTCGTTTTGAATATAGAGTGAAAAAGAAATTTCCAGAAACGATTAATTAGCTCTGTTCTGGAGATTTTTTTTAATACGGGGGTAGTTTCCAGGGTGAGTATTGAGAAACAAAATCCGAAATGGGGTAGGCATGCTTTCTCAGCTCGTTTTGAATATAGAGTAAAAAAGAAATTTCCAGAAACGATTAATTAACTCTGTTTTGGAGATTTTTTGAATACGGGGGTAGTTTCCAGGGTGAGTATTGAGATACAAAATCTGAAATGGGGTGGGCATGCTTTCTCAGCTCGTTTTGAATATAGAATGAAAAAGAAATTTCCAGAAACGATTAATTATCTCTGTTCTGGAGATTTTTTTTAATACGGGGGGTAGTTTCCAGGGTGATTATTGAGACACAAAATCTGAAATGGGGTAGGCATGCTTTCTCAGCTCGTTTTGAATATAGATAAAAAGAAATTTCCAGAAAGATTAATTACTGTTCTGGATTTTTTTAAGGGGGTTCCGGGTAAGTATTGAGATACAAAATCCGAAATGGGGTTGCTCGTTCTGAATATACTGTAAAAAAGAAATTTCCAGATACGCCCTTTTTATCCCATCTTGTATGTTATTGTCAGAGCCACTGATAAATATGATCTTATGATTTATTAGAAACCCATTATCATATTTTTATCATAATTGTGTGTAAACTTTCATTCATCATCATCACCATCATAATACTGTAGAAAATTCCAATTGCTATTTCATTTCGGAAGATTTTGAAGGAATAACATATGACACCCTTGCGCATATACTAATATTTCGTTTCTGGCGCGACGACCGTTTCTGTTTTCACACTGGTGAAATAGTTCAACTTATAGGAAACGTTCTTTTCTCATTTGTACGCTCGCTGTTTTCTCCTACGACTCAAACCGTAACTTCATAACCTTGAATACATAGTAAATGATCTTTCCGAAAATCGATCAGAATTGACATTTTTGATGAAATTTTTGAAAGAAAAAGTCAATATTTCCATCTTGAATTCCTGGGTTTTGACAAACAAATCGATAAAGGTCAAGAAAATGAGATTACCCAGTACCTTCACGAAATTTTCACAGAAGACAATAAAAACAGTATGGTAGTGTTGGTGAATAAGGCCCACCTATTGTTCGTAAATTTTTTTTTCGCGTTATTTTTTATACAAAAAATTACGGAACATGATGAGTTTATTGTTTGTCATGTCTGCTATCATGTACTCATCAATATTGGCCTCCTTTGAAACCTGAGTAACCAAAATAAGGCAAAAATAAAAAATTTGCAGTCGGGCCTTATTACCCGCATGGTAGGGTAATAAAGCCCATAGCAAGTTATGTAGAATTTTGTATATTTATTGGATAAATAATATTTTATAATAATAAAAACCGAGAAAGGTAAAATAATTATTATATATTATTATTAGAATTATTATATAAAACAAAAATAAACTATTGAAGTAACAAAAAATTCTAACATTGTAATAAAGTAACAAGAGTATTAAAAAATTCTAACAAAAAAATTAAATTCTTTTTTGACAAACAAAAACGTTAATCACATTCGCTGCAGAAAAAATCTTCAACGTCTTCTGCCGTCAGTCCGACGCAAGACACGTGGGCCTTATAACGCAATCAATCGTTGGGCTTTATTACCGGGCGGGCACGTTTTTCTTAAACATGTATTTTCAGGAAAGTAAACAATGCTCTTAATTTTTTTCTTATTGCAAAATATACTACCAGTATTGTAGCAAATGATGGCGACCTTTTCATTTTTTCAAGTAAAATGGTTTGAATGAAAGAAGTCCTACCGTATTGCGAACTTATAATATGCTCGGCGTAAAACTGCACTTGCCCCTCGTGAAGTTAACGGCGGGCTGATCTCAACGATATTATCATATAGCTTCCCCGCTCGGAAGATGCAACGAGCCATGTTGCCAGATTTGAAAAAAGTACCAGATTTCAAGAAGAAATGCCGGTGGGCCTTATTAACTGCCGGGCCTTATTCACCGACAATACCTTATAGCAATTAAAAATTTAGCGCGGAATAGATAATTTTAGGAGATATGGGCTCCCGAAGGTCCAAAAAGAGAGGTTATGGAATGCCAATTTTGAAACCGCAGCGACACCGACAAACTTTTTTAGGGGGTTGGTTTTGGGGGAGGGAGAAGTGATGGGTTTTTGGTTTTTTTCATTTTAAAACAAAGTGTATTCAGACTCTTTATTCAAAAGACGCGAGGGAGTTGCCTCTCCCCCGGTTTGGGGAAAAATTTTATTTTTTCCATATCTGGGCGGGGGGGTTTTGTCCCGATGTTCCCCCAAAAAATTTTCGGGTCCCGGCCTTGTAATTTAGCCCCCCAACCCCCGATAAATGAGTCCCAAAAGCCCGGAAATTGAGTTTCAAAAAAATTTTAGAGTGTGTTTTGGGGTCCCCCTCGAGGGGGGGGGGGCGGGGGTAAAATGGGGAAAAAAAAAAACCCCTAAAATTGGGGGCCCAAAATTTTTTGAGGTGTGTTTGGGGTGTCTCAAAAGCTCGCGAATGTGGAAATGGTATCCCCGGGTTCGGAAAAATTAACCCCAAAGTCGCCCGCCCCCTTAAAAACTCGACTGAATTGATCTCCCAAACCCCTTTTTTTAATTTAGGCCCAAATTCTGGGGGGGTGGGTTTAAAAGGGGTTTTTTGGCTGTTTTTGGTCCGTCATTGGGTTCTGTCTCTTTTTAAAGGGGGTTTTGGGGTCTCCCCGGCCTTCCCAGGGTGTTTGAGTTTCCCCAAACCCCCTTTTTTTACGGGGGTATATGTCCCTTTGTCATTGATTGTCCCAAATGTTTTTTTTTACAGAGTGTCTTGATTGGGTCTCGGGGTTTTTAAAAGGGAATTGAATTTGGGGCCCAAGTCACCCAGTAAAAAAATTTTTTTTTTATTTCCCAAAACTCCGGGAAAGTGTTCGAGGGTATCACAAGTGTTCAAAAAAGAACCCCAAAGGGGCCCCGTTATTTTTAAAACTCGGGGAAAGAAATTTATCTCGAAGTCACCCTTAATTGATGTCAACCCTTTGGGGAGTGTTTTAAAATGACTCAAGTCACTTTTTTTTTCTCAAACTACTTGCCATTCTGTCTTTTAAAATGTGTTTGATTGTCTTTTAAAAGGGTTTTAAAGGGGGGGTTTTTTTGTCCCAAGTCATGCTTTTAGACAGGGGGTAAGCCCCCCGGGGGTTGACCCCCCAAGGTCCTTTCAGAGAGGGGTTTTTATTTAATCGTTGACTTAAAGGTTTTTATTTTGGGCCCCCCAAAAAACCCAAATAAAAAAGGAGTCTTAGTGGGGGGATAATTTTATTTGAGGTGTCTCAAGTCACTTATAATTGAGTTTCATTTTGAGCCCCCCGACTGTGTTTGGGTAAAAGTAAAATGAACCCCAAAGTCGCCTCGTTATTTAAATCTCGATGAATTGAGTCATTCGTAATTGAGTGTCAAGTTCTGGAGAGTGTGTTTGAGTGTTTATCAACTGCCCTTGAGTGTGTTTGAGTGTCTCAAGTCCCTCAGTGTACAAAACCTCAAGCTACTTCGTGATTCTGTCTCTCAAGTGTGTTTGAGTGTCTCTCAAGGCCTCGAGAGTGTGTTTGAGTCTTCCAAGTCATCTTTGAGACGGGATATATGTCGCCTTGTCATTGATCGTCAAGTGTTCTTTCTAGAGAGTGTCTTGATTGGTCTCAAGTGCTTAAGAGTGTAATTGAGTGTGCCTCAAGTCACCCAGTAAAAATTGATTTTCATTTCGAAGCTCGCGAATGTGTTCGAGTGTGTATCACAAGTGTTCAAGTAAAATGAACCCCAAAGTGGCCTCGTTATCTAAATCTCGAATGAATTGATCTCGAAGTCACTTCGTAATTGAGTGTCAACTTCTGGAGAGTGTGTTTGAGTGTCTCAAGTCACTTAGTGTCTCAAGCCACTTCGTCATTCTGTCTCTAAAGTGTGTTTGATTGTCTTTCAAGGATTCGAGAGTGTGTTTGAGTGTCCTAAGTCATGCTTGAGACGGGATATATGTCGCCATGTCATTGACTGTCAAGTGTCCTTTCTAGAGAGTGTTTTGATTATGTCGTTAAGTACTTAAGAGTGTATTTGACTGTGCCTCAAGTCACCCAGTAAAAATGGAGTCTTAGTGCTCGATAATATATTTGAGTGTGTCTCAAGTCACTTATAATTGAGTTTCATTTCGAGAGCTCGCGAATGTGTTTGAGTAAAAGTAAAATGAACCCCAAAGTCGCCTCGTTATTTAAATCTCGAATGAATTGAGTCAATTCGTAATTGAGTGTCAAGTTCTGGAGAGTGTGTTTGAGTGTTTATCAACTGCCCTTGAGTGTGTTTGAGTGTCTCAAGTCCCTCAGTGTACAAAACCTCAAGCTACTTCGTGATTCTGTCTCTCAAGTGTGTTTGAGTGTCTCTCAAGGCCTCGAGAGTGTGTTTGAGTCTTCCAAGTCATCTTTGAGACGGGATATATGTCGCCTTGTGATTGATTGTCAAGTGTTCTTTCTAGAGAGTGTCTTGATTGGGTCTCAAGTGCTTAAGAGTGTAATTGAGTGTGCCTCAAGTCACCCAGTAAAAATTGATTTTCATTTCGAGAGCTCGCGAATGTGTTTGAGTGTGTATTACAAGTGTTCAAGTAAAATGAACCCCAAAGTGGCCTCGTTATTTAAATCTCGATTGAATTGATCTCGAAGTCACTTCGTAATTGAGTGTCAACTTCTGGAGAGTGTGTTTGAGTGTTTATCAACTTCCCTTGAGTGTGTTTGAGTGTCTCAAGTCACTTAGTGTCTCAAGCCACGTCGTCATTCTGTCTCTAAAGTGTGTTTGATTGTCTTCAAGGATTCGAGAGTGTGTTTGAGTGTCCCAAGCCATGCTTGAGAGGGAATATGTCGCCATTCATTGACTGTCAAGTGTCCTTTCTAGAGAGTGTTTGATTATGTCTTAAGTCTTAAGGTATTTGACTGTGCCTCAAGTCACCCAGTAAAAATTGAGTCTCAGTGCTCGATAATATATTTGAGTGTGTCTCAAGTCACTTATAATTGAGTTTCATTTCGAGAGCTCGCGAATGTGTTTGAGTAAAAGTAAAATGAACCCCAAAGTCGCCTCGTTATTTAAATCTCGAATGAATTGAGTCAATTCGTAATTGAGTGTCAAGTTCTGGAGAGTGTGTTTGAGTGTTTATCAACTGCCCTTGAGTGTGTTTGAGTGTCTCAAGTCCCTCAGTGTACAAAACCTCAAGCTACTTCGTGATTCTGTCTCTCAAGTGTGTTTGAGCGTCTTTCAAGGACTCGAGTGTGTTGAGCTGTCAAGTGTTCTTTCTAGAGTGTGTCTTGATTGAGTTTCAATTCTTTAAGAGTGTGTTCGGGTGTGTCTCAAGGATTTGCGAATGTGTTTTGAGTGTTATTATCATATTAGAAGACGAAAAATACATATGTAGATATTTACTGTTTTATTTAAAATACACCAAAATAACCTTGAATAAGTGTGCAGTGAACTCCCGAATGATGTTTATTTGGAGATGTAGTATAAATATAGACAAACAGACAGCTAGAAAAATTCGTCATATCCGGTTTTGTTTGTGCTTTTTGCGAATAATTTTCAAAACAGTTTGATGGATGGGTGGGATTATTATTATTATTACTTTTTATTTAACTTCACAATTGTGTTTATGTTTAGTTCAAATCTTGCAAGTGGATTTTTATCCACTTCTAGTTGTCTGATTAACGTGAAATTTGGCAGGTGTTCATAATTCCGGTGACAATGCATTATGGAATTTTTGCTAGAGAAAATAAAATGGCGGCTCCAATATGGCGGACGAGTTTTATGATTGTGGTTAGGTTTTATTCAAAATTGGTATGCGGGGGTTATCGGGGACAGATATCACGAATTTGTTGTTTTAGCCCGATTCCAATAAAAATTGGTATGTTATTTTTGGGGTATATTTTTTGTCAAAGTCCACGAATTTAAGATGGCGGCTCCAAGCTGGCGACGAGTTTTGTGATTATAGCCCAATTCAATTCAAAATTGGTGTGTGGGCTTTGTTGGGGTCGGAGATTATCAATTCTGTAAGATGACGGATTTCATGAATGACGAAAAAGAATTGAATAAAAACGATTAAAAAAACCACTTAAAAGCTTTTATACATATGTACTAAAAAGAAAAACACATTTTCTTCAATTGTTTGACGGCAAGATTTTGAATCCATGTCAAACAATTAAAGAAATTATTTGTTGTCCATTTTAGTGTATAAAAGCTTGGCTTAAAATTTTTCCACTGAACTGGTGCAAAAGTAGTCTGAATAATAATTTACAAGTGTTCATAATTCCAAAGATATTAACTTTTGTGATATAACAACCTACATCAAACTTGTTTAGAATTTTTCGTAGAATCCTAAAATTCAATTATATATGGGATGTCTCATTAAAAAAAAACTACTAATTATACAGGGTGAACCTTAAGCCATTAAAGAGCATATTTTCAAATATATAAAATAAGAAGTTACGTACGGGTTGGGCGACGAATTATTTTTAGTGTATTTATAATATTTAATTCATTTTATAATGTTTTCTCTTATTGTTTTATTACCTGTTCTCCATTCATTCATATCTTCTATTATTATTCCAAACACACTTCTTCTTTGTAAATTTGTAAAGAATTTGTCATTTTCAAAGATTCCTGCATTTTTGTTCGGGCTATTCACTCTTATTACTTTTTCTATGTGTAAGGATATTACAGTGACCGGCAGAAAGTACGCATCATATGGGAATTTTTTTTAATATAATATTTTGACAAATGTCGATACATGCAATCGCTTCTGCATCAAAATAAACCCCAAAACGTGTTGTACAGGGCCGTTCGTCTTTTCTTGTTTGGCGGGAAATTTAAAAAAATTAAAAATTATGTCTCAAAACACACTTATTTGGGAAAATATTGAAAAATGTTATTTGGAAAAGTTGTTTAGAACATTTTATAGCTATGTACAAGTTTTGAAAAAAATGAGATACAAAAATAAAAATCAATTTTTGTCATAAAAAAAAATTCAATTTGGAAAAATACATTTCTGACTAAGAAACTCATTAGTAAAGCCCAAGAGTAATATTTTGAATAATATTTTGTAAAGATTCACCAGCTACTTCTATTTTATTCGAAGAAAATTTTAAATCTGTGGATTTGCCATGTTTCACTGCTTCATAAGAGGTCACAGAAATATCTTCAGGGCATTATAATCCCGATACTGTTTATTATTGACAAAGAACCATGTATCTACAGAATTTTAATATGAATTTTTTATTAGAACAAAAAATTGATTAAATTTTTTACGTAATTACATTTTATAATAAAATTAGAAGCTGAAATAATTATAAACCAAACAATTTAATGCATACTCGAAAGTTTGTAATCAATTTTTTGTTTGTTTGAATAAAAAATTCAATTTGAAATTATGTAGATACAAGGACCTTTATTAATAATGAACAGTATCGGGACTATAATGTCCTGGAGATATTTCAGTGACCTCTTATGAAGCAGCTGAATACATGGCAAATCCATAGATTTCAATTTTTTTCCGAATAAAATAGAAGTAGCTTGCGAATATTTACAAAATATCATTTGAAATATTACTGTTGGCCTTACTAATGAGTTTCTTTGTCTAAAATGTATTTTTCCAAATTGAAATTTTTATTATGGCAAAAAATTGATTTTTATTTTTTCATCTCAGATTTGTTTCCAAACTTGTACATAGCTATAAAATGTCGTTCTAAACAACTTTTCCAAATAACGTTTTTCAATATTTTCCCAAATAAGTGTGTTTTGAGACATAATTTTTAAATTTTTTGAATTTCCCGCCAAACAAGAAAAGACGAACGGCACTGTACAACGTCTTTTGGGGTTGCTTTTGATGCAGAAGCGATTGCACATATCGATATTCGTCAAAATTTATTAATAAAAGAATTTCCCATATGATGCGTACTTTCTGCCGGTCACTGTATATAGTATTTTTTTTGTTATCTTCAAACTTAATTTTTCTTTTTTTATAATTGCCCATCATTTCCTTTCTCGTTTCTGTTGTTACTCCGATATAGTCAATATTTAGTTTCAATAATTGCTCTGCCAATTCCTGTTTTCCAATTTTTATTATATTATGTTTGTATACCTACTGTCATGTCAGTTATTTTCTTTCTTTTTCTATCTTCTTCCTGTCTGGGGCCCTATTGCTTGCCGTTTTTGTCTCCGTTTTTCCCGAGGGGGAAACAACTACCCAAAATATGTACACCATAATTAAATATTTGATAATTAACAATATTTAAAGTATTTTTGGGATAATGATAATATTTAATGTACTGAAAATGTATTTAAATAATTTAAGTATACTGAAGGTATTTAAAGTACCAGAGATGTATTGAAAATAATTGAAATATACTGAAGGTATTGAAAATACTGGAAATGTACTTAGTAAATAAATGGAAATGCAATGAAAATAAATGGAACATAGTGAATAGAATATTTGGTGTAATTAAGGTAATAAAAACGTGATGAAGCTATATTGAACTAAAGGAATCAATGATTTTGGTATAATGAATACCGTGTTTTTTCCAAAAATACCCAAAGTGTATATCTGTTGGTGAGAAATTCAAATCAAGGTATTGGGACATATTATATTTCATTCAAAAATCCTCCATTTGAGGACCAGGGAGAATTACTGAAAAATGAAACGTATTCCAAAATAAATATTTATTCATAAATAAAATAAATAATACATAATAATATAAAATAAAAGTTTAAATGTCAAACTAAAAACAAGATATGCTGATAAAACCTCAGATCAACTCTAGGAACAATCTACCAGAAAAAATAACTGCTATTTTTGCGGTCCAGTTAACTTATGCTTACACTGAAAAAACAGACAGTGTACAAGTGTACAAATAAATATCAACCAATAATATCAACGAAACCATATTATAATGAAAAACCGCAAAGATAGGTCAATTTTCATGACATGTGTAAAATATCACAGTTCCTGAGTAAAAAAACCAGACATACGGAATCCTAATTGAGTCCAATTTCTTTTTTAAAAGATTTGTTCTTTTTGTCGATTTTGTTCAATGATGGACTACCGATTTGAAACGTATGGGAACCTTGCAAAGATATTGGACCTTCGAAAATAAATTCAATCGACACTTCCTGTATGTCGTCCTTCATTGGCCACACAAACGAATCAAGATCATATTTCAAAAATTTGATAATAACAAGTTTTTCCTTCAATTCCATTAATCTCCCAATATACCAGCTATTGCTATATGCAATTGCATAGTTTTTTTCGGCGATTAGAGGAATGTATTTGCCTTTAACAATATATGACTGTAATACAGTAGTTTCGTGTTTCGTTTGCTTGGGTTTCTTGGTTTTTTTCCTGAGTGTGTATCCAAATTCAGCCCTTCCACTCGCTCCAGGCGGTCTGTACTTAATTTTTTGTTCGATTTTTCCTCCAAGAGCCGACATAAAGTCGATTTCTTTACAATGACAGTTCTTCCTCCGGATTGCACTTTGATGAGATGCTGTTTGGACATTTTTCGGAATAATCAGTTAAATTTAAATCAACATTTTCCAGCAACTCCATTACATTTTCATCTTCATATTAATTTCAATTCCATATTTTTGGCAACTTCATTCATTGTTTTCCACCGATTCAAAACGTCGGTATGCACGAAACTATTATTTGTACCATAAACACAAAGGCAAAATGCAGCAGCTCCTACTCGCCTACTCCTTTCTCTACGACTATATTTCATTTGTTTCCATTTATTTGTTTTTATTATTTGAGGTATCGCAGCCGAATTTTTTGAGCAGATAATGTTGGCTACCTGATTACCAACATCTCTGCTTTCTAAAAATTTGAGTCTGAACCATTTTCGTCATTTGTATCATCGGGTCCATTGCCAGGCTGCTCAGAAGTGGATGCTTTTCATACAAATGTATCTAAAGTTGTCAGTGAACTTTTTTTGAAGATTTTTCATCTACATGTTTTTTTGTTTATAAAAATTTGACAGGGTCCAATAGTATTTGCTACCCATTGAATATGTAGACACTCTTACTTCTCAATTGCAAATAAAACATGGTATTAAAGCAGAGGTATCATTACTCGTGGATGAAGAATCCAGAGCATTGACAGTTATCTTCACATCGAAATCAATTTCTTTATATAATTTTAAATTTTCTTTCTTCCTGAGATTCTTCATGTAATTAACTAACTGTTTATTCAGTTTGAGTCGTTCTTCATTAATGTTGAATTCTTGGTTGGATTTGTTCATATCTTGTGAATCCGAGTCAGACTTTTTATTCCTATTAGCAGTTTGTTATTCAGCCTTTCTCTTCTTACTTTGGAGAGACTCGCTGGAATAGTTCAGTTTGGTAATATGATCCTTCAAACACAAAAGTGTCCTTCTATACCCACTTATATTGAGTAAATTAATAATAAAATCCGGTATATCGAAGGCATCTTTGATTTCTTGTAAGAAACCTGCAAAATCAAAATATCACTGTACCTATTTGCTTTTGCTACCATCACGTACTTCCATAAAAATAAACGAGGATTTACTGCCAAATCACCCACAGTAATATTGCCTTAACCTTTTTTCAATAACTCATACCATGTCGATTACAATAGATACAGATCCCGCGGGGAATGATTAAAATATTCAAGTCGCAAAACAAGAATTAAAATAGGCACAATTTTTTTTTCGCAATTTCCAAAATTATTATTTCTAATTATTCATTGGTCGTATTATATGTCCACGCCGTAACGTCTTTTGATAAACCTTAGCCAGCCGTGCGCTCAAACCACCCTGAAGGCCTAACGCTCTACGTGCCCTGGAACTCCTGCGAAAGCAAAAACGAACCATTCTATCCAGTTAATGATCATGTTCGTGCGTCCTCTCCTCCAACTTCAATCATAAATGTAAATCATCAAAGTCAACGGCCGCCGACCGCCGAAACCCATACCACAAAAGCTATCTATTAAATATAGATACTCTGTACTTCAAATTCCCGCCGCGCAGTACATTAGGAACCACCCAAAAAAAACATTGCATAGAACTAAATGTTATCACTTACTCCATCATTGCCTCGAAAAAACGAAAAATTCAAATAATGCCCGGTTTGTTAATATATAACCTCTAAGTATTAATTATAATTAGATAAATAATATAAGATTAAAATTACGAAGAAATCACAAAACTTACCTGTTGAAGACATGGTTTTAATAAGAAACAATAAACTACCACAAAAGTATCAAGTTCACCAGTTCACTTCGAATATTACCTACAACCTGAATCAACCTGCCAGTTAGACACACACTAACGAATTATGCAAGAAAATGTCGGTACTGAACTGCATCCCAAATATTTTAAATATATTCGGGGGCTGAAAAGGATTTTGTAATATTTAAACTGTAATGAAATACTTGAAATTATATGTTGGTAATGAGAACAATATTAAAACTATAAGTAGGTATTTCTTGGGAATACTGACAAATATTGAAATATTTTAAATATATTGTAGATATTTTTATAGTGAAAATAATATTTAAAGTATGGAGTGGATATTTCTGGAATAAAAGTAATATTTAAAGTATGAAGCGGGGTATTTGTTGATACTGAAGTACTGAAACTGATATTGAAATAATTTAAGTATATTTAAGATATTTTGGTACTTAAAGTCGTATTGAAATAATTTAAGTATATTTAAGATATTTTGGTACTTAAAGTCGTATTGAAATATTTAAATGTCTGCATGTACACCTATTCAAAGAGTTGTTTCCCCCTCGGTTTTTCCTATCAGTTTTCTCTTCTCTATAAGTTTATTATATTATTATTATGTTGCATAACCGTTATAACGGCAAAAAACCGAATCCAAAATCGATTGCAAATTAATATTTCCAGTTTCCATCGATATATTCGAAATATCCGCGCACCAGAAGCGACAAAAGGATCGCCTGCCAGTCGATCGCAGATCTGGCAACGCCGCCCATTCGACTTTTACCTCGCACAAGTGGAATGATGGTAGCGCGCGCGTCGTCCTCATTTCCCGAAGTCGAACCGGCCGAACGGCGATTTCAATCGCTCGACTCGGCGACCGAGCCGACTCGAAAATGGTTACGTCGAGCTCTCTGCGAGAGTTTGTTTGGCGCGATCAGTGTTGCCAGAGCTGGTGATTTATCACCAGATCTGGTGATTTCAGGACTTCCAAAGTTACCTGGTGATTATTTTTGTGAGAATTGACAATTCTGGTGATTTTTGAATGTTTCGGTGATCTGGCGATAGGTTTGTTGCGTTCACAAAAAAAAACTGTCCGAAACCATCAGGAGCATGCGCAGTTTCACAGAACGAACTATTTCGGGACAGTTCTGTGGAACTGCGCATGCTCCTGATTGTTTCGGACCATTTGTTTTGTGAACGAGAATAAACCTAATTTGTCAAAATTTTGAATTACTCATTATGTAAATATAACCATCCACTCAGATTCGACTCGACTATTTTACTAGTCGAAATCCTTCTTGAGTTTGACATTTCTTGACGCTCTTCAAAAGAAGAAGAATTCTTATGACATGAGTCCCGTTCTTCTGTTTATTTATGACGACGTAAGTGGCGCCTCCTTCTGAAAATAGCGTTCTATGAAAAACACATAGGATGGCTACATCCGTTCATGATGATTGAACCTTGGTACTGTTTAGCGCATGCGCGCCAATGCTGGTGATTTCTGGTGATTTTTTAAATTTAGATCTGGTGATAATATTCCTAAGTTCCTGGCAACACTGGGCGCGATGACCGTCTGTTAATCGAAGTCGCTCATGAGACGGCGATCGTAAGATTGTGGGACCCTTTATGATGTCCTAGGGGCTGGAGACTGTAGAGATTATGAATACATCTTGCGAGGTCTAATGAAACGGAAATAGTGGAAAGTGAACCTATATGAAGTTAGCGAGACAACTCCGAAAAAGTTGATAACAGAATATTCCATAATTTGCCGCCTTTTTGTCGCTAATTAGTTGCGAAGAAAAAAAATTTGTCGCTCTTTTTTTTTAAAAAATATGTGATGTTTCGCTAACTTCATATGAAGTTAGCGAAACAACTTCCGTAATTTCAATTTTTTCGCAGTTCCGAAGTATCCATAATTTGCCGCCTTTTTGTCGCTAATTAGTTGCGAAGAAAAAAAATTTGTCGCTCTTTTATAGAAAAATATGCGATGTTTCGCTAACTTCATATGAAGTTAGCGAAACAACTTCTGTAATATCTATCTTTTCTCAGTTCTGAAGTATCCAGAATCTGCCGGTTTTTTGTCGCTAATTAGTTGCGAAGAAAAAAAATTTGTCGCTCTTTTTTTTTTTAAAATATGTGATGTTTCGCTAACTTCATATGAAGTTAGCGAAACAACTTCCGTAATTTCAATTTTTTCGCAGTTCCGAAGTATCCATAATTTGCCGTTTTTTGTCGCTAATTAATTGAGGAGAAAAAAAAATTGTCGCTCTTTTTTTAAATAAAAATTTGCGATGTTTGGCTAACTTATATGAGGTTAGCAAAACAACTTCCGTAATTTCTATCTGTTCTCAGTTCTTCCTCCCAACCAAAAGTGTTTCAATCACTTATTTTTTCTGTTTGTTACCATATTTTCAATCGTTAAAGCTTATAAATGTCTTCAAAAATGAGAATATCAAAATTGCCCGACGCATCGCCACTACTACTAATGGTCTCCCCTCTGGAACTTACCAATTGAGACCTTGGAAAAGGATGGAAAAATCAAATGTCGTTTACCAAATTCCCTGTCAGACTTGTGACAAAGCATATATTGGACAAACATCAAGAACCTTGTCTGGACGCCTAACGTCCCATAAAAGTAAAGAGAATGTATCCCGTGAGACATTTTGGATTACAACCATTTTGAAGTACTTTGCACAGATAATAACTTACATAAATGGTTATTTAAAGAAATGTTTTCCATCAAGAATGATACCAACAGTATAAACAAAAATACAGACCTGGATAATTTGAGCAATATTTACAATAACATTTTGAAACTAAAACTTTTTCCCCAAAATTCCCACAATATGAACAAAACTCAACATAATCAAAGTTTCAAATTTCCCACTAATTATCAGGTTGGTCATAATTATCTATACAATAGGGTATTCGTGAAAATGACGAATACTTTTCGAACTCAAGGGGAATTTTTACGTGGTTGCGATATTCAGTTTCTGAATCTTTGTAACTTCCATTTCAACAGACAAGAAAAACTTATCATAACATGGTGAAATAATTCAAATGAAATAAATGAAAACGCATATCAGATGCCCCAATTTTCGACACATGAAAAATATGAATAACCAATCGCCGACATATATAAGGACCAATTGTCGACACTGTGAGAAATCAAAAACGGGCATCAATGCTATGTTTATATTTATATCTATCGTGACTGAAAAGTATGAAAAAGTTATGCTCATATCTATAATGGGTAAAACTCGACAAAACATAAATTATTGAATAAATTTAAAAAAAAATTGCTATAAATCAATTTCTAGGCACCACTTTTCCCATTTCGAATACTTCATATACCCCACACAATAATTCTTCTCCCTGTTTCAGTATGGTTTCGAGACATTATTTTTTTCATTTGATACCCATATTGAGGGGATTGAAAAACAAAGAAATCTGCCATTTTGTGGTGGCGACCATCTTCGATTTGAAATTTTTTCACGGAGTACTATCTTTGTACTGGTTCAGTCCTTTCATTTGATACCCATATTGAGGGAGTTGAACAAAATATGTCATCCGCCATTTTGTGGCGACGGCCATCTTGGATTTACAATGATACTGAATATACATAATTGTATTGTCATCAGAACTAAAGGTGTGTACCAAATTTCAGATTAATAGCTCAACAGGAAAGGAATACAATTTCAATTACTAGATTCAACCCACACAAATAAACAAGACTGTAAGCTGAATAAGACCGTTTAAAATAATAAAAAAAGACGGAAGTTGTCCCGCTAACTTCATATAAGGTTATCAAAACATTGCAAATTTTTGAAAGAAAGGATAGACGAATATTTTCTTTCCACAACTAATTATCGAAAAAAGCAGCAATTTGTGCCTAAAATGCGAGAAAAGATAAAAATAACGGGAGTTGTTGAAACATCGTATAATTTTAAGAAAATAGTTTTTCTCTCCGCAACTAATTAGCGACAAAACCGGCAGATTCTGGATACTTCAGAACTGAGAAAAGATAGATATTACAGAAGTTGTTTCGCTAACTTCATATGAATTAGCAAATTTTTTTAAAAAAAAAAATTTTTTTTAAAAAGGCGGCAAATTATGGAATAATCTGTTATCAACTTGTTTGGAGTTGTCTCGCTAACTTCATATAGGTGGAAAGTGAGGAAGAGAAAGATAGCAACTGCGTGTCTTTAGGAATTTGCTTGCGTGTTATAAAGTCATAATGCTTCTGTTTACAAACGAATTATGAGTCATAAAACTGCCTTTTTTGCAAGCTTTCATTTAACTTGCTTCGTTCGCTTGTGATTCTGTCATTCTTTCCGGTCCAAAATTTGTAATCCATTTTTGGAGCACTTGCCGACATCCGATTGAGCTGTAAATTTGGCAGGTGTTCATAATTCTGGTGACAATGCATTATGCATTTTTTTTAGTAAAAAAACAAAATGGCGGACGAGTTTTGTAATTATGGTCCGATTCTATTCAAAATTGGTATGTGGGGGTTTTTAAGGTCGAAGATTTTTTATTACAAGCTTTTATTTTTAGTTTAACCTATCCCGGTGTCTGTCTGTCTGTAATCAAATCTTCAAATTAAATTTGACCCACTTCTAATAGTCCGATTGATTTGAAATTTGGCAGGTATTCATAATTCTGGTGACAATGCATTTTAAGGGGAAAAAACTAAATGGCGGCTCAAATATGGTTGACAATTTTTGTGATTATGGTCCGATTCTATTCAAAATGGGTTTCTAGGTGTTTTCGGGGTCGGAGATTATGATTTTTTTCAAAATTCATAAATTTAAGATGGCGGACGAATTTTGTAATCATGATAGAAATTACTAAACTAGTTATTTAACATCATAAATACTAAAAAATAAAAATGAAATAAACGAAAAAAAATATTAAAAACAAGCTTTTGTTAGTTGTTAATAAAAACAGAACTAAAAAGAAAAAATAATTATAAAAACAAAACATTTTTAAAGACAAGCTTTTATACAATACAAATGCACTAAAAAGGAAAAAATAATTTCTTTCATTGTTCGATCTAGGTTATTCTGTGAGTAACAGATTCAAAGGCTTGCCGGGATACAAAATAGGTAATCTTGCGCGGCAAGATTTTGAATCTGTTACTCACAGAATAACCTAGATCGAACAATGAAAGAAATTATTTTTTCCTCTTTAGTGCATTTGTATAAAAGCTTGTCTTTAAAAATGTTTTTTTTATAATTTGTATTTCATATCTATTAGCATTATTTGGTTTTTCGCTTTAACATATCTTATCTTTTCACGTTTTACTAGCATACTTTATTTTTTGTTTACATATTTTTTATATTTAGTTTTAAATAACTTATTATTTCTGCTTTTTGTTCCCCATTTTGTAACTTAAAAAAGAAATCATATAAATATCATTTGGATATATCCGATATATACAGTGCTTCTCAAAAGTCTCCTCCCCCCTCTTATTTTTGGTACGATTAAACATAAACAAGTGAAATTGGGAAACTGAATATTAAAGGTTGTAAACTTTCCTACTAGTGATGATAGATGACAAAATCGTCAAAGATGACGTCACAAGGCCATTGTGACCAATAATTTTAAATGGAACCCTACGGCAAGCGACACCTCGTTTAAAAGGTATCGAAAAAACCTATTCAATGATACTAATTTTGTTTGTGTTTATGGCAGTTTTGGCAACTCGCTTTTGAAAAACGCAAAGCTGTGATGAATTAAATCAGTTAATACTAAAATTCCAAATTCAAGCTCCGCCTCTAGATAGTTGTCAAATAAGCTGACGTTTTTGTTAGTCTCCCTAATTCGACGTTTTTGTAATTGTCCAAGTTTTTGTACATTTAATAATTTGTGTATTGTTGATCGAACGTTTAACTGTTTTAGCAGCTTTTGGTACTTTTAATATTTTTGTACATTTTAATAATTTGTTTAACTGTTGTGAGCCGAACGTTTAAGTGCTTCAAGAAGCGAAATGGTACGTGCTCTAGGTGATAAAGTAGCAGCGATCCTAATTCTTGGTGAAACTGGACAAAATATTCATGCAGGGGGACTTATTTAAGGGAGCTTCTTCGTAAGTTTGAAACAACGGGTAGTATTAATGATGCGAAACGATCTGGCAGACCACAAATTTCTGATGAGAAAAAAATTGATATACTGGCAGTAATAGTTAATCCTACTTCTTCAACAACTCACGTTGCATCTACCTGTGAAGTCAGTCGTAGTACAGTACACAGAATGTTGAAAAAAAACAAATTTCATCCATACAAATTAAAAATGGTTCATCAACTCTCAGACGACGACCCAGACCGAAAACTAGAATTTTTTGAAAATATGGAAACTAAAATTAACCAACAGCTAGACTATGTCAAAACAATTTGTTTTAGTGACGAAAGTACTTTCTATCTAAATGGAAATGTAAATACACAGAATGTGAGGTATTGGAGTGACGCAAATCCTCACCTGTTTCGTGATACACATACCCAATTTCCCCAGAAGATGAATGTTTGGGCAGGTATCCTGGGAAACCACATCGTTGGGCCTCTTTTTTTAAATACTAATTTAACTGGTGAGGTTTATCTGGAGCTGTTGCAAAACGCAATAGAACCGTTAATCCTTGAAATTTTGGAAGATAACCCAGATGAATTCGGCAATTGGGAAATAATATTCCAACAGGATGGTGCTCCTCCACACTCTTACGGTGCAGTAAGACGGTATTTGGATGAGGAGTATCGTGGTAGATGGATTGGACGACGAGGTTCAACGGAATGGCCAGCTCGATCACCGGACCTCACACCTTTGGATTTTTTTCTGTGGGGGTACCTTAAATCGAAGGTTTACGCCACTGAACCTGACAATATTGACGTTTTAAAACAATGTATTGTTGCAGAATGTGAGTGAGGCTGTTTCCGCAGACACATTTGCAAAAGTACGAGAAGAGTTTAAAATAGGATATTTTACTGTCAGGAAGTAAATGGAGGTCACTTCGAGCAATTTCTTCAAGTAGATACTGATTCTTAAATCTGTAATGAATATCATACTGAATGGAATTTGAATTTTAATGTTTACTAATGAGCCATTAAAACTGCCATAAACACAAACAAAATTAGTATCATTGAATAGGTTTTTTCGGTACCTTTTAAAAGAGGTGTCGCTTGCCGTAGGGTTCCATTTAAAATTATTGGTCACAATGGCCTTGTGACGTCATCTTTGACGATTTCGTCATCTATCATCACTAGTAGGGAAGTTTGCAACCTTTAATATTCAGTTTCCAAATTTCACTTTTTTATGTATAATCGTTCCAAAAATAAGAGGGGGGCAGGGGACTTTTGAGAAGCACTGTATATCAAATATATCCGATATTTTGATATTTTTATAAAATATGATATTTTTGCGCTCTGGATATTGGAATGGAAATATCCGCCATAATGTGTTCAAAATGTTAATCGGTAATTAATAGGTAATCAAGATTTCATAATGTAGTTTTTTATATTCAGTTCATTAATTTATCTAATTAATTTATCTATAGTTGAAGATGAATTTATTTAACTGAGAATGGATAAGTACTTATACTATAACTATTTACCTTGCACCAGATGTCAACTTTTTCGTAAAGTTCCTTCGATTTCTGCGGTATCTTTTATTTGTGCTCAAATTCGTTTACAAACTTGTATTGTTCGAACTATTTTTAATCTTGGTGATCAATGCAAATTTTAATTATCTATTTATTCGTTTCTCTCTCTTAGCTAACTTATGTCTTAGATTTTACCTTTCTGTATCCTAAACGGTCGTTATCGACTCCTTAGCCATATTGTTTTGTGACCTGCTATAAATGTATTATGTACATAACATAGTCAAATAAACTCTCTATAGCTCGTCCAGTATTGAAACGACTTTGGCCTTCCCCTACCTAACAACCAATTCTTCTCGAAGATGCCCGAACTGTGGCTATTAATAGAAATTCCATAGGCGTACCAAATTATTTGGTATAGGCGAAACACGAGACGTAGTTTTTGGCGGACGAGTTTTGTGATTATGGTCCGATTTTTATTCAAAATTGGTATGCGGGGATTTTCTGAGTCGGAGTTTATGAATTTTTTGTCAAAGTTGAATAGATAACTGCACTACCTATTTATTAATCAAACAGACCTAACCTTTCAAACGCTGCATGACAAGCCACTGGTGAAGATTCGCCGTAGCATAAGCAGCCACATCAAATCGTGTCCACTCGTGTTTTCCCCCTCTCTACCTACCAAACGGTCGTTTCAGTACAGGACGAGCTCTGCTCTACTCTACTGAAGGAAGTTTTTAACGAACATTGTTGTTCAATCAATCAAGTCGCGTGTCTAAAACATCTCTGTCAAAAATAGCTTTTTCTATTTTCTAATTTCATTTTTTGCACGAAATGAAGATTTACTTGATTAGTGAGCCAAAAATTATCCACACATTATATTTTACTACTCATTATTCGAACATTTCGATGCAATAGGAAATGTGTGAGTGTCCTGTTTCGGGCACAGAAAGGCACGTCCGTACAATCAGCAAAGCCTTGAAAACGAACCGTTTTCGAAGCGTGAGTGTCGGTCTCCAGTGCCCGTGGCAATCCAGGCGGCCGCGGCAGACCCTCATGTAGACGGAAGTATTTGAAATTCTCTCTCATCAAGCACTCGATAATGATATGCCAAGATAAACGCGAACTAACAAATGAATGCGAACTGTTGCGGTAACTTCCACTATATTGTTAACGTAATGCTGGCCGTACACGAGTACCTTTTGAGTGCTGTATAGTGTCAGGAATATTGAAGTATTACCTATTGTGGACGTCATCTCACGAATTTCGGTATATCTTTGCCGATCATGGAACACAAAAATACCATCAGCTCGAAAATATTGAATGTTTACTATATTTACTCTCCATAAACTTGCCAAACTTTCAAATTTTCAAGTCCAAATATCTAGAAAACGGTTGCTTATAGCGACTTGTAACAAGGATAGCTTTTTTACGTAGATATTAAAGTAAGTAAGTAAGTAAATTTATTCAGGTAAGTATAAGTTTCATCTACAATATCAATTCATAACTAAAACTAGAAAGAAAAATTATGAATTACAGATTATGTTCCAGGCTGATCTACCTAAGCAAAGCTTGTGTTGTAGTCGTCAGCCTGAAGTTGTAAAGTTTATACATATATTTTGAATGAATGAAAATTTGAGAAGAAAAAAGAGTTATATACAATGTGAAGATCAAATTTGTTGATGAGGGGGAGAGAGAGTAAGGTGTTTTTTTTTTTCCTTTTTAGTCAAGTTCATACACGGTTTTTAGTTTGTTATAATTTAGGTTTACAAATTCTTTGAGCTTAGCTTTCATTTTGAATTTATTAGAGATGATTCTGATATCTATAGGGACTAGGTTTAACAGTTTTGGCCCAAAGTATGATATGAATCTCTGCGTGTGGGTTAGTCTACAGAGAGGAGCATTTGTTTTCTGTTCAGATTTAGCACGTGTGTTGTATATATGGCTTATATGAAAGATGGGATTGTTTTGCATCCATATTAGGCAGTGGTAGATATATAGTTTTCTTACTTCAAATAAGCCAGATTCTTTGTAAAGGTCTTCAGTTGAGTATCTTCTATTTTTCTTAAAAATTATTTTTAATATAGTATTTTGCATAACTTCAAGAACGTGTAATAATGTTTTACTAAGACCACCCCAGATAATGATGCAATATCTCAATATGGATTCAGCAAGTGAGTTGTAAATCATAAGTAGGAGTTTTTTATTATTAAGATTTCTAAGTTGATAGAATTTATAGACTAACTTATTAAGTCTTTTAACTGTATTATCTGCGTGTTCTTCCCATCGCAGGTGTTGGTCCACATAAATACCCAAATACTTTATGTTGTCAACTTTTTTAATTTTTGGACATGTACACTGCGTTGGCGATCGGCAGAGATGTTTATGAATAGTGAGTATGTTATTCAAGGGCTGATCTTTTTTTGTTGTGGTAAATGCGATAAATTTCGTTTTTTCTAAATTCAGACTCAGAAGGCTCATATTCAACCAAGAGATAACATATTTGAGCCCTGTTTCAGCTTTCTTATAGACTTCATCCCAGGAGTTTCCTTCGAACAAAAGAGCAGTGTCGTCCGCGTAAGATATTATCCTGCAATTGATGTTCAAAAGTTTATAAAGACTGTTGATATAAATCAAAAATAAGATTGGACCCAATACTGTACCCTGTGGGACGCCCATGGTGATAGGTAGTGGATCGCTGTGAAGACTGTTTATTTTAACCTTTTGATGTCTGTCAGATATATAGTTTTTGAATAGATCTAGTGTAATTCCTCTAACTCCTATAGTTTCTAGACGTTTCAGGAGAATTTGATGATTGACAGTATCAAAGGCTTTAGCCAAATCTAAGAAAACCGTCAAGCCCTTTTTTTGTCATTAAAGTTTTTCCATACACTGTTGATCAGTTGGAATATTGCATTTTCAGTTGACATGTGTTCTCTGAAACCAAATTGGCCTTCAAATAAAATATTATTTCTCTCCAAAAAATCATTCAGTCTATTTTTCAAACACTTTTCGAAAACCTTAGCAAAATTATTAATAACAGTTATTGGTCTGTAATTCGTTGTAAGTTCGCTCACATTACCATACTTTCAGGAGTTATAACTGTAGAACGGAATGAGCTATTGACTTCGGATTTTCGCTGTACAAATTCACTGGTGTTCTACTTTGTATCGGCAGTGTTGCCAGATTTTAAATATGTCTATAATCTAAATAAAAATTATAATCAAATACTTTGTTTCCAAAATTAAAGTTGTTGTAACTTCGTTGTTAACAAATATTTTTTTATGAATTTTTGATGGTTTTCATTTATAACGACTACGAATCCAGTGGTGTAGTCAAATTTGAAAACAAAAATTGCCTAATAAACTTTTGACGAAGAAAAAAAACCATAGAGTGCCTTGGAAATGAAACTAAAGTTATGATAATTTGTGTCATTTTTGAGATTGACTGGAAAATGCGTATCCTACAGGGGTGGTTCCATTTTAAATGGGTCACACTGTATATAAACTGTAATGAAATACTGAGAATGATATTGGTAATGAAAACAATATTAAAACTATAAGTATTTCTTGGAAATACTGAATATTGAAATATTTTAAATATATTGTAGATATTTTGATGTTAAAAATAATATTTAAAGTATGGAGTGGATATTTTTGGAATAATAGTTATATTTAAAGTATGAAGTGGTATTTGTTGACACTGAATTACTAAAACAGATATTGAAATGATTTAAATATATTTAAGATATTTTGGTACTGAAAGTCGTATTGAGATATTTAATTTCCTGTAAGATCTATGTCGTAAATCTCGAAGCAGAAGATAAGTACAAAAGATTTATAAATAGGTTTTGTTATTCAAATATTGTTTTTCTTTCATTCGGATGAGATGATAATCTGGATGGCTATGAAAATAAGTTATTCTTCTGTTTCCTTGTTTACTTTTCTTTAAATCGGAGGAATGAAAGCGAAACAAGTGGGATTTTAAGATTGCATTATGCACTTATTGATATTTTATATCTGGTTTTATGGAATTTTGCATAATCGTTCAAGAGAAATATTCGCTTTAATTTATTTCTATATTGCTACCATGAGTGTTCAAAAACTGATTTATAAATGTGGGTCAAGGCAGGCACGAAAAATCAAGTACCTAATTTAATATATTAATGAAGTCGTTCTTTTTTCGCTCCGTTAGAGGAGAGAGAGACCTATTGAATAATTCAAAAAAATCCAGTTTTCTTCAGAAATTGTGTGCTGTAGCAGTTATGAGCGAAGATTGATTTATAACTAATTGAATATTTTAAAAACTTCAGATCAAATGTCCCCAATCCATACGAGTGTTTTAACTCTATTTTAAGAAAAATAAGAATGTTTTTATTCCCATTGCAAAAAAAAATACATTAATTTAAGTGGATTAATGATATAAGTATTAGTAATGGCGACTGCTCGTCCATTTTATTTCAATGAGGTAAAAATATACAGTGCGTAACGACACAGATTTTTTTGTTTAGATAAAAGTTTTTGTAACAATTTTTTATATGCGTCTTCACATGTTTTCAACTATGTATGTTTTGATGAAATTTTGGGATTGAGTTTTGACCCACTTTCTTTCTTGGGATCGATTAGATTTTTTTACACAAGTATTTTGCACAATACATTGTTTTTTTGAAATCAAAGCAGTACTCGGTAACGAGAATCAGCATGCTTTACAGTGTTTATTTTTCATTGCTCCAAAATGCAATATTTTGTCGAAAATTACTTGAACCTCTATAAAATTAGCAAAGACAGTTGCTGAAAAATCGATAAAACATAGGCCACTATTTGTCGAATAATTGTCATTAATTGAAGAATGTGAGAGTCGGATATCAACTGTATTTTTATGAAAACTTGTCGGAACAAAACAACATACGACATCGTTCTAGGAGCCAAAATAACAACCCATGGCTACCCATTCCATCCACAAATTTGATAAAGAACTCAATTGTTTATAATGCCACTAAACTATACATCCATCTCCCGGCCAGTGCTAAAATCATTGAATCTACTGATTCATTCAGGAAATCTGTAAAACATATTCTCACAGAAGAAGTATTTTATGATGTTCAAGAATACCTCAATAAAAACATAAGGTGCTAAAACTTTTATATTTTAACTGCCTCCTTTTGCGCATGTGAATGTATTTTATTTATTTTATTCATAACTATTTATTAATTGTTTTGTGACATGTGTTTATTTACAGTGCTCGTCCAAAGTCCGTTCCCTCCCTACTGATTTTTGAACCACCTGGTATATCGCAACGAAAATGGAGGGCTTGAATAGGAGATAAAAACCTACTTTTTCATGAAAAAATCACAGTTAAAAGTTTTAAAATGGCGCCTGAGCGCCATCTTCAATAATTTTTCAAATAAAACACCACGTATATTATATTCCATTTTCGAAATCTGCTCATAATTCTCAACAGTTTTCTCTAATACACTTTACTCCTAAATTCAATTGTTTTCGAAATATTAACGTTTAAAAAGTGACATTTTGGTCATTTCAAACCCAACCAAAAACACTAATGTTGCTTTCAATCAAGTTTGCATTGGAAAAAATCGTTGTCGCGGTAACATCTTGTTTACTGTCGAACTGAACTGCTAACTGTCAAATAGTCACCTATATGAAGTTAGCGAGACAACTCCAAAAAAGTTGAAAGCAGATTATTCCATAATTTGCCGCCTTTTTGTCGCTAATTAGTTGCGAAGAAAAAAAAATTGTCGCTCTTTTTTTTTTTTTTAAATATGTGATGTTTCGCTAACTTCATATGAAGCTAGCGAAACAACTTCTGTAATAGAAAAATCGAATTTAAACGGTTTTCTTCACATAAAGGATTCAATATAAAATTGAACCAGAGAAAGGTAGATCTCAGGTGAAAAACAACTACTTTCCTGGCAAATACCACGCAGAACGTTGAATGATATTCACCTAAAAAAAAAAAATCCATGCATACTTCCATATAATATCAATGGCCATTGAATGCAAATGTTTCTTTCTGATAAGCTCGATTATGTTCAATTTAAGTCGTAAACAAACCATCATCGATCTTGTAACACCTATAGGTACGCCGTACGTAGGTGTTACAAGATCGATGATGGTTTGTTTACGTTGTGTCTCACTTCAGCCAGAGTTCTTTGGACCTTTGGCTGGTTGACTACTCCGTACTGATGAGGGCCAAGAAGCCTGAAACCGGTATGCGGATTGTTAGGTGAACACGACTTAAATTGAACATAATCGAGCTTATCAGAAAGAAACATTTGCATTCAATGTCCATTGATATTATATGGAAGTATGCATGGATTTTTAGGTTTCGATTTTTCTATTCATTCCACTTCACATGGCACTTATCTCTAACTTCTGTAATATATATCTTTTCTCAGTTCTGAAGTATCCAGAATCTGCCGGTTTTTTGTCGCTAACTAGTTGCGGAGAGAAAAAACTATTTTCTCAAAAATTATACGATGTTTCAACAACTCCCGTTATTTTTATCTTTTCTCACTTTTTAGGCACAAATTGCTGCTTTTTTTCGATAATTAGTTGTGGAAAGAAAATATTCGTCTATCCTTTCTTTCAAAAATTTGCAATGTTTTGATAACCTTATATAAAGTTAGCGGGACAACTTCCGTCTTTTTTCATTATTTTAAACGGTCTTATTCAGCTTACAGTTTTGTTTATTTGTGTGGGTTGAATCTAGTAATTGAAATTGTATTCCTTTCCTGTTGAGCTATCAATATGAAATTTGGTACACACCTTTAGTTCTGATGATACAATTATGTATATTCAGTATCATTGTAAATCCAAGATGGCCGTCGCCACAAAATGGCGGATAACATATTTTGTTCAACTCCCTCAATATGGGTATCAAATGAAAGGACTGAACCAGTTCAAAGATTTGAAATCGAAGATGGTCGCCACCACAAAATGGCAGATTTCTTTGTTTTTCAATCCCCTCAATATGGGTATCAAATGAAAAAAAAATGTCTCGAAACCATACTGAAACAGGGAGAAGAATTATTGTGTGGGGTATATGAAGTATTCGAAATGGGAAAAGTGGTTCCTAGAAATTGATTATAGGTATAGCAATTTTTTTTTTAATTTATTCAATAATTTATGTTTTGTCGAGTTTTACCCATTATAGATATGAGCATAACTTTTTCATACTTTTCAGTCACGATAGATATAAATATAAACATAGCATTGATGCCCGTTTTTTATTTTTCACAGTGTCGACAATTGGTCTTCATATATGTCGGGGATTGGTTATTCATATTTTTCAGGTGTCGAAAATTGGGGCATCTGATATGCGTTTTCATTTATTTAATTTGAATTATTTCACCATGTTATAAGTTTTTCTTGTCTGTTGAAATGGAAGTTACAAAGATTCAGAAACTGAATATCGCAACCACGTAAAAATTCCCCTTGAGTTCGAAAAGTATTCGTCATTTTCACGAATACCCTATTGTACGGATATTTATGACCAACCTGATAATTAGTGGCAAATTTGAAACTTTGATTATGTTGAGCTTTGTTCATATTGTGGGAATTTTGGGGAAAAAGTTTCAATTTCAAAATGTTATTGAATATTTACAATAACATTTTGAAACAAATTATCCAGGTCTGCATTTTTGTTTATACTGTTGGTATCATTCTTGATGGAAAACATTTCTTTAAATAACCTTTTATGTAAGTTATTCTCTGTGCAAAGTACTTCAAAATGGTTGTAATCGAAAATGTGCTCACTGGAGATGACATTCTCAGCCAGTGCCCAAGTTAATTTCTTTGAATTGCAATCACTTTTATGGGACGTTAGGCGTTCAGACAAAGTTCTTGATGTTTGTCCAATATATGATTTGTCACAAGTCTGACAGGGAATTTTGTAAACGACATTTGATTTTTCCATCCTTTTCCAAGGTTTCAATTGGCAAGTTTCAGAGGGGAGACTATTAGTAGTAGTGGCGATGCGTTGGGCAATTTTGTTATTCTCATTTTTGAAGACATTTATAAGCTTTAACGATTGAAAATATGGCAACAAACAGAAAAATAAGTGATTGAAACACTTTTGGTTGGGAGGAAGAACTGAGAACAGATAGAAATTACGGAAGTTGTTTGGCTAACATCGCAAATTTTTATTTAAAAAAAGAGCGACAATTTTTTTTTCTCCGCAACTAATTAGCGACAAAAAGGCGGAAAATTATGGATACTTCGGAGCTGTGAAGTAATTGAAATTACGGAAGTTGCTAACTTCATATGAAGTTAGCGAAACATCGCATATTTTGAAAAAAAAAAACAACAATTTTTTTTTCTCCGCAACTAATTAGCGACAAAAAACCGGCAAATTCTGGATACTTCAGAACTGAGAAAAGATAGATATTACAGAAGTTGTTTCGCTAACTTCATATGAAGTTAGCGAAACATCACATATTTTTTTTATAAATAGAGCGACAATTTTTTTTTCTCCGCAACTAATTATCGACAAAAAGGCGGCAAATTATGGATACTTCGGAACTGTGAAAAATGTAAACGACAGATTTTGTTTCGTCACTTCATTTGAAGTTAGCAAGAGATAAAATATTAATAAAAAAAAAACAACTTTAAATTATTTTTGTCTCGCTAACTTCATATAGGTCTCTTATTAGTCGAATTCATTTAGAGATTTAACTACAAATTAATAACAGCGTTTAGTTAGCAAAAGGTTTTACCGGAAGTGACCAAAATCCATACTTCATTTTAAACCGGAATGTAACTTTTTAAATATTAATATTTCGAAAACAATTTAATTTAGGAGTAAAGTGTATTAGATAAAACTGTTGAAAATTATGAGCAGATTTCGAAAATAATATACGGGGTGTTCTATTTAAAAAAAAATATTGAAGCTGGCCATTTTAAAACTTTTAGCTGTGATTTTTTCATGAAAAAGTAGGTTTTTATCTCCTATTTAAGCCCTCGAAATTTCGTTGCGATATACCAGGTGGTTCAAAAATTAGTAGGGGGAACACTGTATGTATGTATATATACCATTTTTTTTTTCTACAAGACTGTCAATAAGATCCTAATCTTCCGACAATAAAGTATATTTTGATTTGATTTAGCATAGACCCCCTTACGCTTTTTTCCTTTGAAATTTTACGTTTTCTATTCCATCACATTTAAGAAATATAATCCTCTAAACACACGTTATATAGAAACATAAAAGAAACAAAAATATCTTCCACGTATTACCACTCAACTATAATATCCGACTTTTATTCAAATAGATATCCCACCGCTCATGTATCATTTTAAATTTCCCGCAAGCGGAACAGCAGTTCGGACGCTTTTTCTTACGTGACGATTTCTACCAGTCAACACCTACCGCAAGCAGAGTAAAGGAACAAAAACGCGCGACAATGTTTTGAATTCACGACAAATTTAAGACAATTATTCGACAAATATAGATTTTATCGATTTTTGAGCAACACTGGTTTCGCTAACTTTATACGGGTAGATCTCGATGATTTTCTTAATAATGAATAGAGTGACCCACAGCAATATTGGATTGGGAATGGATGGAGGTTTGAATTCAATCATTTCAACGGATCCAAAGAAAACGTTTCTGATTCCGAGGATCATGTTCAGTATCAAAACGGTGAATGAGTGTACCTATGAAATTTTTTTTTTCCTGTTGAATCGTGATCAACGCGCATTCTCGTTCGCCACCATAATTCGAAATAACAAACGGAGCAAGCATTGAAGTTGTGAAACGCCGACGTCAGCTAGAACAATTCGTGAATTTGGGTTAGTATTGGCATGTACCTCGCATTAAAATCGCTTATTCCACATGTTCGGCTCGTAATGGGGCCACCGGTTGTTTCTTATGAATTTTAACTCATCAAATAATACACTACATAATGGATACAAGAATTAGGTAACCAACGCGAACGTTCGCATCGGTTGCTATGCCAATGTTATAGGCGTTTTGGCTCGGTGTATATTTGGATTTTTTCAAGGTCTTCTTTTTTTTCTCTCTAAGAACTGGATTTACACTAATTACGAAAGAAGCGTTTATTGAAATACACTAAATGGGAAAAAATCGTCGTATTATTTTGTGAATTTTGTGAACGGGTGTGACAGCAGCAAAAGTTTCTCCAGCGATGGTTTTTCCCCCAGTTATTGTTTTTTGCGAATAGATGAAATTATTTTTCGTGCAAGTAATAGTTATATTCTAAAAAAAAGTCATTGGCCGCCAAGTCCGGTGAGATTTATAGAAATGTCTTTTTTTTCAACAGTTTTTCTATTTCAGAGTCGAATTTGACATTTTCCCCCTCATTCGGTATATAGTAGTTTTTTATTTATGTACAAAAAACGGAAAATTGCTCAAATTTCAACGTTTTGAAGCAACTTTCTCCTGTGTCCATTTCTCGAAATGGAAAAAAAACACACATCGTTATATTCTAGTAATGATAAAAAAAATGCGTGAAAACGTGAGTTCATTTTTCAGATCACATCCCGCCGTTTGATGACGCAATCCACAAGTTGTTGCCCTATTTTGACCTTTATTTGACAGATACTGAGATAAAGTCTAGTAAAATACACATTTTTGGAATCCCCACGACATTGTCATTTTTAGGAGTCTAAACCTTGCGCGATTTTTCGGGAAAATATTTGTTTTTTGAGTTCCGCTTTCAAATTATGGGTTTATACTAAATCGACCATTCTAAATCGATTGGCATTGACAGAAATGAGATATCTCTACTCGTTACCGAGATACGGCCTACCACTTTTAAGTATTGAAAACATTCCTGAAAAACTTGATGAATCCAAAATCCCACTTCGGATTGATAGTTTTCGATCCTTTTCCCGTTCGTTTGCGAAAAAGTTTTCCAAAGTGGCCCTCGTAAAAATTAGCAGCGGACCTCTGTAAAACTCACCCTAAAATAACAAAATTCCACTTTGCCACCTCCTAACTTCGTTATCCATGAAATAATTTCTTTACATCGATCCTTTATTTATTTTCTTGGGACCCAACTGATTGGTAGTCGGGACTTTTCTCGGACCCCTTCTTTTCCTAGTATTCATTAATGACCTTACAGTTCCTTATAAACAGACGCCCATACAATAAATAACTGTATATCACGATCGTGTGTTTGTTATGTGCGATATTTTCAGATGTAATATCACAAGAGAGAGAGAGAGAGATATATATATATATATATTTTAGAAAACTTGCCAGGCAATAGACACGAAAGCCCAACGGGCTCGAGTGGCTATTGCCAAATGGCAACAAGCTTGAGGAAGACATCTGGATAATTATTTTCTACTTTATCGAACTCTCGTGTGGTATTCTATAGTTTATTTGTTGATGATACGATCATTAACACATATCCTCGCACAATGATACAATGTACTAAACCGGTTTTGATTCATTTCTCACTTTTTATGCGAATTGATGACAGACGTCAATGCTGGTTTTTCTTTCTTTATTTAATTTTGATACATTTCAATTACATAGTTGAAATGTTTTCTATATTCTTCGGACACCTCCTTTCTTCTTAAACGAAAAATTTTTCTTTAAAAAAAATTGTTATAAAATGATGATTGCTAATAATTTCTGTTCGTAGTTGGGAACCAAATTGTTATGAAATGTGATTTGTAAAAATAATATGTTGTTGATTTTTATCCCTCTTGGGTTAAATTGAGATAAATTATTTTCACCCTGTATAATATATTGCAATGTAATAATAATTGCTAGCTAACGTCACTGTTTTCTCGTCACGTTGCTGCCAATTGTTATCACTTTTCTTACCACGACTAAACTCAGTTGGTACGCCTTTTGTCTCAGATAGCCGGTTCAGGCAATAGAGCCACTGCTTGATGTCAAATTCAATCTATTCAATGTTTACAAGTACGATTGCAGATCATTGTGGAAAACAAACGAGAAAATGCGAAAAACAATTATTTCCTTTATTCAGGAAAACTTATATTAACCTGGCCTACGATAGATAACTTATACTATGGTCATTCTACAAATTTTCAAAGACAATCATGAGAAACGGTGATGAATAAAAATTACACAACCTCACTTTTACTTTGAAGGTTGAAGTTCTTTAATAGTTCAATATCAAAGTGAAATAGAGTTCTTCTGGTATGATACGAGTTATTTGTGAGGTTATTCAGTTTGTGATGTGCACTAGAAAAGTTTATACCTGACGCTGGAACTGTCGCTGTTACAATATGCACCATGAAATTGAATCCTCCTCAATGTACTGCTCTCAGGCTCTCCAATACCAAAAAGGAACCATACAAATCCAGAAATCAGCTTTGAAATAGTTTCATGTGGAGTACATAAAAGGTAATGTCGTTTGCTGCTATTTATTTTTATTGAAATTCTCCTGAAGTTGAGTTGATTGGGTTCTAATAGAGAAACTACCTTATATTGATGAAGTTTTTGAATTTTTCTTTCTCTAAAGTCCGAACGTGGCGTTCTTTTCAAAATTTTCTTCAATCTCCCCGTGGCTTTGTTTTCTGTCACCTGGATACCATTTCTCCCTTTTTCCATATCATTTAAATTTTCAAATTCGCGCACTTTGTTGTCACATTTTCACTCTTTGGGGTTATTTGTCAAAACTTATTAACTAAAATATTTTTCTTTTCTCACAAACTATGTACAATATTTATTGATAATTGTCTCTGACACTTTTCCGTTCTTATTTTCTCACAATTTCAAATCTTACATCTGACCATACTGTACCCTGATTGGCTATTGTCATCAAGAAGTTTGTTGTTCTCCCATTGGCTATTTTTAGTTAGGTACAATTTCATATACTGTATGTTTCAAGCTTATAATTTTGTTGATCATATTTTATTCAGGATGATTTTGTAAATCTAGACCTTTTTGTTATCTTTTGAACAATTATAGGTTGTAATGATCTTGACAATGTATGGAAATGATTGCATTGTAGTATTTGTATATTTTGATCTATCAATATCATACAAAGGCTTCATAAAAGAAATAGAACCTTAAAAATATGTAAAAACAATATCTCTTAAACTACTAACTAGTAAGTAATTATTATTTTTGTGGGTTTTTTATTGAAATTATTTCTTTTTTCCTTTTAAATTAATTTCTGGTCTTTCATAACATAACAATATATATATATATATATATATATATATATATATATATATATATATATATATATATATATATATATATATATATATTATATATATATATATATATATAATATTTAGACACTATTTTATTCACCATTTTTCCATTTAGCACTTTTCAATTTTGAGTAGTTTAGAAGCAAATATTCCTGAACAATTCGAAACCAACTTTCATCCTTTAAATAGAAACCACAATCTTCTATTAATGCGGGTAAATAAGACATAGTACGATGATTCATCATTACATCAGACAATTTTATGCATATTTTACATACAGCATGATTTTCAAATCGATACATTCTTAAAACAAAAAAGTTTGCGTTCGTTTTGACTGCACAATATTATTTTTACTTCAAAACACGAGTTTTGATGTTCGCTGACGTTGGTTATGAATGCTATGCAATAAAGCGCGTATAGAAAATTAATAAAAACGCAAAAAAGCAATTTTTCTACCACTTGTAATTACTCAAAACTTATGAAAAATTGAAAAATGAACTATGTTCAATCTTAAAATGTTATTTCCATGCAACTACAACAAGTAGAAATCAACAATTTATATGCTAAAATCGCTGCCGAACTGTGACGCAAATTAAATCTGTTATGTACCTACCTTTATGAAAAACCGTTAAAATTATAATTTTCTAACCCTTGTAGTAGCTCTAAGTAACTATAAAATAAAAGAATATAATATTTTACGTCCTAAAATAGTGATTTTGTGCTACTACAATGAGTAGAAATCAACAATTTATAGGCTAAGAATCCATTGGTGACGAAACCTGTTCATGTACCTATATAAAAAACGAATAAATTTTTTATTTTCTACCACTTGTAGTAGCCCAAAGTTGGGGTGCTGCCAGTTTGGATTGAGAGTTAAAAATAAACGGTTGGTTTTGATGAGGCGATCTCGCTTGCTTGTTAACTTTTTGAAAAGTGTAACTGGGCATATTTCTTCATTGAGAATATTTGGTACTAACCATTTACTATCAGCCATTTTTTTTAACCGCCTTGGGTAGTTTTAGAGAAAACTGGATCATATTCAATGCGACCTATTGGTTTTCCTTGATTATCAATTTTCTCCACAACATATTCTATGCATGCTGCAGCTCCTTCATTCCCTCTCTAGGCCAATTCCTGAGCAGCGATGTAGAAAAACTTCTTTTTTTTTTTGCAATCCCTCCGGGGTGTTTTCATCACAAAGCTCAATAATTTTTTTAACTCGTCTGTTGATAATGCGATGAACTTGTCTTTCTCTTGGCTGGGTCCTTTTGTAACTTCCGACGCTTAGCATTTTTTGCAGCTCTTGCGTTTTCAAATTCTATATCGGAAAATGGATTAAATTTGCGATTGTACCTTTTAAAAAAATATTCTTGCAACTGCTTGGCTATGGAATTCCATAAAACTTTTACTACACTCTCCTTGTAGTCTTCGGAGTTCTTTTTCCGCATATTAAACCCATAGTCTTCAAGAATAAGCGCCAGTTCCTCCACAGATATATCCGCTCTATCAAAATCATACGATTTTTCTTCGCAAAAGTTTATAAACTGCCTCCATATGCTTGACTTGGATTTCTTAGTATTCGCGGATTTAAATGCTGAATCTCCTGACGAATACTTTCTTTACTTTCTTGACCGAAGCGAAACATTTTCTTTCACGCCGTGCCGCTTGACAGATTCGGAACTCAACTACATTTTAGGTTAAGGTTTTACCTAGTTGCCATGGTAACTAAACAATTCAGTCAATCAAAATGTTCTATGTTTTGCTAGTGTCTTGCCGAAGAAAAAAAATTGGCATTGTTTAGAGTCAAATCACAATCTGGTGTGAAATTTTCTTACCGAATACCACACGAGGTTAAATTATTTCCGGAAATATTTTTGAGCTCGAAAAAAATTCCGGAAATAATTCAACATCTAGTGGTATTACAAGTGATTATTTTTTATGTTACGATCATAAACACATTTCCTCGCCCAATGATACAATGTACTAAACCAAACCAAACCGGTTTTTGATTCAGTTCTCACTTTGTGCGAATTGAAGACAGATGTCAAATTAAAAATATATTTGTCAGACAAAATACCTCAAATTATTCCCGCGGCAATATTCTAGGTTAAATATTCCCACTATAATAATGTTTTGATTGGTCAAAACGTACATGCTTGATTTGAATCGAAAGTTTCCATTTGTTTCTAGAAATGTCAAAAAATAATCACAATAAAATAATCATATATTCAAAAATATCTGTCTAGGATTTCCCGAGAAGGTCATTTCCGAAACCATCTAGCTTCTTCTCGATGATTATATGACGTCAGTGCCAGATGAACAGGGGCGGACTCCACCAATTCCGTAACAATATTCATTTCCATTACCACTTTGTTAATTTTTTGCATCATCACCGTAATGAATAACTCCAATCGGCTATATCTACGTAGAAGGAATCAATCCTTAAATCGAATTGTTGTAATATAACAGAAATCTGGTCATTACATTTCTTCTCCAGCAATCTTGTGGTGTTCAAATCAGGTCATCAAACGAGTCAAGTATAAACAGTTTTAAATTATCTCTATCACTCGCGTTAAAAGCTTTGACCTAGAACGGGTCAATTAAGGCTATATTTATGTGGATAATCGAAACGTAATAGGTACGACAGTTACTAGAAACGAAATCATCGGAAATGTTACTGATAGGAACTCTGAAGATGACAGTTATTTCGCGCAAATTGAGGAATTGCTTCTTTTTTGTTTCGTTGTGCTTTTAAGAAAAGAAAACCGATATTATTGACCTCGATCTGAAATGAACTTTAAAAATGCTTTCTGAAGACATTTTAGAAGTCATTTCTGGTGAGTGCTGTTTCTTGGAAAGCATGTTTCTTTGTCTCATGCATCTATATGGGTTCTTAATTAAGACTGGAATAGACAATCAAATTTTTACTTTAACATTTTTTTCTTTTCGGTTAGGGCTCTTTCATTATATCTATCAGATGTAGTTCAATGACCAGCGTGGCTTTAGCAGAGGAGGTAGTTGTTTTCTGTTAGATATTACAAAGAATAACTTCATTATTGTCGTATATTTTTCAATTTTCTGAAAAAAAAATCTATTCAATATTTAAATCAGAATGCTTCCCTTTTCAATATTCATGAAAGTCTCTTTTTCTACGATAACCTCGATAAATGTTCATTTTATAACCGTAACTTCAATCATAAACAAGCACATTTTGTACAGAATTTCATTTTTGCATCGGTTGCTAGGCAAGTTGCTAAGCAACAAATGCGAAATGGAATATTTCGTGTTAGGTCTAGGTTCACTCTAAAATCACGACGACTACGGCTTGTCAAATTATGACGTCCAGCGACAAATTGATGAAATGTCAGCAGATCGTTTCTGTCAAAGTTTCAGTAGGTAACGAGTAATTTCATAGTTGTTTTCTATAAAAACTATTAATTAAAATGGAAACTGATAGTGATATTGACTTAGATTTGACACCTCCGAACATAATAGAAGCAGCGAAGGTAACAACACTGAATTTATTACCGGAAACGTCGAAGAGTATGTATCAACGCGCTTATAACCTTTTTTTGGAATGGAAGGTAGATCAAAAGACAAAATCGTTTTCCGAGAACGTTTTAATGGCTTATTTTGGCGACTTAGCCAAAAAATTTAAAAGTTCCACTTTGTGGTCACACTTCTCAATGCTGAGAACGACTCTTAGTATTTATAATGATATAGATATTGCCAAATATTTGAAACTGAAAGCATTCCTCAAGCGGCAGTCTAACGGCTACAAACCCAAAAAGTCAAAGATCTTTACAGCAAATGACATCGATAATTTCATTGAACAGGCTCCAGATGAAATATATTGGGCAACAAAAGTAAGTTTCATATTTCCATTTGATGAAAAATATGTTTAAGTAAACTAATTCACATTGTAGGTTGCATTAGTTATGGGAGTAATGGGTGCATGTAGAAGACATGAATTACATCAAATGAAAATTACTCATTTCAATGATCTTGGTTCAGCTGTTTTAGTAATAATACCAGACAGTAAAACCAAAATAGTACGAAATTTTACTGTAACTGGCAAATTCTACGAAATTTATAAAAAATACGCAAATCTTCGCCCTCAAAATGCTAATGGTCTATGGTTTTTCATTAATTATCAAAAAGGAAAGTGTACCATTCAGAGAATAGGTCTGAATAAGTTTGGAGCTATGGGAAAAGACATTGCCAAGTATTTAAAATTGCCAAATTACGAATTATATACTGGGCACTGCTTTCGCCGATCCTCCGCAACAATTCTTGTTGATGCTGGGGGTGACATAACCACATTAAAACGCCACGGTGCCTGGAAATCTACTACAGTCGCTGAGGGATATATTGATGAATCGAAGAAAAGTAAGCTTGACATAGCAAATAAAATTGCAAATGCAATACAGAACATATCATCAGGCATACCAACGAATTTAGAAATGGAAAATCGCGAGAAGCCGTCTACTTCAAAGTCGACAAATTATCAATTTCGAAAAGAATTAAGTATTCAGCAATCAAGTTCTCCAAATATGATATTCAATAATTGCACATTCAACTTCAATTAGATACATACATACATTTATAGGCTTCTATTTCTGTGTACCTATTAGAAATAGCAATGAAGAAAATATTTACATATTTCTTCAATTTATATTTTAATTCTGATAGAAAGCCCATTAGCGGCAAATTCGGAGTAATGAAATATCATCAGTTTATTTCTTTCAAAGTTTTTGCAATGTATGCATGTATTAAACGTGAACGATATGTTGTCATAGAAAAAGTATAGTATGCAACTCGCAGCAAAATGGGCATCATTTTGTGCTCATTGCATAATATACCAATTTCTCCTGAATTTGTCTAAATTATGGAACGTATATGTCACTAGCTTAGCTTGTACAGATAAATGTTTGTGCATGCCATTATTTTGTTTTGGGCGAAGATTTATCTGCATGTCGCGTTGTAATCAAGGTCAAAAATCAAACGAATAATATTTTTTTATTATTGTTACTCTAAAAAAATCGCTTGCCCGACCTCATATATATATATTCAACAAAGCTTCTTTATTAACATTTTCTTTGTTTTGAAAGCAACTTGGGTGTTTAATTGTAATTTACAATCCACTTCGGTACAGTTTAACCATTTTCAATTGCAGAAGCTGTTTCTATAAGGAGCAAATCAAAACTCACTTAGATATAGATAGATAGATATCATTTTTTTTGCGAATGATTACATTGTTGTAATATAGCAATTGTCAAGTATATGAATAAACAAACAGATATATAAATATACATATACGGATTAAAATCGCACATAAAAGTAATAAGTAATAAAAGTAATAAGTAATAAAAGTAATAAGTACTGGGTAATATAAAAGACAAACATATTAATGAAAATACTCAGACAAATGGTAAAAACACCTATCTTTTAATAATTCCTGGAGAGTTTTATTGAACACAGTTAGGCTCTCAATATTTTTAATTATTTCTGGCAACTTATTGAAAATACGCAACCCTATATATTCGGGCGAGTTATAAGTTATACACATTTTTGCAAATGAACACTAAAGTTATATTTATGGCACACTAAAGTTATATTTATTCCTGGTATTCATTGAATGGATATCTTTGTTCAGTTTGAAGCTGTTTTTGTTTTTAAAAATGTATAAACACATTTCCAAAATATATAATGAAGTGAGCGTTAGTATCCTAAACTCTATAAAAAAATTCCTGGAAGAATGAGTATATTTCACACCAACAATACATCTGATGATGCGTTTTTGAGAAATTAACACATCTCTTGCTAGGGTGGAGTTAACCCAAAGACAAATACCAAGTCTAATGCGGGAGTCTACTTGTGCATAATATAAATTCATCATCTGTCCTCTAGTTAGAACACATTTAACATTTTTGAAAAGGTAATATATTGAATTCAGTTTGGAAATCAATGTTTCACATTGTGGTTTCCATCTAAGAGTTGGATCAATCTTGATTCCCAAAAAACTGATCGCCTCTACATTGTCTCGAACCATACAGTTGTTGATGCATATATTAAGTGGTTCACATACTTTTTCTCGGTTATGAAAGGTCGCTAAAAAAAAGGTCAGTATTGAAAAATAATGTATGGTCTAGTATATTTGTAATTTCTGTACTAATTTCTGTTGCTGATGGATTTGAGATGATTAGAGATAAGTCATCTGCATACATTGTAAAAAACTGATTTTTCAGAAATGAATCAAGTCTATATACATACATTAAGAAAAGACAGGGCCCCAGCACCGAGCCTTGTGGCACACCAGACTCCACTGAAGAACAGTCTGAATTATATTTTTTTATTTCAGTTAGATCTATATGCTGTATTTCAACGAATTGTTTTCTATACTTCAAAAAAGATGATATCCAGCTTAGAGCCTGTCCTCTTATTCCAGGGTCATATAGCTTTGACAGTAAAGTATCATGATTGACGCAGTCGAATGCCCTGCTCAGATCACAAAAAATCCCAACAGGACACTCGGCTGCCTCAATACATTTGATAATTTACTATGAAAAGAATCAATTGCCGTATCAATAGATTTTCCTGCACGAAACCTATGTTGTTTTTCTGTTAATATATTAAATTTTACTAAGAAATTATCAAGTCGTGATAAAAATGCGTATTCAAAAATTTTAGAAAGCGAGAGAGGGACTGTTACTGGTCTATAGTTTTCAAGCAAAAATTTGTCCTTTTTCTTTGAATATTGGAATAATCTGACCCACTTTCGAACAGGAAGGAAACGTACCTGCAGTGAATAATAAATTCACCAAGTGAGTAAGTGGCTTTTTTACAGAGGATATGATCTTTTTCACTAAAAACATCAGACCCGGAAGAACTTTTATTTTTCAATTTGTGTTTGAGAAGTGTTTCTAATTCATCTTCTCCATAAGGGGTTGAAAAAAAGGAATCATATCGGATTACTCTGCAATCTAATACATGGGATCTATCCTTGTTAGTCAAGTTTTCAATTATTGTTTTGGGAGCATTTGTAAAAAAACTCTTGAAAGATGAAGTAATCAAATGTGGGTCACTTATTTCTAAATCAACTCTTATTGCTAGGTTACCTTGTTTTTTATTTTTATTTGATAATTCATCTATCGCTTTCCAGGCAGTTTTTGATGGATTGCTAGAATTTAATATTTTATTTTGGTAATATTTTTTTTTTACCTTGGTTATCAGATCAGCGTGTTTTCTTTTAGAATCTCGATAAGCCGGTTCGAGAACAGGATATCTTTTGCATAAAAAGTTCAGGTCTTTAAGATTAATGCTTGATCTTCTGACCTCATCATTGACCCATTTTTTTATTTGGTGTACGTTTACTATAATATTTCCTTTCAGGGAGGTAAATATTGAAATAATAAAAATAATTGAATAAAAATACTCAACAGCTGAATTTAAGTCTTCGTTACACGAGCGTAAGTATATGCGAAGTAACGGAACGAAAAATAATATGTAATGTGTGTAATATCGAGGAATTTCGACTGAAATACAAGCGTGAATGATCATAGGAGGTGAGCGGAGACCGTTATTCGACTGCATTGATTTTGCTTGGACGGGAAACGTGTAAATCTAGAAACACAACCCGTGCATGAAACTGTGGAACTTGTTAGCTCCTCAGCTTGATATTATTACGGCTGTCAGTCCACACCATCTATATGGTATCAAAAGTCGTTTTTCATGTTACATACTCGTAAACATTCTCCGTGGCCGAACGGAAGATTACAAGAGCCGACAGTCAACGTGGGTTTGAGTGACAGCTGTCTCGTTCTACAGCAGATTCGCCTGAGCCAATCAAAACGGACCGCAAGCCAATGATAATGCTTGTAGGTTTGTCGATACGTTGAGAGGCCAAGAAAACTAATAAATCACGAGTTATAGTTGTGTTTCAAGAGGTCTGAATAAATAAAAGCCGGTAGCGTCTCTGGTCCGGGGTCGAAATAGGTTTTAAAATACTTTATAGTTCTGTTGTGTTTTGTTGGAAAATAGTTCTGTTGTGTTTTGTTGGAGCGCCTCGTCCGTAAACATTACGATTCGTCCGCGAAAGCCTCATTTTGCGTACTTGTTACATAAACTACTATTTCAATACACGGTCCACGTTAGCGGTGCGGCCAGCCAGTCGGCCATATCGCGTTCCTATCCGTTTCGACAAGTGAAACACACGCCTGGCCGCCTGGATCATCGGATCCATCCACCACCCTATGCGGCGAGCAGGCAGGCGAGAGAGGTCGACGATCGACCTGTCTTCCCCCGAACTAAAACTAGTCGGCGTGGTGTGTGTTTTGTTCGGTGCATTATACAATCCGAGAGGGCTTTGGCTCTTCCAGTTCCAAGTTGTCGTCGCGTGCAGGGTATGCTCGCTCGATCTAGAGAGATGGTCGGGCGTATAGGGAACGTTGACCTATTGAAATTTGGGCGGAATGAGATCGGTTTACAGTTGTAGGAAGGATTGTTTTATGGTTGGTTTATGCAACCCTACTTAATATCTATAGGCATATAACTGAGAACGTTGTATAGTCTGTCTTTATGGCATTGATAGTACGGAACGGTAGGTAATTGATTATAGTGTGTATGCTATAAATATTCTAAAGACAAAAGTGCTTAGGCTATTCTTAATAGAGAATCACTGACATTGATTTGTGGCTATTGAGAAATAAATTATGCAATCTGAATCCGAGAAATTGTGTTAAGTAGCCCAAATTATGGTATACATTCCTTAAAAATTCTTTAATTATTGAAATTCGAACATTTTATGGTGATAATAATTTATCCTTAATGATTGTATGGGTGGCTGTGCTCAAAACAAAGCTTGACATGTTGTGTATCGTGTGTATTGAAAAAACAAAAGAAAGCAGAAAATTAAAATCACACCCGTTTTCACTACAATATGGAAGGTATAATTAAAGAAAATAGTAGTTCGTATATGAGAAGAGTCCGAAAAATTGTCGAACTATTGGGAATTCAAAATAACGGATACTCTCTCTGGTGTCGATTTTTGAAACTATACATAAGTAGGTACATTGTTTACTTTTCGAAACATTAATGTTTATACGATTTTAGCCATTGTATACTTAAAACTTGTCGAATCTCTCGTGATTGTTGACATTTAATGAAACTCTGGTTTACCTAGTGAATGTTCTGTTCGTCCTCGGGCGAAAAAAATTGTGATTCAAGTTCAAATCATAGTTGTTGATTGTTGTGTACCTCGATGTGATTCTTGCGCAAAACGTTCCTGTTGTACTGGAATAAGTTTTTATCATCTTCCGTGAGAAAATTAATGTAACACTAGTGCAGACTAATCTAGGTTTGAGTGAGTCTATAGACAGACGACGGGCTCTTGAAGAAGAATATAGTTCCTTCCCAATATATTTCTGTATCGTCTGTGGCCAAGAAAAAAAGTTAAAAAGATAACCTTCAAAGAGAGTTGAGAAGGAATAAAAAAACTAATAAAAACACTTTTTAAAGACAAGTTTTTATTTAAGCCGTGTACTAAAACGTAAAAACTTTTTTTTAACAAAAAATTAAACCGACGAAAAAATCAACTAAAAAACAAAAAATTAAACCGACGAAAAAATCAACTAAAAAGCAAAAAATAATCTTAATCTTAATGATAATTGAGCTCCTAAACTAATATGAGTGTAACTAATTTTGAGTCGGCGCCAAACAAACAATTATCGAAGATCATTATATTACTTTGAAGAAGTAATGAAAACGCCGCTGTGCATCTCGCCGCCATCATTTTACGCTTTACCTAATTCAATTGCTAGTTTTTTTGGCGCCGACTCAAAATTAGTTACCTACATTAGTTTAGGAGCTCAATTATCATTAAGACTAAGAAGGTTTATTTTATTTTTTGCTTTCCAGTTGATTTTTTCTTCGGTTTAATTTTTTGTTAAAAAGTTTTTATTTTTCAGTTTTTTGTGGCTGAAATCTAGTAATTACTACCTACTTTTTATTACCTCCAAAATACTTACTTACCTAGCTTACTTCAACTATTATTTGTTAAATAATATGATTATCTAGACATGTTTTTTGGGTAACCTTCCACAGTCTGAAAATGAAAATATAATCAGGAAAATCTATGTAGAAAGGGCAAACTAATTAGTTCACCCCGATAAGTTATTATATTTCCTATAGAAAAATGATTCAATTAGTCAATAACTTGTCGTTCTCTGAATTTGCCTATCAAAAATTTTTTAAAAATTCAAAAGATACTTCTCTATATAGTTTTTGATTGACGTTTCGGGGACTATATCTGCCCCCGTTCTCCAAATCTTCTAAATCTCCTTTAATTGTTTTAATAATTTGGATTTTTTCTTGCAGAGTCTTTTTCGCTTTTTCAACTGACGGATGTCAATTGAGATCTGCCAAAAAAGTTTGAGAGTGACGTATTGCTCATTTGATATATGGGGTGTTGTTCAGATCAGTTTATTAGCACTATACCATATCTCACTTCCTCTCTGAGTAGAGGTAACCATGTATGATCCATTTCAACAGAATTTGTTGAAAGCCGTTGTTATTGGAAATAAGAATACATGCCGTTTCTTTCAATTTTCTCCTCTCTTGATGTGGTTCTTTCATCAAGATTTTTGTCCTATTCCATTCAATTGTATGATCGCCATTGGATGTGAGGATATGTTCTGCAATTTTGATCCGGTTATTTGTCGATTTCTGATGTAACTCTGATGTTCACTTTGGCGCACTTCCAATGGTCTTGACGTTTCACCTATATAACTATCACCACACGAACAAGGTATGTTGTAAACACAGTTTTTGGTACTTTCTTCTGCGTTTTTTGGTTTTGTTTGTGTTAGTATAGATCTCAGTGTGTTTGTTGTTCTAAATGATGTTCTCACATCATACCTATGTCCAATTCGTTTGATCTTTTCAGATAATCCGGGGACATAGGTATTATGTTGGTTGTGAAATGTGTAGGTGGTGGGAGTACTCCTGTTGGTTGTGTTAATTGGTTGTTTTTTCCACAAAGTGATCCGGATATGCATTTTCCTTGAGAACAGATTTTATGAGGTTTATTTCTTCCTGTAGATTCTGGTTGGAATTGCAAACTGTTTGGGCTCGATTATAGAGATATTTAACTATGCCTTTCTCACACCGGCATGATGGTTTGAGTTGTAGTGTAGATATCGATTGGTATGCGTCTTCTTTCTGTGTACAGATGTTTCCATTCGGGATGATTCTTTTTGGATCATGACATCTAAAAAGGGGAGTTGGTTGTTTTGTTCTGATTCTAACGTGAATTTGATTGTCGGTTCTTGACCGTTTATATAAAAAAATTGTAAAATTGTTTTTAACCGCTTTCTTAGTTGTTTGACCAACCCTCAGCAGATAATGAAAACTTGTACGAGTTAAGATCACGGGGACCTTACCTTTTATAGTGGGATCCGAAACCATATGATCCAAGAAAATGTTTAATTCTTCTTCACTTCGATTCCAGATAGCGAAAACATCATCCACGTATCTCCACCATATTTTTGGACCATTGTGGAATGCTTCAACGAAGGATTCTTCAAATTATTCCATGAATATGTTACTTAAAATGGGTGACAAAGGAGAACCCATCGCCATACCAAACTCTTGTTGATAAAATTCGTTCTTGAATTGGAAATATGTTTTTTCTGTGCATAGTTTGAGTAATACAATGATTATCTACTTCAACTATTTATTATTATATAATATAAATTATTTTTGAAAGTTCTGGTTAGTTGATTTCATCTCTTTGTAAATAATTCTATTCTATTTTATTGTTTTTTGTTAGTTTTATTTTTAATTCGAACATTTACAAATAATGTGTAACATTTTTTTTAAATAATTCATAACAATAATTCTCGATGACTTCACTAAGCTGTCCAGAAACTTTGAAAAAATTTGTTTTTGCAAGCCAATTAGAACATAATTTGTCTCCTTTTTTGCAAATGATATTGAAATATTTGAATACACCACTTCACTAGAGTCTTCAAATGAATAACACTACACAAAAAACTGGAAACTAATACCAAATATTTTTTTAAACTCCAAACACAAGTGTATAACCGCTGAGAAAACAGACAATGTACGTATGTCTGGTCGAATTTTCGCCAGTCTGGCGCTGGCATCTAATTTTGAATTCCCAATAGGGTTTGAGTTTTTGTGCCTACTCCGAGTTGTATAATTATGAGATATATAAAAATGTACGTTGTTCAAAGGTCACCTCGATAGTTTTTTCAATCAAGCAAAATTGATAATGCGCTGATGTTTGAGTAGTTAACGTGTTTAACGATTTTTTGGGGGTATATTTGGGTTCACCTAAATTTGCCTCCCCAACAATATTGTTGCTATACCAAGATTTTTTTATGGATACAACACTTCTTACAATGGTGTAAGAACTAATATATTAAAAAACATGATGTTATTCTAGCCAAGGAAGACAGATCTAATTTATTTTTTGTTTTTGAGATAATGATTTTTATAGGTTGTGCACTTTTCACTTGTGAACTAAGTTCCTGTTATGCTGAATTCAAATTGATCAAAGAAAGTTCTATAATTTAGTTTGTTTTTTATTTCAATAATTTATTCCTTATTGTACGGCTTTGAAAAAAATACTCAGGCAAACTATCAATGTTAAAACCGGAGTAAACGCGGCAAACAACTTTTTTCCATATAGAGCGCAATCCAGGATTTTATGTATAGATCTTTTTGTGTACACGTTGTTTTGTTCTGGGAATACCAACGGTGTCTGCCTTATACTCATAAATTAAAATGAGGTTTTTGTGTGTGTGTTTGTTCGTCTACCTGAAAGATCTTTTGCGAATGTGACGTACCGAATGGACTTTGCGCTATGTGTAGTCAATGACCGTAATTTCTTCTCGATTAGGCGCGTTGCTGCCAGTTTTCATTGTGTGCGCGTTTCGTGATTGTTTTGTCCCGGTCCCTAGGCGTGTATAAAGGGTCCTGATGCGATAATGAACTTTCACATTTCGGAAAGAATAAGTAAATCTGTCGATTCGAAGAGAAAGTATTGCTTTTAATCGTCCAAAAATTCGAATCCGATTCACTGAAAAGTTCTTGGAGATACGCATTTTATTTAATTTTTTATCAAATTTCCAATCTTTATTTTCTACGTGTGATAGGTCAAAAGCTTTAGTATGATAAATAAATGTGTCCTATTCGCAGATGACACTTCCTTAGTGTCAACTGGCACAAATTTGAAAACATTAGGGGAAAACGAAGATAAAACACTCAAACTGGCTTCTCGTTTGTTCACAGTAAATAAGTTGAAATTAAATGAAGAAAAGACCAAGGAAATTGTATTCTCTACAGTCAAAAGTAACATCGAGGACAATAATGGCGTAATTCTTGCTGCGAACTTATCCTGGTCAACTCATATTAATGTTTTGAATAGGAGACTCTCTAAGAGCATGTTCGCCTAAGACAACTAAAAGAAGCTTTAAAAAGTGCATATTTCGCCATGTTCCATTCTCTTATCAATTATGGCATAATTATGGGGTGATTCAGCACATTCCATCAAAATATTCAGGCAACAGAAAAAGGTTCTGAGAATAATGAGGAACGCTGAGTACAGAGCACAGGGTAAACCACTTTTTAAAGACATGGGAATTCTACTTTTACCTTCTATTTTAATCTACACACTGTTATTGAAATCCATAAAAACAGATTACATTTTTCTAAACATCTGGATGTTCACCATTATCATACAAGAAATGCTGAGCTGCTTATTCAAGATTGTCAAAGTCTCAGAAAAACTCCCTGAATATAAATCTGGACAGTCATATACCTGAAGTTATTTAATCACTCAACCACAAATCTTTTGAACTTGAAATAAAATTATTTTAGTTGAAAAACTGTTTTTATAACACTGAGGAACATCTTAACTCAGATTTCTCATTAATGTAACTCTTGTCACCTTGCCAGGGTTGATACAATAGTATGCATATCGTGTTACTTAAAAATATACTTGTTACTTATTTTATGCAGAGAATTTTAGCAACTTTTAATATGTTTTGATTGTAAACGATGTTATATAGTTTTATTCTTTTAATTGTGTTTTTAATATTTTTGTTTGTGTGTTTTTCTATTTTTTATTTTATCATTATTTTTATCTTTATAGTACGCATGATTTTCAGCAAACATGTGTAACGATATATCTGTTACATTTCTTATTGATATGCTCAGAGATACAAAATAATTAAGAGTAGCTTAAGTTATCTTATTAATTCCAATCTAAGAATCACTATTACAAATCTTAGCGCCATCTAACGGCGAACAGTCATTAGAGTCAGTGCGAAGAAGAACGCGAAGATTTGACAGTACGATTTTGGATTAAAGAATGCGTCGAAGCGATCCTCGTCCCTTAGCGATCGAACTTGGATCGAGAGATCGTGTGTTCTGAAGCTTGTCAGCCATTGAGTAAAGAAATATAATTTGTTCATGTTGAAATAATTAATGAATTAGAGCATCTTTCTTCTGCGAAAGTGATTTCAAAGCAGTTAGTTATAGTGTGAGGTATGTAGAAATATTTTTGACCAAGTATTTGACGATTGGTCAAAGATAATTCTCATACACTTCCTCTGAATATCATTGCAATTGAAGTCATTTTTCGATATAAAATTCTTCTTACTTTATTGTGCTGAATTCTGATTTTTATTTTCTTTGTAAAACATAGTCTTGGCTGATCAAGATCAGAACAACCTTCTTTTCTTTATATAGAGCAAAGATCAATTTTTGTCTATGTCAAAATTTAATCTTGAATCTGCAATTTCAGCATTGAATATTAATGATAAATCGCAGCATAGGCTGATTCGTATGTTCAAATAATATCATCATGACATATTAAATGTGGTCAAAGTGATACCATAATATTTGAGAAACCCTATTTAAACCCCAATGAACCCTTGTCAGAGAAAGCAATCAAAACAGATGAGACTGAACACCGATATCTTGATTCAATTCGATATATTACATGTGATATTTATAATTCCACCTGAACTCATTTGAAAAATAAATATGGTACTGCACTGGAATCAATTATCTGCTTGACTTTACTGAGCAACGTATATTGATGAATCCAGATAACGGGACTTCATGAAGAAATATCCCACGTTCTCGTTAGAAAATATTTCAACATGGCTTATATTTTATTTGGTCAAAAATATTTTTTCATACCGTGATATCACACTATAACTCACTGCTTTGAAATCACTTTCGCAGAAGAAAGGAAGATGCTCTAATTCATTAGTTATTTCAACATGAACAAATTCTATTTCTTTACTCAATGGCTGACAAGCTTCAGAACACACGATCTCTCGATCCAAGTTCGATCGCTAAGTGGCGAGGATCGCTTCGACGCATTCTTTAATACCAAAATCGTACTGTCAAATCTTCGCGTTCTTCTTCGCACTGATTCTAATGACTGTTCGCCGTTAGATGGCGCTAAGATTTGCAATAATGATTCTTAGATTGGAATTAATAAGGTAACTTGAGCTACTCTTAATGATTTTGTATCTCTGAGCATATCAATAAGAAATGTAACAGATATATCGTTACACATGTAAATGTAAAGTTGTCCAATAAATCTTTTATCTATCTATGTTCAGTAATTTGTTTGTTGAATGTACTGTCTGTATGTGTACAAACTTGTTAAGAAGGTAATTCATTAATTGATTCGTTTGAAAATATGAACAGAATGTTCATAAAATCAGATGTGGAATCATCTGCGACTGAAAGATAAACTTTAGTCACTATCTTCCATCGTTTAAGATAACGTCTTGTGGGGTATTCATGTTGAAAAGGGAAACATTCTCAATTGAATATTGAATAGAAAGACTTTTCTGTGAATTGAAAAATCCACGATAAAAATGAAGTTATTTTTTGTGAATGTCTAAAACAACTACTTCCCCGGCTAAAGCCACGCTAGACATTGAATTACATCTGATAGATATTCTGAAAGGACAGAATTTAAAATTGAAAATTTGCATTTTCCTTCAGATAGTTATTTGATTTTCTCTTCCAGTCTTAATTAAGAACTCATATAGATGAATGAGGCAAAGAAACATATTTTCCAAAAGAGAGTACTCACCAGAAATCATTTGTAACAATGACGCAAGGGAGGCATCGCATTCCCTAGGTCTTCAATACATTTTTGTCGACGAAAATCTATTTCACGCTTCCACGATCATCAGGAAGACCGGAAGAAATGGAAAACACATTTTCTAGAAGCAATCTCACTGTGCAAAGATGGAAAAAAGTAAGAAACATTTCTTTTCGGATTCTGTCTTTTTAGTTAGGGTCCATTCAGAATATCTATCAGATGTAGTTCAATGTCCAGCGTGGCTTTAGCCGTGGAAGTAGTTGTTTTCTGTTAGACATTCACAAAAAATAACTTCATTTTTATCGTGGATTTTTCAATTCACAGAGAAATCTTTCTATTCAATATTTAATTGAGAATGTTTCCCTTTTTAATTCATGAAAACATGAAATATCAAAGGAGCTTCGAAAGCTTGTTCTTTTATATGAATTCATACTGTGAATGTAAATTTGCAAGTTCATAATTAATATTTCGTTAATTAGATCATAAACTTTAAAGCGGTCGAATATGGGGTTTTGACTCACAATTCGTTGGTATCATATTGGGTTGGTTTAAAAGAGTAAAAGTTTATTTTTTACTGTAGAATCTTCAGATTGATAAGGTCATTAAATAGATTTATATCTGCAGTGCAGAACGAATGCAACGCGATATTTAAAGGATGTACTTCGCAGATGGTACTTTTTTTTAGCTCGAATTTAATAGCCTGAAAGTTGTGTTTTTGATTTTATCAATTCATCTCTATATTTGAAGCTTAATCTCTTCGAAAAAAAAATGCAATACCTTTTATTTAGGTCGACCAGTTTTTCCAAAACTTTCACTGGCGGTGCTTTTGTCCGGTTACCTGTTTTGGTTTCGATTGTAATTCAATTGAGTGCTTAATTGAAACGAAAAAGTGAAAAAAAAATGTATATAAATTAAATTAGGAAAGTTGTAGCATTTTTTCTGAATCGCCAGGAAATATAAATAGAAAAACAATTGAACGTCGCATTAAACAGTTATGATATAAACTTTTGTTTTTTCTAATGGGACACCCAGTATAGATAGATAGATAGATAGATAGATATATATAGATAGATTGATAGATATCTTTATTCGTTCTGTTAATTTACATACCTCATAGAAGTGTAGAACATGTCAAATAAATAATCTTAAATATAATTACAATTACAATGATTACGTTAAAATATTTACATGTATGTCGTTTCAAACTGCCTGTCATAATAAAATCATTGAAAATGTATAAAATTGAGAAACTTGCACAGATATTAAAAGGGAAAGTAATCAAATCCCAACTACCAGACTTGTCGAATAGCGTTAAAAACGAAATAATGGGTTTTTAAATAAACATACTCTAATAGGTACCGATATACACTTACACAGACACCTTTGTATATACACATACTGCACATTTTTTTGGATATACGTATATTTAACTTTATCATTTCGTAAATCACATTTACTCCGCGTATTGTGCTTATGAGATACTACCCTGTCATTAAACAAGTATTTATTATTTAAAACAAAATTAATTGATTCATATATATATAAAGAGATAACTGTCAATATATTATTTTCTCTAAATAGGGGTTTGCAACTTTCGCGACGGGCAACTTTAAAAATTTTCCTCACACATTTTTTCTGAAGAATAAGTACTCTCTGTATGTGGGAAGAGTTTCCCCAAAATATTATTCCATAACGGAGTTTGGACTGTACATATGCGTGATACGACATTAGAGAGCATTCACATTAATATTTTCAGAGAGTACATATAAGGCATATGTATATTTTGATAGATCTCGAGTCAACTGATCTATATGAGATTTCCAATCTAGACGATGATCTATTATCACCCCCAAAAAAGACATATTGCTGGATGTTTCAACAACTGCATTGTCGATTACTATGTTTAATGCGTTGGTTTTTCTATCAAAATGCATAATTTGGGTTTTATTTACATTTAACAAAAGATTATTGTCTAAGAACCATCCATTTAACTTTTGTAAATTTTCATTGACCGTTGCAACAGCCGACAATGAGTTATCTTCATTGATGATCAAGGATGTATCATCTGCATACAATATAACAGCTTGCTTAACTATTTCTGGAAGTTCGTTTGTGTATAAAATGTACAAAAGTGGGCCTAAAATTGAACCCTGTGGTACCCCTCTTTTAATTATAGCCATTTCTGATTTAATGAGGTTTCCGCTTTCATCCTTTTCTACCACAAATTGTTGTCTGTTACATAGATAAGATGCAAGCAGTCTATACGCCACTCCACGAATTCCATATTTTTCCATTTTGTCCAGTAATATCTCATATTCCACACTATCGAAGGCTTTCGAGAGATCTAAGCACACTGCTAAAGTGCACTTGCCATCATTTTGAGCATCAAGAATTTTTTCCAGAGCTTTATAAATTGCCAATGCCGTTGTTCGTCCCTTTCTAAAGCCGTTTTGACATTCCGTTATAACTTTATATTTTTCTAAAAAGTTCATCAGTCGTTTATGAATCAGTTTTCTGGGATTTTGCTCAAATTGGGAAGCAGAGATATAGGTCTATAATTTTTTAACTCATCTTTTTTTCCTTTTTTAAATATGGCTTTTATGTGAGCTACTTTTAATTTTTCCGGAAAGATTCCCGTTTCAAAACAGAGATTCATAATATAAGCCAAAGGAATTGCTATCAAATCTGCTACATTCTTCAGGAGTGAAATAGGTATTTCATCGAAACCCACTGATTTCTTATTTTTTAAGCTATTTATGCATTCAATTATTTCTAAAGGGGTAACGTCATCTAGAAATATACTATTAGGACAGTAATTTGGTATTTCACAAGTAGTATTGGATTTAGTTCTTACGTTTGGACATACATTCAAGAAATAATTATTTGCCTGATCCAAGATACTTTTTCTTTCGCAGTCAAAGTGATTAAAAATATTTTTTTTCATTGAGCTCTTCGTTGTTATATTATTTATCAAACCCCAGGTGGCCTTCCCTTGATTTTCCGCTGTGTTTATTACTTCTAAACTATTTAGCACTTTCGCTTCCTTAATAACTTTTTTCAAAATTTTACTATAATGTCTATAATACTCCTTGGTTACTAGTATATTATTGCATTTTTTTATTCTCCGGAAAATTCTAGATATGTTTCATTCATGATGTTCTGTATCTACTTGTACATTCCCATCTTAGTTTCATAAGCTATCACATCAACTTTAGATTTAACCTCGTATGCCTATGGAATACGGCGAAGACAGTTCAATAATGATTTATTACTCTCTCACATTAGGAAACAGAGAATACGTCACATATCCAAAGAAAATATTTTTTACTTTTTAGGGCATTTGAATGAAAGCTTGTCTTTAAAAAGGTTTTTTATTAATTATTTTATTTCTCGTAATATCTGCGTATGCATCATTAAGTTTTAAAACTTCAAGATGGGAGGCAACCCTATGTGCTGGTATCAAAAGACCACCAAAAATATGACTTGAGAGACGGGGTATGTTTAAGTTAAACATGCGATGAGTCGTTACGAATGACATGTCCAGATTTGAATGTGCATATGCACTCGGCTTTAGGTGCGTGCGAAATGTTTCAGATCCAAAAAAAAATCATGTTCCTAGTATGATTTATTGGAAATCGTGTTGTCTTCTCGACCTTGACACACTTTTGCATAGAGTAGAGTAGAGTAATTTATTTGACCACTTTATATACAAAATACATTTATTGCAAGTCATATATACTATAGATACTATGTCAAACACTTAAAATGAGCAACAACGTCTCTAGATGAAAGTAATCAATTTTATAAATAAAACTGGCATAACAAAATTTCTTGAAATGATCACAGTGTCACATGATTGGGAATAAAATAAAATATGAATATAAAAAAGTCAACAAACATGAGAACAGGCTTTATCACAGAATCATTTTTCAAGAACTATGAATTGACCAGCTACAGCAGCATATTCTTCGATTGTGTAGAAACAGTGGTTGAGAAGATATCTCTTGATATTATTTTTGAAATTTCTGAAATCCAAAGATTTAACTGAAGGATGGAGACAGTTGTATAAATTCAAATTTAGCGAGTTTTTTTGACTAACTGCTAACCTATGTCTTGTATTATTCAATAAACATGCGGATCTTGTTGAATAATCATGATTGTGGGAGTGTTTCGGAAACATCTCAATATTCTTGTGAATCTCCAACAACACAACATAAATATATAATGTAGGAAGTGGCATGATTTCAAATTGAATAAAAAGAGGACGACAATGTTCCCTATATCCTACGTTTGCCATGATTCTCATGGCTTTTTTCTGACATCTGAAAATTGTGATTGAGTTTGTGGAATGCCCCCCAAATCAAAACTCCATATGAAATAACTGAGTGGAATAGTGAATGATATACCATTTTCAGTGTCATCAAACCTACAGCAGTCCTCAACTGTCTAAGAACAAATAAAACACTAGACAGCTTACGAGTAGTCGCTTCAATATGGCTGGACCAACTAAGTCTAGCATCAATAAGAATACCTAGAAAATTAACACTGTCTCCTAGAGTAACACTGGTGTTTGAGGATATCACAATATTCTGGGTTTTCTCATCGTTCAGTTTCAGTTTATTTGCTGTGAACCAAGTGTTTGCTAAATTTTTATTTCTGTCCATCATTTGAGGTAAACTAGTATATGATTTGTCTGAGCATATGAGGTTTGTGTCGTCGGCAAACAAAACACATTGTGTTGGTGAAATAAAGCTACATAAGTCATTCATATAAATGATGAATAATAACGGGCCGAGGACAGAACCCTGAGGAACGCCATGACAAATTGGCTTTAAATCTGACTTGATATTGTTTACGTCGACGCATTGATACCTATTTTCTAGATAAGACCCTACCAGATTAAGAGCAGTGCCTCTTACGCCATAATAACTAAATTTTTGAATGAGGATAGACTGGGAAACACAGTCGAAAGCCTTGGTCAAGTCACATAGGGTTAAAGAAGTATGTTTACCCTGACCAAGACCCTCGACTATGTTCGTCACGACTTGGTAAGCAGCTTGAGTAGTGGATCTATTTTTACGAAACCCGTATTGGGATTTGCTAAAATAGAAGTGACTTTCGAAATAATAATACAACCGATTTTTTAGGATTATCTCTTTCCAATAATTGGAATAATGCTAATCGGGCGGTGGTTATCAGGTGAGGTTCTGCAGCCCTTTTTGAACAAGGGTATGACCCTGGATATTTTAAAAATATCAGGAAATATTCCAGTTGAAAACATTTGATTTATTATCGATGTTAAAGGCACTACGAGTATATCAGTCACCGATTTTATCATCTGACTATTCAAGTCATGTATATCACGAGAATTTGAGTTCTTCATCGAGTTTATTGCGGAATACACTTCTTGTGGACATACTGGTTCCAAGAAGAAAGACCCACAAGGTGAAGGAAACGTTTTGAAATGATTCAATTCGTCATTTGATAAAATAGGAAGATCTTTTATAGTTTTTTCAGCTATATTACAGAAAAAATCATTTCCGGAAATTTCAATTTGGGGAAGTTGACGTTTCACTGCATTTCTCTCTATATTTATTAAAGTCCAGCAAGCTTTTGCAGTATTTTCAGAGTTCAAAATAAATTTCTCATTTGCAATTTTTTTCTCTTTCTGCAAATTGAATTTGTATTCCTTTTTTAGTAATAGGCTTTAAAATACTGAGGGGTTTTGGATACTTCTGCTATGGTTTTTGCAGCCTCAACTCTATTTCTCATTTGTTTGAGGGAATCATTAAACCAATCTAGTTTCAATGAATTATCTCTTGGTGCAGAAAATGCTTTCGTATGAAATGAAGTTTGGATAGCAGTTTGAAAAATATCGAGGAGAGATTCAGATAGGAGATTTACTTCGATGTTTTCATATTCAAAATAGCTCCAGTCTACTTTGAGCAATGAATCTCTAAAAACTTGGAGTCCCTTTTTGGTGATGCACAGCTTAACTGTTTCTTCAGAAGTATTTTCAGATATTCGATTAGTGATTGCGAATTCCCTTTATGGTGAGACAGGAACCAATATGCCTTGTTAAAACATGTTGCAGTTTGGTTTGAGATTATATTATCTATACACGTAGATGATTTTGCAGTTACTCTCGTAAAATCTTTGATAGTAGCTTTCAAGCCATAAGAATCTAGTAAGCATTTCACTTGAAAAAGTTTTGAAGAATTTGAAAGAAAATCTATATTAAAATCTCCAAGTATCAAAATTTTTTTGTTTTGCTTAGTGACTCGAGACAGTAAATTATCAAAATTTGTTAGAAAAACATTGAAGTCCCCAGTACATGACCTGTATAGGCTTATGATCAGAGTATTCAGAGATTGAACAAAAATTCCACAGAATTCTGAGTCAAATTCACCACTAAAATCGCTAAGATCTAAAATTTTTGGATTCAGATTTTCCCTACAGTAGATAGCAACCCCACCATGTTTGCGATTTTTTCTACAGAAATCAGTAGCTAAAACATAAGAAGGAATATTCACAGTTCTCAAATTGTCATCAGTAAGCCAGTGTTCCGTAAAACATAAAACATCAAAGTTAAAATCTTTTAAAAATATGTTCAGTTCATTAGTTTTATTTGCTAAACACTGTATATTTATATGAAATACACTAAAAATGTCTTCAGATAAAAAATTTACATGTACCTCTTGTTCCCTGGACTCACCAGCTATGCTTGTTCTTGTGGTGCCGTCCTCTTTTTCCCAAAAAACCGCGAAACAAGAGCACCGCTTGGCCATATTTCACGTTTCCAGGCCCTGCTGAAATTTTCTTGTTTAATAGTTACTTTCATAGAAGCATACAGGTCTGGTAACTTGGACGGGTGTTCCTCACAAACCACTTCTGGAAAGTGTTTCACTAGAACCTTCTTTAACTCGTCAGAGTTTGTATTTGGAGTGAGCCGTGTAACATGCAGTGTACTAATGCCTGAAATTTCTTCGTTTCCGCCCACCATATATCTTCTGTTATTTTTAAAATGTTTTCTATATGAAACTCTCTCCCATTTCTGTTCATCTGAATTTGTTCCTAAGTCCTGTATATCACGCATTTTATTTGTAGCTTCAGCTGTTAAGATTGCTGTATTTACCTCTTTATGGGTGAACATTTTCGGTGTATTTCTAGCCGTTTTCTTGTTTATTGCCACTGAACTATAGGCTATAGGTAGGTATTGTTGGTATCATCAACGATGAATCAGTAGTTGGAGTTTTTTCTGTTGGACTAATTTCAACACTTTTTGTTGGTATTTGGCATTCGTCCACACTTGCGTTTTTACTCGAGTTGTCGCTCTTTTTTACTTCACAATTATTTAGTTTTTCAGTTAGATAAATAATTTTGTCTTTCAACAAACTGCAGTTTTCGTTAAGTATGTCACATTTTGATTCAAACTCTTGCAGTAGCTGACGCAAGAGTTGATTTTCAATTAAATACGGGTTTATTTCCAGATCTTGTTGAAAATGTTTATTATTCACTTCATTCACAGCCGTAGAACTCTTCATCTCATGTCGACATTATGCACTTTTTATCTGGGCTGCTTGTACTATGCAGCGTGGGTGGAAGATATCCATACATCTGTAACACTTCACTGAATTTACAACTGTTTTTTTACAATATTTACACTCATTTTTACACTCAGCACTTTCAGACGACCTGCTTGTTGTCGCCATGTCGATGGTGAACACCTAAAAACAACCTATATTTTTTTCTGAATTGTTCGTTTGTGTTCTACTTCACCTTTATCGATTCTCTTAATATTGTTAAATGTCCCTATCAATCACAACTTTCGCCTATTGTGCAAATGAAAACAACTCACAATTGTTCGTATTGAATATGTATGCATTGTGTAGTGCATTGGGAATATACAGTGCTAGTCAAAAGTCCCCTCCCCCCCTCGTATCTTTTGAACGGGTATACTTATAATAATGAAATTTGGAGGGTGGAAATAAACGGATGTAGGCTTCTCAACTGGTCATAACAGGTGACGCAATAGTCATAAATGACGTCACAAGGCCACTGTGACCAATAATTTTAAATGGGACCCTATGGCAAGTGATAGCTCGTTTGAAAGGTATTAAAAATACCTATTCAGTCATACCAATTTTGTTTGGGTTTCGGCTGATTTTGATTGATAAATTGAAGAAATACGAAAATTATAGTTTCGATTTAATTAATAAAGATTTAAGAACCAGTTCTTATAATAAGTGTTCAAAATGTGCTCCATCTACTTCCTGGCAGTAATGCATCCTATTGCTAAACTCTTGTCGTACTCGTCCCAGTGTGTCAGCGGAAATTGCCCTACATTCTTCAACAATTCGTTGTTTCAGAATGGCAATACTGTCAGGTGCTGTAGCGTAAACCTTAGATTTCAAGTACCCCATAGTAAAAAATCTAATGGTGTAAGGTCCGGTGACCGAGCTGGCCATTCGATCGAACCTCGTCGTCCAATCCATCTACCACGATATTCTTCATCTAGGTAACGTCTTACTGCACCGTAATAGTGTGCAGGAGCACCATCTTGTTGAAACGTTATTTCCAAGTTGTCGAATTCATCTGGATTATCTTCTAGAATTTCAAGAATTAACGCCTCAATATCATTTTGTAACATCTCCAGATACAATTCACCGGTTAAGTTAGCATTGAGAAAAAGAGGCCCAACTATGTGGTTTCCCAAAATACCTGCCCAAACATTTACTTTTTCTGGAAATTGAGTATGTTTTTCACGAAAGATGTGAGGATTATCATCTGAATTTTTGTTAACATTCCATTGAGAAAGAAAGTACTTTCGTCACTAAAACAAATTGTCTGTATGTAGCCTGGTTGTTGGTTCATTTTATTGGACATAGTTTCACAGAATTCTAGTCTTCGGTCGGGGTCATCATCTGAAAGTTGGTTCGCCATTTTTAATTTGTATGGATGAAATTTGTTTTTAGCCAACACTCTATGTACTGTCCTTTGACTGACTTCACAGATAGACGCAACTTGGGCTGTGGAAGAAGTAGGGTTTACTACCATTTCTCCAATTATGTCAATTTTTTTGTCATCACTAATTGTTGGTCGACCAGATCGTTTGGCATCTTGAACACTACCTGATGCTTCAAACTTCCGAAGAAGCTCCCTCAAATAAACCCTCGATATAGGGCGATCGGGGTACCTCTCATTAAACAGTCGTTCCGCTGCATGGAAATTGTTTCTACATTCACCAATTATTAAGATAGCTGCTACTTTGTCGGCTACAGTACGTACCATTTTGCCTATGTAAACACTTAAACGTCTCGTTAAACAATAGCTTAGGTAAATTTTCAAGGTATAAACACTTTTGACAAGTAGAGAATTCAAAAACGTCAACCTTTTTGACAATTAACCAGAGGCGTACTTTAAAATCTTTATTAATTAAATGCGAAACTATAATTTTCGTTGAAAAGGGAAACATTCTCAATTGAATATTGATAGAAAGATTTTTCTGTGAATTGAAAAATCCACGATTAAAATGAAGTTATTTTTTGTGAATGTCTAACAGAAAACAACTACTTCCCCGGCTAAAGCCACGCTGGACATTGAACTACATCTGATAGATATTCTGAAAGGCCCTAACTCAAAGAAAAATCTGAAATTGAAAATTTGCATTTTCATTCAGATAGTTATTTGATTTTCTATTCCAGTCTTAATTAAGAACTCATAAAGATGAATGAGGCAAAGAAGAATGTTTTCCAAAAGAGAGTACTCACCAGAAATCATTCGTAACATTGACGCAGGAGAGACATCGCATTCACTAGGTCTTCAATACATTTTTGTCGACGAAAATCTATTTCACGCTTCCACGATCATCAGGAAGACCGAAAGAAATGGGAAACACATTTTCAAGAAGCAATCTCACTTTGCAAAGATGGAAAAAGTTAGAATCATTTCTTTTGGAGAGACACTTTGAAATTAGTGTTTTCTGACATTAAAACCTGTCGTGGAAGCGTGAAATAGATTTTCGTCGACAAAAATGTATTGAAGACCTAGTGAATGCGATGTCTCTCCTGCGTCAATGTTACGAATGATTTCTGGTGAGTACTCTCTTTTGGAAAACATTCTTCTTTGCCTCATTCATCTTTATGAGTTCTTAATTAAGACTGGAATAGAAAATCAAATAACTATCTGAATGAAAATGCAAATTTTCAATTTCAGATTTTTCTTTGAGTTAGGCCTTTCAGAATATCTATCAGATGTAGTTCAATGTCCAGCGTGCTTTAGCCGGGAAGTAGTGTTTCTGTTAGACATTCACAAAAATAACTTCATTTTAATCGTGGATTTTCAATTCACAGAAAAATCTTTCTATCAATATTCAATTGAGAATGTTTCCCTTTTCAACATGAATACCCCACAAGAGGTTATCTTGACGATGGAAGATAGTGACTAAAGTTTATCTTTCAGTCGCAGATGATTCCACATCTGATTTTATGAACATCCTGTTTATAATTTCAACAAATCTATAATTTTCGTATTTCTTCAATTTATCAATCAAAATCAGCCGAAACCCAAACAAAATTGGTATGACTGAATAGGTATTTTCAATACCTTTCAAACGAGCTGTCACTTGCCATAGGGTCCCATTTAAAATTATTGGTCACAGTGGCCTTGTGACGTCATTTATGACTATTGCGTCACCTGTTATGACCAGTTGAGAAGCCTACATCCGTTTATTTCCACCCTCCAAATTTCATTATTATAAGTATACCCGTTCAAAAGATACGAGGGGGGGAGGGGACTTTTGACTAGCACTGTATAATGATTCGATAATGAGTTGATCGTAGATGTTTACTGGCGTTCCAATGAGTTCGAGAAAATTATCGGGAGTTTGTGAATGAGTTTTGTCTTTTCCTGTAAGCACAATTTTGTTATAGGTATAAATGTGTCTAGTACGGAATATATTCTTTTAATAACCTGTGGTAGAAGTCCATTGTATCTCAAAGTGGAGTGGTATGATTTTACAAAGTAGAAAAACTCAAAGTCATCTCCACAATTTAATATCGCAATCGATTAGTTATGTGATGGTGGATAGGTAAAAAACCATCGATCAGTACATGTTTCGAACCTCTATAGGTTCATCATCAGCGGAGTGTAAAATTATAGAGAGGAAAAAATGTTGGGTTAAAAATTATTATTAATTATAAGCCAAGAGTTCATAATTGAAACAAATGACAAAATGAAGGTTTGCCTTTAAAAGTTGTATATCCCCTTTTTAAATCTAGGGAGGCTGAAGACATTAGCCGATACAAAATAACCCGACGACATGTGGAACGTGGAACAATGGTAGCAATGTTGATTGCTGTTCTAATAACCCGAACGATGGGAATAAGAACCCGCAAATAAAAAAATAGTAATCGTATGTTCCATTTTCCTTCCTAGACTAGGAGGAATCGGCGCATGAGTACCGAAAACTATTCCACCTCAATTTTTTTATGCGATCCTCTTCAAATTGCCCTACTGATGATATAAAGGCATGTTGCCATGGGGCAACCCCGTGCCATATTGTTTAAACCGAAATTGTTTAAACAATTGCAAGGAATTGTTATTTTTCAACCGGACAAATTGTTTTTATATTCTTTATGGAAATACAAATTAAAAAGTTCTCATGACTTTTCACGATAAAGTTAATATTTTTAGAGATATAAATATTTAAAGGTTCGAAAAATCTCAAATTTGGGTACTTTTGACTCTGAAAAATATATTAAAAAAAAAAAATATATAAATATATTTTTTTTAAATTCTTTATACAATAGTTAATAATATTCTTAAAAGATATTTAAAAAAAATTCATTGTTTATACCTGTTTTTTATTGTTAATTTCGCGCGCTCACAAGTATGAGTCGCTTACCTTTAAGTATCGCCGTCTCTCTCTGACTCATGCGCTGCATCGGCCTTTCTGTGTCCTGAATTATTATTTATCATTTATCTTGAAAACTATTAACTTTATCAAGATTGTTAAAGAGAGCAATGTTATTAATAATGAAATTGTCTACAATTTGTTTTTAACAATTTTTTTTTCTGGAATCAATTTTACAAAAGTTATTTAAGAATAAATCGGAACATGTAATTAAAATTACTTTTTTATCGGTTTATATTACTTTTTTTTTATTAAAACAGAAAGTAATTACATTGAATAGATTCTTCAAACGAAGGTTATAGATGTAGAAGTATGAAATAATGAAACAAAATTTAAAAATAAGTATTTATTATCAATATCATTTTTATATATTATATTTTTACAGTCTTCTGGATCACAACCACATAGAAGTATGCAACTAATATTATTTTTTTTACAGTAACAAGCTTTGGTTGCACAGGATTTCTTACAATTACACAATTTTTTAAGATCAGTTGGAAATGGGCTTTTGTTTATAAATAAAGGTAGCAAAGTACCATTCTCTAGTTTGTATCCGAAATTCGTAAAATCTAATGTTTCATATTGGGGATTCAATGCATTTTTCCAAATGTATGTTTGAGCAGAAGCTCTAAGTGCATGCAAATGCAAGGCATTTGATGTGCACGGAATTTTCGATAAATTAATATTAGTGCCAAAGCAACGAGAAAAAATACTTAGTCTAGCTTCATCCGCCGTGTTACCTTTTTTACCCAAAATATTTAAATACAATCTTTCTAAGCCTTTCAACTCCTTAGTACTTAAATCCAAGCCATTGCCAAGAGGGACTAAAGCATCACGATTTTCTTTTACTTTTATCATTTCTAAAGCTTTTTTTTGTGCCAATTTTACTAGTCGTATCACAACCCGTAAATGCGTGTAAAGCAGGTAAAATTTCACAAACCGGGTACGACGCATACTTGTGAGCGCGCGAAATTAACAATAAAAAAACAGGTATAAACAATGAATTTTTTTTAAATATCTATCAAGAATATTATTGACTATTGTATAAAGAATTGAAAAAAATATTATTTATATTTTTCGAACCTTTAAAATTATATCTCTAAAAATATTAACTTTATCGTGAAAAGTCATGTTTTTAATTTGTATTTCAATAAAGAATATAAAAAAAATTTGTCCGGTTGAAATTTTTTTTTTTTTTAATATATTTTTCATGAGTCACAAGTACCCAAATTTGAGATTTTTCGAACCTTTAAATATTTATATCTCTAAAAATATTAACTTTATCGTGAAAAGTCATGAGAACTTTTTAATTTGTATTTCCATAAAGAATATAAAAAAAAATTGTCCAGTTGAAAAATAACAATTCCTTGCAATTGTTTAAACAATTTCGGTTTAAACAATATGGCATGGGGTTGCCCCATGGCAACATGCATTTATATCATCAGTAGGGCAATTTGAAGAGGATCGCATAAAAAAATTGAGGTGGAATAGTTTTCGGTACTCATGCGCCGATTCCTCCTAGTCTATCCCGCCAATAACAATGTTACCTATACCTTTGTGCACAGAAGCCAGTGATTGACTAATGTTTGTTTTTCGACGTCCACCTGCCATTTACCTGAAGCCCGCAATAGGCGTTCCGTCGCCCTCTTTCGAAAATCCAACTGACAGGTTAGGCATCTGCAAGAATAGACGGTGATTATAGGCACCTACCGTGGCAGTATATCACAAAAAGGTCATTGAAATCGGAGCGAATATCATTTTAGTCGGAATTTCCATTTGGTGTTCCGAGAGAGAGAGACGTAATCGCATGCCCTTTCGTTCGGGATTGATTTTGTTGACAAACGGTGGATTTGAGCTAATTGGATTGACTGCCGAATCACTCAATTACTATAACTAGGAATGAATCGTTTCAGAAAATAAGCGATTTAGTTTGAAAAAGAAACGTACAGTGACTTTGGAAAATTTTTGAATCATTTGGGGAACTAACTGAAATAGCGAGTGATTCAACTCTTACAACGTTATACGTTTGCAGGCAGAATTTAAAAGACTCAACTTTGTCAGGGTCAGGATCCTATTCATTTGAAATTTCAAAACAAATCCAAGGAATTATCATATAGATAACAGTATGGTAGGTCATAGACGACACTACGATAATTATTGTTCCACATAAAAACTAAAACCCGACTACTGAAACATCACGCTCTAAAAAGTATAATAATATATTTATTTTCATTAAGGTTACAGGCATGGACATGAATGATGAAAAAATGAAAATAAATCGGAGGTATCCCACGAAGAAAACTTGCGTGGGCATTCTTAACCTATATAATAATATCTTACCAATAAATGGAAGCAAATGAATGAATACATGCTGAAAGTGAAATGAATGACGTGAGTATAAAATGAACGAATATACAAATTCAAGAGAAAAAATATATATAAAATGTAAAAATCCAAACATGTAAAATAAGTAAATGTAAAGATGTTAAATGTTAAATATGTGAAAATATTAAAATAAGAAATATGAAATAGAAAATGTACAAATGTAAAAATGCAAAAATGTAAAAAAGTAAAGATGTAAAAATGTAAAATTGTTAAAATGTAAAAATGAAAGAAATTTAAAATGTGTAAATGTATAGATACAAAATGCAACTAAAAAAAAAAAAAAAAAAAAAAAAACAAAGTAAAATACAGAAAATACAATAAACTATGTAGAATAGAAATCATGAAAAATAATTTTAAAAAATAATAGGATTAGTACCAATATAATTGACTTCGGCTATGATGAATTAAGAATCATACGGAAATATTGATCATTTTTACCATGTTTTCCATAGACAAATCTTACAACCAAACGTTATTTTTTTTTTGTAAAGAGAAGTATTATTTATATCTCTGATGGTCTGTGGAACCTGACTAAACAGTTTTGGGGCCGTGTAGTAGAATGACTTCTGACCAATCGTTTTTGTAGTCTTTTCTGTAAAATGTTTCATGTTTTATGTATATTAATTCTTTTCTATTTTTATATTGTAAGCAGAGAATCTTATAAAAATAAAGTTTTTTCAGTTCGAGAATAGTTTTTCCGTAGGATATGTACGTTCTTTATTATCGATAATCATCAAAAAGTATTTCTGCATTACTTTCAATTGTTCTATATAGTTATACACGCCTCCCCAGGCAGATATTCCATATTGAATATGAGATTCTACAAGTGAATGGTATAAAATTTTGAGTTCATGTATTTTTTGAGAAATGCTTGAATGTGTACAGTATTGATCTTAGCTTTTTCAAAAGTTTATTCATGTGGATGTCCCATTTAAGGTGGATATCAATTTCGATTCCAAGGTATGTAGCATACTTCACACATTGGATTGAATAACTTGAATTTTCATCTTTCAATGTAATCTGATCAATATCGGGGTGGTTAGATTTATTGCAAGAGAGCGTTATACACTTTGTTTTTTCCAAGTTCATTGTTAGTATGAAACAAGAAAATCTCTCATCTGAAATTGTTATGTACAAACTATTCAATATTTATCGTCTATTAAATAAACAACTTACACGTAATATACAGGGTGATTCAAAAGTACTTTGACAAACTTCAGGATGTAAAATATTAATTATCCAAATAAATATATGTCTGGAAACGCTTCGTTTCTAAGATACAGTGTGTTAAAAGTTTTATTTTCATTTTAGTTTTTTTTTCAATAACTTTCGAAATACTCACCTTAATTAAACAAAAATTGGTATTGAGAGGTTTTTTGAGGTGTCGAATTCGAACCTGATGTTATTATTGCTCTTACTCGAAGGGGGCGCCACCTACACGTCTTTTTCTTTTTTGAAAATGTATAACTTTTTTGAGTGTACTTCTAGCACATTTTTCAGTAAAAAAATCAATTTCTCTATCATATCTACGTAAAAAAGCTACCCTTGTCATAAGTCGCTATAAGCAACCGGTTTGAGTGACAGCTGTTTGAGTGACCGCAAGCCAATTATAATGCTTGTAGGTGTGTCTATACGTTTAGAATAATAAATCACCAATTTCAGGAGGTCTGAGTAAGTGAATGCCAGTAGCGTCTCTGGCCTGGGATCGAAATGGGTTTTAAAATATTCTATAGTTGTGTTTTGATGGAAAATATGGCTTTTTTTTTCAACCATTGGAATATGATGATCCGATTGCCTATTAATACATACTTCCTCGTTTATGGCATATTTTTTTATTTTAACGAATTTTTTAAATATTTGAATAAAATTAGTTATTTTCGCCTCTGCTGCTCAAAGGATTCCGCCTCAAGACTGGGAAACTTGTTTTTTATGCTTCTGCAATTGTAAATAGTTTGACTTTATATACCTACATACATACCGATCAAAATAATAACCCTCCTTTTTGCTTCGCCGTAGTCGGGTAAAAAATTAGATACAAGTGTTGAAGACCGCATTTTCCACGCTCAGAAAGAACGATTATTTTTGGAAACGTGGATCATTATTATTGTATAGGCACGGGTGATGATGTATATCCGTGTTGGTAGTAACGAATACGGATTTATATTTTAATAATTGGTTGAAATTGTGGTAAAAAAAAGTCAAAATCTCAAGGTGGTTCTTGCTATTCAATTATTCAAAATCTATTCGATGGATTAGAACTAAATTCGGTAGGGAGAAACACAACAAAAGAATCTCACTTTATCAATTGACCGGCAAATTGTTGAATTAACCGGTAAATTGTTGAATTGACCGATAAATTGTTGAATTGACCGATCACATTGACTTGGAGAAACCATAAAAATGTTTGTTTTTCAAACTAACCCCATTTTCCCAAGGCCCATTCTGGGGTGGTTTCTCAGCTGATTTTTTACGTTTTCTGGGAAAATGTGTGATACAATTGGATGTGTAGTACAATATGGTTGACTATGGTCACCATATACACCGAAAATAAAAGAGGTCCCAAAATCGAGCCTTATGGTACTCCGAAAAAGATACGTAAAAACCTCAAATATACGATTTTTCAAATCTCAGCAGGTTAGAGAAGCTTTTTTGCTAAATCCATAACGAGTGATACTTCGTCAGATCCGACATAGTTACTTTCCACATAGTCCAGATAAAACGTACCTGCAAATAATAATTTATTCGCAACTAATATCAACCTCCGCAGTCGTCAAACTTTCCAGATGCTTGCAATCTAGCTATCGTTCTTACCAATAAACGAGCACCTCGTGACCCATATTTTTATCAACGCCCGAAGTTTTCGCGAGTTTCATCTACTTAAAAACATTACCCATATAATCTGCGAGAAAGCCGGGGAAAACATTGTGCAGCACGGAAATGGCGAGAGAAATTCCTTGTGAAGTAAACGGTATAAATTCATGAATTATAAACACCAATTTAACGTAGAGACTCGGAAAAAGGAAAATACAGGAGTTTACCGGTCCCAGAACAAGGTGAAGCCGAAAACACAGTCGTATCCGGCGGATTTCCGGATTTTCCGATTTACCTTATGGAGTCGTTTTATTGGATGTTTTTGCATTGATTTCCTAAATTAAATACATGAGTCCAACTGTTTTTGTCTGCAGAAATCGATCGTTCATTATCATTTGTGACAGAAAATATTTCGGTTGCGTACCCTAGAAAAGGTCAAACAGCATTAATTTTCAAATTAACAGAGACTATTCATTTCTATCGCTATGGTACCAAATCCCGGAAACAGAGCTAATTCAGCTAACCGAAAGTAAAGGTTGTGGTTCTTCGATGCAAAGTCTCCGGTTACCTGAAAAACGATACCATCGCAACGCCATCATCATCGAAGAAGTGTGTCACCGGGTCAGCAAAATTGAAGAGGTGAAAGTGATTCCGGTGGATTCTGATAGCACGAAAGTTACTGCGAAACTTGTAAAGAGCCGTTATATCAGTAACTGTCTGGATTGGTGTGACGATAATTGAATGAGAAAGACTACCTACAGAGGATTTTCAAGCGGTACAAGAGAAAGATAAGTTCAATTTAACGCGTTTTTAGTTTTAGTTTTCATTATATGTAATGGAATCTCGTTGCAAATTTCACCTACCACAATTGCAATGGACTTTACACGCCTGCATGGTACCAATGACAATACGCTTTAATCGAGGATTGGCATGACTCGCCTCAATCCATATCTGAATAATTTCGAAGTAAATTTCCTATTTTCCGAATTGTTTTCTCGTTCCTACCATGCTCCTATTTTTAAATGAACGCCGTATCTTCTTGTATCTCTTTTATATCTCTTTGTTGTGTACCTATTTCACAACTATATTTGCGTTTCACTATTTCATGTTGAGAAAGTTACTCCTCTTTTTCGTGAAACAGTATTTGAAGGGTACAGGGGAAAAACGAGTCAAGGCACGGTTGTTCAATCAAGGATGACCCAAGTGATTGGGCTTAAACCAGGATTACCAATTTTGTTTCAGTTTTTCAATACGGGTTTATGAGATAAACCTAGTTTAACAATGGTTTAAGTTAATCTCATGAATTCGAGGGTTTAATTAAGGAGATAATTTGACGATTCTAACCTATTTGATTGTTTGACATTTCAATAAACATTGACTATTCTGAAAATTAATATTGTGTTGAATATTTTTGTTTTATACCCGACTGCAAATATGTTCGAAGATATAACAGATAGAAGATTTTTTTGAAGTTTTTGATATTATTGCCCTAAGAAGAAAGAGACCCGTATTTAGAGAACGTACCGTAATTTCGGGTGACTTTGGCTCATTTTGATAAATAGACATCATTAATTATTAAATTTAAAAAATGCCTTTTTAAGCCTGTTTTTTTATCAGATTGATTTTTCGTTATTCTTTCTATTGTATATGGGTATATATATACCTATATAATATGTATTATACAGTGCTAGTCAAAAGTCCCCTCCCCCCTAGTATCTTTTGAACGGGTATACTTATAATAATGAAATTTGGAGGGTGGAAATAAACGGATGTAGGCTTCTCAACTGGTCATAACAGGTGACGCAATAGTCATAAATGACGTCACAAGGCCACTGTGACCAATAATTTTAAATGGGACCCTATGGCAAGTGACAGCTCGTTTGAAAGGTATTGAAAATACCTATTCAGTCATACCAATTTTGTTTGGGTTTCGGCTGATTTTGATTGATAAATTGAAGAAATACGAAAATTATAGTTTCGCATTTAATTAATAAAGATTTTAAAGTACGCCTCTGGTTAATTGTCAAAAAGGTTGACGTTTTTGAATTCTCTACTTGTCAAAAGTGTTTATACCTTGAAAATTTACCTAAGCTATTGTTTAACGAGACGTTTAAGTGTTTACATAGGCAAAATGGTACGTACTGTAGCCGACAAAGTAGCAGCTATCTTAATAATTGGTGAATGTAGAAACAATTTCCATGCAGCGGAACGACTGTTTAATGAGAGGTACCCCGATCGCCCTATATCGAGGGTTTATTTGAGGGAGCTTCTTCGGAAGTTTGAAGCATCAGGTAGTGTTCAAGATGCCAAACGATCTGGTCGACCAACAATTAGTGATGACAAAAAAATTGACATAATTGGAGAAATGGTAGTAAACCCTACTCCCAATGGAAATGTTAACACTCAAAATGTGAGGTATAACAAATTTCATCCATACAAATTAAAATGGTGCACCAACTTTCAGATGATGACCCCGACCGAAGACTAGAATTCTGTGAAACTATGTCCAATAAAATGAACCAACAACCAGGCTACATACAGACAATTTGTTTTAGTGACGAAAGTACTTTCTTTCTCAATGGAAATGTTAACACTCAAAATGTGAGGTATTGGAGTGACACAAATCCTCACATCTTTCGTGAAAAACATACTCAATTTCCAGAAAAAGTAAATGTTTGGGCAGGTATTTTGGGAAACCACATGCCCCTCTTTTTCTCAATGCTAACTCAACCGGTGAATTGTATCTGGAGATGTTACAAAATGATATTGAGGCGTTAATTCTTGAAATTCTAGAAGATAATCCAGATGAATTCGACAACTTGGAAATAACGTTTCAACAAGATGGTGCTCCTGCACACTATTACGGTGCAGTAAGACGTTACCTAGATGAAGAATATCGTGGTAGATGGATTGGACGACGAGGTTCGATCGAATGGCCAGCTCGGTCACCGGACCTTACACCATTAGATTTTTTTCTATGGGGGTACTTGAAATCTAAGGTTTACGCTACAGCACCTGACAGTATTGCCATTCTGAAACAACGAATTGTTGAAGAATGTAGGGCAATTTCCGCTGACACACTGGGACGAGTACGACAAGAGTTTAGCAATAGGATGCATTACTGCCAGGAAGTAGATGGAGCACATTTTGAACACTTATTATAAGAACTGGTTCTTAAATCTTTATTAATTAAATCGAAACTATAATTTTCGTATTTCTTCAATTTATCAATCAAAATCAGCCGAAACCCAAACAAAATTGGTATGACTGAATAGGTATTTTCAATACCTTTCAAACGAGCTTTCACTTGCCATAGGGTCCCATTTAAAATTATTGGTCACAGTGGCCTTGTGACGTCATTTATGACTATTGCGTCACCTGTTATGACCAGTTGAGAAGCCTACGTCCGTTTATTTCCACCCTCCAAATTTCATTATTATAAGTATACCCGTTCAAAAGATACGAGGGGGGAAGGGGACTTTTGACTAGCACTGTATACTTGCAACACATAAAAATCTCAAAATTTTGAAAATAAAAAAAATTAAAATTTTAAGAAAAAAATCAAAATTTTGAGAAAAAATCTAAACATTTTGAGAATAAAAGTCGAAATTTTGAGAAAAAATCTCAAAATGTTAAGCAACAAAGTCAAAATTTTGAGAAATAATCTCAAAATTTTGAGTAAAAAGTCAGAATTTTGAGAATAAAAAAGTAATAATTTTGAGAAAAAATCTCAATTTTGAGAAAAAAAGTAAAAATTTTCAGATTTCAAAAAACTTTATGAAGATTAAAAATAAAATGATTTTTTTATGGACCAATTTTTTTCGCTTATTTTATCCGTCGGGTTACTTTGGCCTATGTACATGCTATAAAGAGAAAATCACGCAAAATATAAGCCTTGGGTCAAAGCCAGCCCTCAATATGCATGTGACTTTGCACGCCATGTTTTTTTTATATATCCACGTATAAAGTCTTAATCACAATTTGACTTGGCTAATTTGAAAAAGTGGTCAAAGGTCAATATTTTGGTATATAATAATACCAATTTATTTTTACAAATTCATCGTAGACATTCTTTGAATTTAAGTAAGCCAAAGTCCCCCGAAATTACGGTACCTAGAAACCATTTAGAAAAATGGGCAGAAAAATAATTTTTGAATGGATTTCGCTTGCCGAAAGAAAGCTTCCGAACTAACAAAAATACAAAGAATCACCCCTCAAATGACTACAAAGGCAAAATCGTAACAAAAAATAAACTTCCAAATAAAAATCAAATCTTGATTTTTCATAACAAAAACGTTTGTCATAAATAACTAAAATTAAATCATCACAAATGCAAAATGAAAAACTACATGATCTGTTCTCAATAATCTCAAGCAAATGTTGATTTATTGTTGGTTGATGAGTTATTTTTCGAAGATAATGTTTGGTTATACAGTGACCGGCAGAAAGTACGCATCATATGGGAATTTTTTTTAATATAATATTTTGACAAATGTCGATACATGCAATCGCTTCTGCATCAAAAGAAACCCCAAAAGATGTTGTACAGTGCCATTCGTCTTTTCTTGTTTGGCGGGAAATTTAAAATTTTTAAAAAAAAAATAATTTTTGCTATAAAAAAAATTTCAATTTGGAAAAATACATTTCTGACAAAGAAAGTCATTAGTAAAGCCCAAGAGTAATATTTTGAATGATATTTTGTAAAGATTCACCAGCTACTTCTATTTTATTCGAAGAAAATTTTAAATCTGTGGATTTGCCATGTGTTCAGCTGCTTCATAAGAGGTTCCAGAAATATCTTCAGGACATTATAATCCCGATACTGTTTATTATTGACAAAGAACCATGTATCTACATAATTTTAATATGATATTTTTATTATAATGTCCTGGATATATTTCAGTGACCTCTTATGAAGCAGCTGAATACATGGGAAATCCATAGATTTCAATTTTAGTCCGAATAAAATAGAAGTAGCTTGCGAATATTCACAAAATATCATTTAAAATATTACTGTTGGCCTTACTAATGAGTTTCTTTGTCTAAAATGTATTTTTCCAAATTGAAATTTTTATTATGGCAAAAAATTGATTTTTATTTTTTTATCTCGAATTTTTTTCAAAACTTGTACATAGCTATAAAATAACGTTCTGAACAACTTTTTCGAATACATTTTTTCGATATTTTCCCAACTAAGTGTGTTTTGAAACATAATTTTTAATTTTTTTAAATTTCCCTCCAAACACGAAAAGAGGAACGGCACTGTACAACGTCTTTTGGGGTCGCTTTTGATGCAGAAGCGATTGCACATATCGATATTCGTCAAAATTTCCCATATGATGCGTACTTTCTGCCGGTCACTGTATATCTCAATCATATGGGTTTTCTCTAGATTCTACTCCCCCCTCTGTCGTTCCAAAAAAGTTGGTGTTTTTCTTTCATGTGTATTAATTTCAACTTGTGTTCTTCGAATGATCGTTTTTGTAAATCTACAAGATCTGCTTTGGACAGAGCCCAAGTAGAAATTTTCTCTTTTATTGTAGGTGCTATTCTTTTTTTTTGGGACTCCCGCATATGGTATTGTATTCATTACTCATTATAGCCAACGCCTTAAATTTTTGCGAATTAGTAACTGCGTCCGTTTTTTACATTCTACAAAATCTTGGTATTTTTTACCAGTGAGATGAGAATGTTTTCCACACCTTCATTGAAATTATTAGTCATTTTTTCTCAAGAGACGCCTAACAACTTATAGAATACACTTGGCTTTTTTCAATCAATTTTTCTGATGTATATTTTTGACAAAACTATGAATTATTAGGTTAAGTTTGTTTCATTGCTGATGTTTCTGATCGGTCCGAATGATGGTACAAGCGAAAAAATGTGTTGCCAACTATGATAACAATAAATTAAGGAATCCAGGATTAGTTTTTCATTGAAAAATGCATAACGTTCTAATCCATAGTTAATTAATAATCCGAGTTTAGATAATCAACGGTTTAAACTCGCATTGAACAACCGGGCATAAGTGAATTTTTATCAAAATTGAGGTAACAGCGCCATCTTATAGAGAATAAGCTAAACTTTAATTTGAGCATAAGTTACGAGTTATTAAATATAACGGGCCTAAGTCAATTTTTATCAAAATGAGATAACCACGCTCTCTATAGAGACTAAGTTAAACTTTAATCTGAGCATAAGTTACGAGTTATTAAATATAAATGTTTACCTATACAGGGGAAAAACGAGCAAAGTCCGCGCCAAACAGAGCAAAAACGGGCTAAGTCAATTTCAGTCGCATTGATGCATACTTGGTTCTTTTTAGTTTTGTACACCAAAAAAGATAAAAATATAAACATTAGGCTATTTTTGGTATCTGTATTTATTATACCTTGATTTTGTGTACTACTATACACATTGCAAAACTTGTGATGACAAGTTATCATAATTATTTTTTTTTCTCAAAATTTTTTTTTAAAACCCCTTTTTTTATACCCAATAGTCGTCCTCATTTTTTTAAATTTCATCTACTGCTTCTCAGAGAGTTTACAACCCAAAACTTCTTAAATCTCAAAACTTAAAAAAATTACTTGGCCCGTTTTTTCCTGTACCCTTCATTTTATGTTCGGATTTTCCATTTTATTTTATTCCGTACTCAATATTGCTATAAATAACCCTCTGATACGAGCGGAGATTCGCGATTCTTTTAAAATGCCTTTTACCGTTAACGGGTGGACTGTAATTACCGTTTTTTATTTCCTTGTTTTCGAAAATAATTATCTGATACACGGCAAAGTACAACTGAAAGGATATATGAGCCAGAGGTATATCATTAAGGCTTATAAAGTAGAAACTATATGTTGAAGTACCTACGAGTACCGGTACGAATTGTTGGTGCTCGTCGACTTTCTCCGTGCAAGCAGTAGCGCGACGCTTGATTTTATTTCAGGGCCACGTTGCGTAATGAGAGCAACTAAAATAAAAATATTTTTGTTAAAAGAAAAACTGGGAAATTTTTAAATAAGAGATTTTTTGTGTTCAATTTGAAACATAATTATTCTTTATATTCCTCCAAATAACACAGCAGAAACTTATAACGCCCTCTTTGAAATACTGAGCTCATTAGATTTCTTGTACAATAATAACATACTCTTCATTGGTGACTTCAATTTAAGTGAATACTTAACTACTTTGGATGGTAGGGAGCCATCGCCCCGTGTTTCCTCATTATTCAATTTTGTTAACTTTTTCGAATTAGATCAATACAACAGTATCACAAACAGCAATAATAAAATTTTAGACTTGGTTTTAGCCAACTTTATATGTACCGTTGAGTCAGCTCCTGAAATATTAATTCCAGAAGACAATCATCACCCCTCCCTCCTAATTACATATGATATAATCGGTAAACGTTGTAATAATAAAAATAAAACTAACTCGGTCTATTATAACTATAAAAGAGCGAATCTTCCTGTACTCTACCAAAAAATTGCTGAAACTGATTGGGACTTTTTGTAAAAAATACCTGATTTAAATGAAGCATTCAATAAGTTTTATCACAAGTTGAATGAAATTATTCACTCTGTTGTCCCCTTAGTTAAGGCCTGTAAAAGAAACTACCCGCCTTGGTATAATTCGAGCATTATAAGAAAACTCAAATGTGAACATAGAGCTTGGTGCAGATACAAAATATTCCAGGATCAGCTTGCATTTATTGAATTCCAAAAGATAAGAAGAGAAGTAAAGTCTGAAATTGAATCTAACTACCAACTGTACTGCCGTAATATCGAACAGCAAATCAAAACGGACCCAAAAAAATTCTGGCAATTTGTAAAAAAAAAGAAACACTCGTCATCTCTACCACTAACAATGGTCTATGATGGCATTGAACATAATGACCCCGTAAGCATTGCAAATGCCTTTGCGGAGTATTTTAGCAATTCTTACGCTACACCTAGTCAAACCATACAAAATAATACTACCGTAAACTTGGCGAATGATGCTTTGATCATAACTGAATTTTCGGAAAGTGAAGTTTGTGAAGCTCTCAAAAAAATCAAGCCAAAATTTACAATGGGACCTGATAAAATACCAGCTTTCCTGATTCATGACTGTGCCTCCTTATTCGCTGCACCTCTGGCAATACTTTTCAACCTCTCAATAAAATACCAGCAGTTCCCTGATGTGTTGAGACAATCTAAATTAATACCAGTTTTCAAAAAAGGTGACAAACATGACATAGAAAACTATCGGCCTATTACAATAGTCAATAATTTCTCAAAATCTTTTGAAATCCTTCTTAATAAACCACTTTACAACCATGTCAAAAATCAAATAACTGAGTTACAACATGGCTTCTTCAAAGGTAGGTCAACTACCACAAATCTCTTCTGTATTACCCAGTACATATCCAACGCATTCGAAAATAATGCCCAGGTAGATGTCATATATACGGACTTTTCCAAGGCCTTCGATAAGCTTGATCATGATATCTTACTCAGTAAACTGAATGCATTTGGCTTCTCAGGGAACTTGAATACCTTTTTCACCTCTTATCTACAAAACCGCTCCCTCTACGTTGAGTGTCATGGCCAGAATTCCATTTTATTTACACCAACATCAGGCGTTCCACAAGGTTCTGTTTTGGGTCCACTTTTCTTCAATCTGTTCATAAATGACATTATTGAGGATGTCGGAGTCAATTGTCTATTATATGCGGATGATTTGAAATTATATATAAAAATAAACTGCCAGAATGACTGTGCCATTTTACAAAACGCCTTAGATAGAGTAAATACTTGGTGCAAAAATAATCGTCTTCTATTAAATGCTAATAAGTGCTCAATTGTAACATTCACTCGGAAACAGAACAACATCACCTATAACTACTCAATTGGCAATGATGTGTTCCCTAGATCCAATTCTGTTCGTGACCTTGGAGTCACCTTCGACCAAAAATTATATTTTTCAACACACATAAATGAAATTACCAATGAATGTTCTAGGGCTTCAGGTTTCATTGTCAGAAATACTCGTGATTTCTCGAATAAGAACACACTGCTACTGTTATATAATTCCTATGTCCGTTCTAAAACAGAGTATGCATCTATCATTTGGTGTCCATATTATAATGTCCATTCAAATAATCTTGAACGAATCCATAGACGCTTTATGAAATATCTCTCTTTCAAAGAAGATGGTGCGTACCCTGCTACAGGAATATGTAATACCGCTTTACTAGAGAGACATAACTTTACCTCTCTTGCAAGTAGAAGGAATACATCTGCTCTGATTTTCCTTTATAAGGTGATCCATGGCCAAATCAACTGTAGTGCTATTTTGAGTATGCTGAATTTTCATGTTCCAACAGTAAATTCAAGACATAACACTCTATTTTACCTCGAATTCTCTAGAACAGAAAAACTCACCCTTATTCAGAATTTGCAACAACTGCAATGCTGTCAATGACAGTTGTGACATTTTCTCTTGCAGCATTGCTTCATTGAAAAAAATCAGTTTTTGATATTAATTTTCTTTTTTCTCTAGTTTTTGTATCATGTCTCATTTCTACACTATTGTTGTATCTTTACTGATTCTCAAATTATTTATGTTTTTTTGTTTTTGTACCTGTGATTTTCCCACCCTGTAAATGGATTTCTGTTGGGTGGTGAAAAAAAAAAAGAAACCAGACATTTTCACTTGTTTACCTAATTACTCTGTCAAGATATACTAAGTGAACCCGTAAAATAAGTCCAGTGGGGTCAGGTCCGTTAGAAATTTTAGTTCTCTATTAACAAAGTATACGTGTATAAAATTGACACAGCCGTTTCGGTACAATCACCTGAAAATCATCCAGTATTTAATAACTATTCATCAACTATTTTCTAACACTAACCAACATTTTCTGACAGCTGGTTAGCGAAAAAACGGTGTTGTGCCAGCTTAACTCTTAAGCTGGCACAGCACATAACATTTTATCCAGAATAGTTAGGAAGATGATTCAAATGTTCAAATTTCTAACATTTAATAACTCTCAGATGGTATATGTCAAATCTGAATTCAAACGAAATTGAAAAAGTTTAATATATGAAAATTAGTTTTCGTGACTGTACTATTCATTAACTCTAACACAATCATTCAGAATGAACTAATAATGCTTTATAAAATTTCACATTGTTTGAAAATAGTGAATTTGTGCTGGAAAATTCAGAATCTGCAAAATCATTAAAACAAATTCGTGGCTACTGTTTAATAACTCCAGCACAATCACTCGAAATGAACTGAGAATGCTTTGTTGTTTATCATTGTCTAAAAATAATAAAGTTGGGCTGGAAAATATATCGAATAGAAATTATATTATAGCCAGAAACTGCAGATTAATACATAAAAATGTGTTTTCCGTACTCTATTATTCAATAATTTCATCACAATCACTCGAAATTAACGTAGAAAGCATCGTTGTTTATATTCGATATATTTTCCAGCACAACTTTATTATTTCTGAATAATGATAAAGAACGTTGCATTCTATTATAATAATTTCGAGTGATTGTAAAGATAGTTAAGTCACGAAAACATATTTTTATGTATTATTTTGTAGTTTCTGGATATGTTATAATTTATATTGGAAATGTTTTTCAGCACAACTTACTATTCCTGGACAATGATGAACAACAAAACTTTCTCCGTTCATTTCGAGTGATTGTGAGTTGATTCCGGAAAACGCATTTATTTGTGTTAATCTACAATTTTTAGCACAACTTAACTATTTCTGGGCAATGATAAACAACAAAACATTCTCCGTTCATTTTGAGTGATTGTGCTGGAGTTTTTAAATAGTAGTAGTCACGAAAACTTTTTTTGGAACGAAGTTCCTTATCGCGCGTTGCGAAAGGGGGCTAGACGGAATAAATTAAGACCAAAAGTTATAACGACACTTTTTGCTGTAGTTGTAAGCCGTGCGGCGTGCGCGTGTTTCTCTGTCTGTCTCTCTCTCTCTCTCTCTCTCTCTCTCTCTCTCTCATAGAAAGCAAGCCAGTTATTTTCGTTTCGTCTTTCTATTTCGCATTGAACAGTGTGGTGTCGCGACGATTATTTTTGTTGAGTGTATACAGGTTTTTTGTACATAATAAATAATAAAAAATAATAACAATAATGAATCCTGACAATGTTTCTGCACAAGTTCCGGATATTGCTGATGGAGTTAGGTAAGTAGAGATTTTATACAGACAATAATAAATGCTTATGTATTTTTAGCAAGTACGCATTATAACCTCTCTTTACTATTGTGCTAACCAAGTCATACGCGTTATAATCTCTCCATTATTGTGTGTTCAGCAAGTGTACGCGTCATAACTTTAATAAATTTAAAAGCAAATTATATTTTAATATTACAATATCAATGCGTATGTACTAAAATTGAGCCTACTGATTAAGTTTATATTACATTATATTTGTTAATAATAAAAAAAATATTATTATAACTTGAAAAAAAAAAAATTACAATTTCTTCACTAATTAATCGAAAGGAACTTCGTTCCATCCGGGTGTCCCTTGACATCTCTCAACTTTTTTTAATTACTTTGCAGTTTCTGGCTCTGTTATAATTTTTATTCAACATATTTTCCAGCACAACTTTACTATTTCCGAAAAACGTGAAACATTAAAGTATTATTGGTTCATTCTTGATGATTGTGTTGTAGTTAATAAATAGTACAATCACGAAAACGAATTTTCATATATTAAACTGTATTAAGTTTCGTTTGAATTCGAATTTGACATATAGTATCTGAGAGTTATCAAAAAGTTAGAGAAATTCGAGCACTTGTTGTGCCAGCTTAAGAGTTAAGCTGGCACAACACTATTTTTTCGCTAACCAGTTGAGTTAGAAAATTCGTTTCGCCAGGTATATCTTCTCTTTTAAGTAATTAGCCCCATAAAATAAATCTAGCGGGGTCAGGTCTGGAGGCCTTGGGGACAAGCAAACTCCACAAGCCTCCCTAGCACTCTTCCGTTGCAATATTTGGTTTGAAATTTGAAACAAAAACGTTCCACTTATTTACCTAATTACTCTCTCCATATGATAAATAGTTTTTGGAGGTATATTCTCTTTCAAGAACCCCCATAAAATAAGTCTAGCGGGCTCAGGTCTGGAGGCCTTGGGGACAAGCAAACTCCACAAGCCTCCCTAGCACTCCTCCGTTGAAATATTTGGTTTGAAATTTGAAACAAAAACGTTCCACTTATTTACCTAATTACTCTCTCCATATTATAAATAGTTTTGAGGTATATTCTCTTTCAAGAACCACCATAAAATAAGTCTAGCGGGCTCAAGTCTGGAGGCCTTGGGGACAAACAAACTCCACAAGCGTCCCCATAACTCTTCCGTAAAAAAATTGTTTGAAATTTGAAAACAGAAATGTTCACTTGTTTACCTGATTACACTCTCCATATTCTCTTTCAAGTAGCCCCATAAAATTAGTCTAGCGGGCTCAGGTCTGGAGGCCTTGGGGACAAACAAACTCCACAAGCGTCCCCATAACTCTTCCGTAAAAAAATTGTTTGAAATTTGAAAACAGAAATGTTCACTTGTTTACCTGATTACACTCTCCATATTCTCTTTCAAGTAGCCCCATAAAATTAGTCTAGCGGGCTCAGGTATAGAGACCTTGGGTACAAGCAAACTCCACAAGCATCTCTACCACTCTTTCGTTGGAAATTTTTGTTTGAAATTTGAAATAAAATTATATATGATATCTCTTTCTAGTAGCTCCATAAAATAAGTCTAGCAGGGTCAGGTCTGGGGGCCTTGGGGACAAGCGCACTCTACGAGCCTCCCTATCACTCTTTCATTAAAAATGTACAGGGGATAAATTCGAAAAATGTTCTTACTCTGAAATGTTAAACCATCATGTTGCTATTTTGAGAAAATGAAATACTGTAATAATTTGAGCACTTGTGTTATTGAAAGTGATTAATTTCCTTTGGTAGTGAAAATGAGATAGATAGATATTCGATTTCAAAGTGAAGAAAACAACTAACCTTGTTATATCCAAACTAGTGATGAAGTCAGAACTAGTTGACTTCATAATCTGCTTTGAGGCACTTATAATGATTATCACAGTCACTTGCAAGAAACAAACGACACAAACAGTATTGGAAAGGGAAACATTCGCAATTGAATATTGTTGTGAAAAATAATATCACGACTATTGTAGTGATTCAGACATTCAGAACACGTGAACACTGTTGTCAAGCAAGATTCTCACATGCACGGTTTACAAAGCTCTCTACGAACGAAAGTGTTTTAGATTCTACTAGTGTTTTCTGGTGAATGTTTTCTGGTGAATGAAAGATCCCAATCAGCAACCAATCAGAAAACACTACGCGATGTAATTTGAATATATTGTCTTTTGCTGGCTCTTAAAACTAAACACCGAGCTGTTTCGTGAGTATTTTGAAGACCCTATAAAGTTAGCAAAGCACTTGCACGAAAATCGAAATCGATATTTGTCGAATAACTTTCGTTAATTTGTCGTGAATACAAAAAATATGTCGCGCTTTTAGTTTTTTCATAGGGGGTGTGTTTCAGAAGGCTCGCCAGTTTAAAGTTCATATGTGGAAATCGCGAACCGTCGACATTATGATAAAATACCCAGCTTATCAGTATCAGTTTATTATCGTTTACGGTTTTTGATATCACGAGCCAGGCCTCGACATTCCTCCATCGATAACTTCGAAACCATCGAGTATCCGATAGATTCGAATAGTGCGGAAAGTGCTAGTTGATCGTAAAAGGCCTATACACTAACGCGTCGTCATGGCAACGGTATCTAGAACCCATCGAATTACACCCCCGTTGCAATATAGTATAGAATGGCTCGACCCCAGCATACGGAATGCGCCATCGGGGTGCGAAAAGTTACGGAATATTGCGAACAAATAAGGGCAGTGCAAGGAAATGGTTGCACAAGGGGATATCGAACAAGTGACGACAGTGGTGGAGAAGTTGACGCTTTTTTTTGCCGGAGTTTCTGCGAAAATTGCGAGATCGTTTTCGATAAAAGTTTTTGTTGGTTAAGAATGCGGGCAAAAACGAATATGGTTGGGGTAGGGGAATTACTATAAGTCTGTCTGTCTCCAGAAAAATGTATTTTTATTGAAGTTCATAGTTCATTGATCTTCTTCAATTTTTTTTAATTAATTACAGCTCTCGAAATGCATATGGCAAAAATTTTCGATTCCGCAATATGTGGTGTCCTATGAAATCTATCCAATGGGAGAGAGTATTTTGACTGGAATTACTTTACTAATGTTTGGTAGGTTTGGAAGGGGGTGGAAATCTGTTGATTACCGCTACATAAACCGAGACAAAAACACAAATCAAGTACTCATGATTCATCGTGAAATACTATGTAACGCGATCTCAAGGGGTCTGATTTATGGACTGTATTAAACACTTCAGGCCCTCATAAGCACGAATGTGTTGGAGATGATTTTAGGTATAAGAACTTGAATTCACAAAGATAGTCTATATTCAGCTTTCGTACGAATCGTATAAGCGTTTGAAATAGACGGTTCAAACGAATTCTATATTTTATTTAAATCCCTAACTTACTGAGTTCAATAAAACCAACCCTCATATTCGAAAAATATGTCTCATTATTAACAATATGCTTCTTGGATGTCTTGTTCCTGACATAAATAGATTTTACTACCCTGTCGCACATTATCATTCGTTCATTTTGTGTGAAACTTAACAAACAGTGATTTTTCAACAGTTATTTTTTGAAATTGAATTTCTCATGTAACCCTTCTAGCACAAGCATTCTGGTAAGATAATCTGTATTGCAATTTGACTTTTGCGTAAAAATTATTAATTCAACCCTTAATTTTCATAGACTTGCATTTCTTGCAGAAGACTTGATTCTAGCATGACCTTGACATGCAAATGTAAGGGTTGAAAATTCTACCCTTGATCGTTTCAACACAAAATAGTAGCATAGCAATACGAAACATCTTCCCGAAATTTGTTCATGCTACAATCAAGTCTCTATGAAAAAATAAGTTTTCTGAAATTAGAGTTGAAATATTAATCTCTGATCCCTGCTCGGCTAGGGAACTGAGCTTTTTACGAAGGAGAAAAAGCGTCTGTGAATATACAGAGTGTAATCTAACCCCTTGCACATCCGTGAATGACGAGTGTATAATGACATTTTCTAACGAATTACAGTGGTTGAAAATCTGAAAAAAAATTGGAAAACATGTAAAATTCGACAAAATTTTGGGTAGCGCTACCCGCCCAATTTCAGGTGACCTACTCAGAGGAAAACTTTGGCAATTGCCGAATGCAATAAGCATTTAACTCGACATTTGAATAATGTAGAAGAATGTTGAATTGATTGTATGGTAAATGTATACATTGCAGGCTGCCTGAGATATATATTCGATTTCAAAGTGAAGAAAACAACTAACCTTGTTATATCCAAACTAGTGATAAAGTCAGAACTAGTTGGCTTCATAATCTGCTTTGAGGCACTTATAATAATTATCACAGTCACTTGTAAGAAACAAACGACACAAACAGTATTGGGAAGGGAGACATTCGCAATTGAATTGAATTGAATTGAATTGAATTGTGAAAAATAATATCACGACCATTGTAGTGATTCCGACATTCAGAACACGTGAACTGAACACTATTGCCAAGCAAGATTCTCACATGCACGGTTTACAAAGCTGTCTACGAACGAAAGTTTATTAGATTCTACTAGTGTTTTCTAGTTGGCTGGTGAATGAAAGATCTTAATCAGCAACCAATCAGAAAACATTACGCGATGTAATTTGAACATTATTGTCTTTTGCTGGCTCTTAAAACTAAACGCCGAGCTGTTTCGTGAGTATTTTGAAGACCCTATAAAGTTAGCAAAGCAACTTTCTCGAAAATCGAAAAAGCCTAGCCCAATATTTGTCAAATAATGTTCGTAAATTTGTCGTGAATACAAAAAATGTGTCGCGCTTTTAATTTTTCTATAGGGGGTGGCTGTACTAATTTGATATAAAGTTAGCACTGCCACTACGACAAATTTACAAGTGAAAGTCAAATTTCAGAAATATTGTTATTGATAAAGAAATAGGGGAATTTTGTGGCATAGTGGACAAATTATTAAATTAAAGAAAAAAGCATCCTCAAGTGGGAGTCGAACCCACGACCTTATGATCTCTAGCCATACGCTCTACCAACTGAGCCATTCGAGGACATAGGAACCGACTCACACTCGTGAATCCTTTCCTTCCACAATTTAATATTTATGAATCGAAAATCAAACGTACTTATCACTGGCCGTTGTTATTGATATTTGTCGTATAATTATAATCATAATATTTATGAAATTCTACTTTCACTCATAAATTTACCGTAATTTTTTTTTCTGAAAAGCCTTTGTATGACAATGTACTTCAGGCTAATGCATTCCCTCTCTTTGGCACGATCAATCAATGCATGGCACAGCACCCTTCATCTGTTTTTGGCCCTATTGAATTCGCAACCCCCTTTTACACGCTGCCGTCCAGCACTGACTTGTGAGGGTGGAATAGTAATTATTATTGCACTTGTCGGCGAGTTTAAACGACAGAACAGGGGAATTTATAACACCCATACGTCTCCGATAATTGCTCGGCTACCAATACGCCCACTGGGTGTTATTTTTATATCAATTATGATTTGTATCGAGTTATCGTGATGATATTTTGTTGTGTTTGAACCGCACACGTCTAATGGATTGCTTGGACTTTCTTAAATGTGTGTTTGACATTATGTTTTATGTCCGGCGTTATTTTATGTTCCTATAAAATCGGATTATACACAAGGCAAACGTGTTTCCGTGTCTATTTTTGCGAAAACACCAAGAAAATGTAATTTTTGTACTATTATAAAAAGATCAGTATACTACTGCCAGATATATAAGTGACTCATTATGAATGGTAATGTGTTTCGTTTTCACGTCCAAAGGGGATATTTTTCTTGTTCAAAAGTCACTAGTAAAACGCATTACTCAAGACTTTACAGTTTTAATGCCTACGTTTCGGCGAAATTTTCGCCTTCTTCAGGGTACAATAAAAGGTGTGCGTAAATATAAAATCCTAGAGTTACAGACATCTACAACATATTACATGAATGGATTATTAAAATTTTATAAATAAAATTGTTACTGGATAAAATTGAGAACGAACCCCTTACGAAAACATATGGGAAATTGGCTCTCGGTCGAATTGGCTGAAATTTCATTATGTTATAGTAGGATGGGTCATTAGAAAAAATTTAGTTCAAATGATTTTGTATGTTGAGTTTCTGAGATATAAACGGCCAAAGTTCGTAAAAACGTCGTATTGGGGTAGGATTGACAAAGAAAAAAACTGTTTTTTTTTGTCGAAATAAGACAAAGTAAGGATGAAAATGTATTGATCGGAACTTATAAACATGTTCAATCATAATCTTATTGTACACTAGCGGACCCGACAGACGTTGTCCTGTCCAAATTTCTATGTTCCCTAAAATGTTTTTCCCGAAAATTTTCCCGTTTCCCATTTTCCTGTTACCCCTTTTTGCTTTACCCCTTTTTTCTTATCCCGTTATTTCGTTTATTTTCCCTTTTTTCCCCTTATCCTGTCATCCCGTTTTTTCGTTATCTTGTTATTCCCGTTATCCCGTTTTCCTGTTATCCCGTTTTTTATTCATCCCGTTATTCCGTTTTCCCGTTATTCCCTTCTCCTGTCATCTCGTTATCCCGTTATTCCCGTTATCCCGTTTTCCTAAGGAAAATAAAAAATAGGGGTTGATCGTAGAAGGGTGAATTAAGAGTAATATGAATTTTTTTATTCCAAGTAAAAATAAAAATCTTGCCAAAAAAAATGGGTTGATCGTAGAAGGGTGAAAATTTAGGGTTGTATGTATTTTTGAATGCTGTATCATAAAAAAAATTGTCAAAGAAATGAAAAAAAAATTAAGGGGTGGACCACCCTTAACATTTAGGGGGATGATTTGTGAATCTAAACCATCCAGGGCGCCACCCAAACGCATACAAAAAAAATCATTCAAATCGGTCCAGCCGTTTATGATACCGACCGCAGCGCCATCTGCCAGGCTGATTTGTGAATCTAAACCATCCAGGGCGCCACCCAAACGCATACAAAAAAATTCATTCAAATCAGTCCAGCCGTTTAGGAGGAGTGCAGTGACAACACACGTACAGTAGAATTATATATATAAAGATTAGGGTGTATAGTCAAAAAAATCGTTTTTCCGGATTTTTTTCCAGCACTATTTCAAAACCAACAAGTTATATTCTGTTAAGATATCATAGTTTCAGTCTATTGTAGGCGAAAAAACGTGTTTTGTTTCTTGATGACTCTCTCTGTTTGAAATATATATATTTTTTTATTTTCCAGTATACCCCTATAATGAAAACAATTGACAGATCGTTTTTTATTACAAAAAAGGAATTAATTGCTACTGCCCATTGAATAAAAGATAGGGTAACATTCTGATGAACTCAATTGTTCAATGTTTTTATTGAATATCTAGAAAACTGTTCCGTTAATTTGGACAATATTTTGAAAATGTTGACTATCATATACCATAGTTTTATCAACTTTGTATATTGCGTTTCTAAGATATGAATTTTTGAAGTTTACGGTATTACGATATATGGGATAACCTATCGATTTAACAACATTTTATGGAACCTTTCGACACATTCAATTCTATTATAAAACTTTTCGAAATCAATTATTTGATACTATAAACAACACAAACAACAACAATTTGGAACTCAACAGTATAGACTGTTAGTAGCACCATACGAGTTTGACAAAATGTTCCCATTCGGTTTAATCGAAAAAATAATACTCTTTCTTTTCAAATTATCATTTTGAGTAAAACCTAAAGAAAATCTCGTGATAATTCTGGTGGGAGTTATAAGTAGCACTCAGGAGTTCTATAAACTATGATACTTAATTTTAAATAAGTAAAACCATTGTTTTGTGTATCTGTTTTTCCTCTTTTTCGGAGCCTTTCAAGAATATTCTTTTAAATGCCTCGTTTTTACGAGCTTTTATTTATCTCGCTTGTTAGTTTGTTAGTTAGTATGTTTGGGACAAATCTTGCAACTGAATTTTGACCCACTTCTAGTTGTATGATTAACGTGAAATTTGGCAGGTGTTCATAATTCCGGTGACAATGCATTAGAGAAATAAACGAAATGGCGGCTCCAAGATGGCGGACGAGATTTGTGTTTATGGTCCGATTCTATTCAAAATTGGCAAGTGGGGGTTTTTGGGATCGAAAATTATAAATTTTGTCGAAGATTATTGATTTTTTTTGTCAAAATTCATAAATTGAAGATGCCGTTTTAATAATGAACGAAGTTTTGGATATTTATATATATATATATATATATATATATATATATATCCACATCATTATGTCTAATTGCAAGGGTTGCCTTCAACATTGAATAGCTCACCCACAAAATTGAAGATTTCATCTTGGAACCAAGCTTCAACATTATCTGGGAAAGAACTTGCATTTTTATTTTTAAGCTCTTCCATGAAACGATTGTATGCATAGTTATATTTTCTTCTGGATTATTTTGGCAACAAATCCAATGAAACAGTATTTGCTGCCTCCGTGAGTTCCGGGGGGTTCCAGAAATGGAACAGTCATCATCATTTTACATTTTACGTTTGATTTTTAAAACGTCCGAAAACGCGGAAAACAACAACATTTTAACAAGCTGATTGTAATAATTCATGTCCTTCGAATAATTTTTGATTTTCGGAAAAGTAGTATATTACCAAATATACCACTAAATAGTGTGTTTATGATGGATAATGAGACCTACCACAAACGAAGATTGAATAAATAAAATTCCGTGTTCAAATGACACAAAACTATACTCGGACTAAATTTTTTGAAGGTGAACATTCATAAGTTTTTGTTACTCTCTTCCATTTTAAAATGAGGTATAGCTAGAGTCCAATTATTTTGTCTCTCCATTCGAATCGAGCTTGCTTTGTTTTTTCTACTCGATGGTGTTTAATGATCCTCTATTTTTATTGACAACTTCAACAAAACAACCTTGGGTTTTGAAGCTATCGGCGGTATAAACCGTAAATGGAACAAAGTGACTACCAGTTATTACAATGTAATTTGTGAACTATTATGCCATTATGACGTTGCCAACAGAATTAGGCAAATTAGCCTATCGGGCGGGAAAAGTATGGGTTATTCATGGCCTGCTGGAATGAAATACCGGTTTGGTAGGAGTAAAATGAAAATGTAGTTGTGTGCAGTTTTTACGGCTAATATTTCATTTTCGTAGTTTGAATTGTTTTAGGTGATGATGTTTTTTTACGATATCATTTAGAAAATTTTTGTGTACCAATTTGTGTATCATGGATAAAAAAAAGATTGTTTAATTTTGTTTTGGACTATTACCGCAAAAGTTGTGGTGATAGTGAATAATAATGAATGATGACCTCACAGATAGTTATGCTTTTCCGTGGAAAACATTCCTTATACGGTTCTCAGGACGTATAAAATTGCCCATTCCATAATCACAACCTGTTGTCGACAATTAACAATTACGAATCTCGGCTGGGTTAATTTCAATTTAGTACCGTAAGGTGAGAAACAATGGTTTCATTCATGGCTTACTGTACTTTGTTAGTCGCAAAGTGCGTACAGGGTGATTATTAATTGATCTTTAGATGAGGAAAACGCTAATATTTCCAAATCAGTATGGTTTCAGATCTAGAGATACACGTTTGATATGACATTCAGTCAGAATCAGATGAGGATAAAAATTGTGGATTCTTGTCTATAAATCTATCCAAAGCATTTGATATTGATAATCAGCAATTTCATTCAAAAAATTATGTGATATTGGTATATGAGGTAATGCATATTGGTGGTTTCCAAATTATTTGAGTAACTGATGTTAATTTGGGTGTATTGAAAATGGTAAAATATGGAGTCCTGCAAGGATCAATATTGGGACCTGTGTTGTTTTTAATATACATAAATTATATTTCGGAGATAAAACATATATTGAAAATTGATCATTTTTGCTGATGACACCACCTTGGTAAATTTCGAAAAAAAACTACATTTGATTGTCACAAATTTTGTGTTTGCAAAATTAACACTAAAATTTGAAAAATCGTCATATATAGTAAAAAATTGTAAAATTGTTTTTAACCGCTTTCTTAGTTGTTTGACCAACCCTCAGAAGATAATGAAAACTTGTGAGAGTTAAGATCACGCGGGCCTTACTATTTATAGTGGGATCCGAAACCACTCTTGGGGCCTTGAAATTTTTTTCGCAAACTGAATTTTGACAATTTTTTTGCATTTCACTGCCAATCGTCGGGATGGACTACCACAGGTAGTACATTTTTGGAATCTACACAAAATTTCCGACGTTTTGGTGCAAACTGGAGATCGATAGGACCACTTTGGATTTTCTACCATTTCGAGGGGTCCAGGCCTTCTGCAAAAATTTCGACTTCCAACTTATTTTTCCCGATTGACCCGAAATCGTCCTTAGACTAATCGACCATTCTGAATCGATTGGCGTTCGCAGAATTGCTCCATCTTTCACCGTTCTCGAGTTAAAAAATGTGTTCCGGAAAATTGAGGAAAAACTTTTTTTTTCGAAAAAATTCTGCCATATTAGTGTGTTTTATAGTTTTTTGCATGCGTGTCCAGAATTTCAGAATGATCGCTCTGTCCCTGATTTTTCTACGATTTTTCAAAGAGAAGTCTGCACCGACGCCTCCGGAAAAATAACTTTTTCCACTTTGGAGCAAAAAAAAACATTTCTCGCACTCCGATGTCCGTGCCGTCCGCATCATTCGCTAAGAAATTCATTTCCGTATAAAAGACTGGAATTTCAAAACGATATCTTTGCCCCTGAATTTTTTACAACGTTTAGAACTCGGCCGTGCGCGCCAGTCACCGGAAAAAACGCATTTTGGATGACAGCCGTGTACAATTGGGATTTAAAAAAATAATGCGATATAAAGTTATTCCAAAAATAACTTTTCTATACGTAAAAAACTAAATGTGTTTTTTTCGTCGATTAAAGCAAAGCTAAGGGAGGGATGATGTCAAAAAGGGTCGATACGTCGGGACGCCCGCAGAAAAATGTTATCGCTTAGCTTTTTTCCGATCGAAGTAAAAGTAGCTTTTTTGAATTCAGCGCTCATTTTTACATAGGAATGTCATTTTTGTCTATTTTTAACCGACGAAACCAAAAAGGAGGAGGTTTTCTATTCGACCCGTATATTTTATTTTTTTCCATAATATTTTTTTATGTATGATCACGCATAACTTTTTACTGAGGCGTCCAATTCCGATAATTCTTTTTTCAGTGGATAGGGTGTACTTCGAATTTGGTCCCATTTGAATTTAAAAGATGAAATCCACCCCTAAGGGTAGTGAAATGAAGGATATTGATCACTCTCCCTCTGAATTCTGGTCCGTTAACCGATTCTATCAGGCATAACTTTGTACTGGGTTCTTCGATTTGGATGTTTTTTTTTTTAATAGATAGGGTATACCTTATATTTGGATTCCGAAAGGAATTAGCCACCCTTACGGGTGGAAAAATAGGGGATTATTGATTTTTCACTTGTGAACATTGGCACACACATACGTAGTTGACAATGACAGATCGCTACTGACATTATTCTTGTTCCGTCAAAATCAGTATATTTTATGAGAGGATGGAATGATATACAAAGTAATGAAATAAACTAACCAGAACAACGAAAATAATTTATATTACAATAAATAGTAAAAGTAGATAATCATATTATTTAACTGGTAATAGTTGAAGTAAGGTGGGTAAGTAAGTATTTTTATTACAATAAACATTAAAAGTAGATAAATAAATAGTAAAAGTAGATAATCATATTATTTAACTGGTAATAGTTGAAGTAAGGTGGGTAAGTATTTTGGAAGTAATCAAAAAACAAGTAGGTAGTAATTGGTAGATTTTAGCCACAAAAAATTGAAAAATAAAAACTTTAACAAAAAATTAAACCGACGAAAAAATCAACTGAAAAGCAAAAGGTGGGTAAGTAAGTATTTTTATTACAATAAATAATATAAAATAAATAAAAAAAAAAAAAAAGATAATCATATTATTTAACTGGTAATAGTTGAAGTAAGGTGGGTAAGTATTTTGGAAGTAATCAAAAAACAAGTAGGTAGTAATTGGTAGATTTTAGCCACAAAAAATTGAAAAATAAAAACTTTAACAAAAAATTAAACCGACGAAAAAATCAACTGAAAAGCAAAAGGTGGGTAAGTAAGTATTTTTATTACAATAAATATTAAAAGTAGATAAATAAATAGTAAAAGTAGATAATCATATTATTTAACTGGTAATAGTTGAAGTAAGGTGGGTAAGTATTTTGGAAGTAATAAAAAACAAGTAGGTAGTAATTGGTAGATTTTAGCCACAAAAAATTGAAAAATAAAAACTTTTTAACAAAAAATTAAACCGACGAAAAAATCAACTGAAAAGCAAAAAATAAAATAAACCTTCTTAGTCTAAATGATAATTGAGCTCCTAAACTAATGTAAGTAACTGATTTTGAGTCGGCGCCAAACAAACTAGCAATTGAATTAGGTGAAGCGTAAAATGATGGCAGCGAGAAGCACGGCTGCGTTTTGATGACTTCTCTCATAGATAATGATCTTCGTTAAAAGAAAACTAAACTAAAAAATTGAAAATATATAATAGTTTCAAAAAAACAAAAAAACACGCTTTTATAGAAAACCAGACCAAAAAAATAGAAAATAAGAAAAGAATGTATTTCATTTAAAAAAAAGTGTGGGGTGCATGGCATCAATAATTATATAGTACATTACACACCTAGGGCAGTAAAGTAAGAAATGTCTCAGATCATAGGTAATTGTTGTCCGAGGCCATACCATGCACACCACGCTTTTTTTAAATAAAATACAATTTTTTCTTATTTTCAATTTTTTTAGTCTGGTTTTCTATAAAAGCGTGTTTTTTTGTTTTTTTAAACTATTATCCTACTAATATTATAAACGCGAAAGTTTGTAAGTATGTTTGTTACTCTTTCACGTAAAAACTACTAAATGGATTTTAATGAAACTTTACAATAATATAGCTTATACATCAGAATAACACATAAGCTACAATTTACAAAGATATTGTGTGAGTTGTCCAAAATATGACGATAAGTGTCAAGTAAGTAGGAAAAAATCTACCATCTCTGCGAGCTATTCTGGCGACGATGACAAACCGAGTGCGCGATACTACGGTACGGTCCAGCGGCACTATAGTATATATATATATATATATATACATACATAAATATATTTGAAATGGGAGCTCACCTTCTATTGGTTGCACTTGGTTATGAAGAAATGTGGTTTTATTGTCACATACTCTATTCCCGTCATCATAGCGGGATGAAATACATACAGGAAAAGGGGCTGATGGGATAACGCGAAAAGCAAAAACGGGATAGCGGGATAACAGAATACCGCGATAATGGGTCAACGGGATAATGGGATTATGGGATAACAGGAAAACGGAATACGGGATAACAGGATAACGGGATAACGGGAAACGGGATAATGGGTGAGGTGGATAACAAGGAATGAGATAACGGGAAACAGGATAAAGGGAAGCTGCCAAAGCCACAGGCATAAACTAGACAAAGTGAAACATAACAAAAAATATAAATTCCACGCGGGGGTATTAGCTAGTTTATTTATACTTAGATGTATTGAATATTCAATGCTCGGGTTGAGCCGCGTGAAGCCATTTTCAATAAAGCTTGAAAAATTATTAATAACGGCCTACTTATCGAGATATCGGGTTATTAGGATGAAATTAATCCGCCATATCATGAATCTTGGATTTTTTTATTCACAATTCATCATACGTGTCCTTAAAGAACCGCATTTATCGATTTTAAGACGAATCGGACATGAAACGTTCTCCTTTTTGAATCCGTCATCGCGAATTTTCAGCGTCATATTTTGAATTTCGATCTGGAGTTCGTATTGCACAACCCCGGACACTACCAGATATCACTTTCGATGTGAATTTGATCGTAAATGACTAAAATCGTCCGCGCGTCCCGAATTTCATGTTGATCGCACACGTAGAGGCGGGTGAAAAATATCAAGCTTGTAGAAAACAGTTTTGTGGCCCAGTCTTCGAGACCTACATGTATCACCCTGTAGTTATCACATCGTTCGCCATGCCTGGCGGAGGATGGCGAGGCAGCAACATTGTCCGTTAACCTCGAGAGTTTCGAGCCGATGAGCTGAACCCCACTTTCGCGAACGAACCCATTTCCCTCGGTCGCGGGTCGCGGCGGTCAATTGGCGCAACGCCCTCTATCGGGAGATTCCTTCTTTTTTCCCGCATTCGATGTCGTCGATATATTGGGTATATCGGGAAAAGAATGCCGATGATGCGAACGGAATTGGATTTCGGGTGAAAAAACGTACATACTTATGTGTCTGTGCGATAAGTTGCGTGGTACACGATCGCTCTGGATAATCGTTAAAATTCAGTTGCTAGATCAAATCATCACCATAAGGTAAGACGCGCACTGAAGTGATTACCAAGTGACGTGGCAGTGGCGTAATGAACAAGTGGCAGGTGGAATCGCTGAGGCATATGTAAACAAATGTAGTATCACGTATCAAAGTGGAGTAGCGCAAGTGGAGGTGTCAGTCTGTTGCCACTAATATCCAACCACGTGGAGTTTGCATTGCAACTGTGTTTCAATAAACGAATTAAATATTTGACCGGGATCTGAAATATGAATAAAAGGGAAATTGGTTTATATGACAACTACAAACATGCGAGACGACAACTCTTATCTAATATTCAATATGCTTTCCAAAATATTGTTTTAAAAAAATTGAATTTGGTTAAAGAATATGTTAATAAATATGTCAATTAATTAACTTTAAATTTTTTTACTATACAGGGTGTAACTGAATAAGTGTAAAACATTTAAGGAGGTGATTCCTCATCGAAAAAAAGATAGGATCTTTCATATAAAGAAACTTCATTGGAGCATCCCTTGTTAAGATACAGCCCCTTAAAGGGGGTACATAAAATTTGTATAACAATTTTTTTCACAAGCACTGAAAAAGTTACAATATTGAAATTAACCTGACGTTTTGTACTACCAAAAAGACACTTAGCCAGTAATTTATTTGGTTTACCCCATGGTTGTAAGGGGTGAAAAACGCAACCCTAAAATTTATTTCCAATGTAACTTTTTGTCTTATTATTTGTTTACCATTTAAAAATTTATTTCCGATAGCCTGTTTCATTCTAAACAAAAAATGTCTCTTGGGTTTTTTGCCCAAAATAAACCAGTAAGCAGCAAAACATTATTTTACGAACAACTACAGAGATACATCGTCATAAATGCGAACTGGATTTATTGTTATTTTGTAGTTAGTACCTGCATTAAACGATTAAAGGGTAATAAACAAAACTAAGTTATTAATAACAAAACACACAACATGTAGAAATCATGGTGAATGTTCAATATGTCTACCTTCAAACATTACGCATGCGTCTAGACGTCGGCGCATTGAGCCACGTATTCGCTCAAATATTCCTGGAGTCTCTCTGATTACCCTGCACGCATCGATGATGCGGTTTCTTAAGTCCTCTACATCGCGAACAGGAGTACGATATACCAAATGCTGTGAATGGCCCCAAATAGAGAAATCGAGAGGATTGAGATCCGGGGATCGAGCGGCCATTTATGTGGTCCTCCTCGACCTATCCACTGATTTGCATATCACCATTTTCGAAAATGTAGAAAATGAGGCCCATTTAAAGGGGGGCCCCTCATGCATAAAAAACATATCCCTTCTGACGCCCAAAGGAACTTCCTCCAGCAGTACTGGATGCACTTCTCTTAAAAATTGAACGTATGCCTCACCATTTAATCGAGGAGGTAGAAAATGAGGCCCAATTAAATCATCCCCAATAACTCCGAGTCACACGTTAAGAGAAAACTGTTCTTGATGGCTAGTTTCGACAATAGCGTGAGGGTTTTCATCAGCCCATATGTGGTAATTATGAAAATTAATAATCTTGTCCCGAGAAAAACTACATTCGTCTGTGAATTCTATCGTCTTCAGAAAGTCACAATTTCTTCTAATCATTTCCAGCATCCAATTGCAAAATTCAAGACGGTTCGGAAAGTCTCGCGGTAACAGTGCCTGTACTCGTTGCAGATGGTAAGGGTATAAGAGTTGTTCCTTTAAAATTCGAAATACCGTCATATGATCAACATTTAGCTGGAAAGCAATCTTTCTAGTACTGGTAGTAGGTTGTTCTTCAATCAAATTAAGTACTGCTTAAATGGTAAACAAATAATAAGACAAAAAGTTACATTGGAAATACATTTTAGGGGTTGCGTTTTTCACCCCTTACAACCATGGGGTAAACCAAATAAATTACTGGCTAAGTGTCTTTTTGGTAGTACAAAACGTCAGGTTAATTTCAATATTGTAACTTTTTCAGTGCTTGTGAAAAAAATTGTTATACAAATTTTATGTACCCCCTTTAAGGGGCTGTATCTTAACAAGGGATGCTCCAATGAAGTTTCTTTATATGAAAGATCCTATCTTTTTTTCGATGAGGAATCACCTCCTTAAATGTTTTACACTTATTCAGTTACACCCTGTATACTTAGCGTAATGTTATAAGAAGTCTTTCTTCGGGCGAAACACAGTTCCTGAAGTTTGTATCCTTTTTTTTTATAGTCTAGGTCGTACTTTTCCCAGTAACTTGCAGAATATCACTTTCTTCATTCCATAGAAAATTTTAAATTTTTGATCACCCAAGTTCAATTCCTTTTTACAAACGTTAAATATTCCAAATTTCCTTTTTTTTTGCCAGAGAGGATAAACTCAATATTGATGTTTTTTCTTCCTCTCCTGATTTTCGGCGTTTAGGTTAGCAAGTTGAAGAAATGAAAGAGCATCTTCATCCTCTATTCCATTGCCACACCAATTGTTGAACATCCCTATGCCTCGCACCATTCCGGTATCTCACCACTGCCACACTACTTCAATGCACGCCTTAGCTAAGAAGCCGTATAGTCTAATCAACAAGTTCAAAAACGTGAAAAATAGAGATAAAGGTCCTAAAAATATGAGCGATGGCTCATTCGATTCGGAATCACCTCTAGAAAAATGTTTTTGAAGGATTTTGGTGCAGGTTAAAAATTGCAATTGTTATTAACAAAATAAGATGAAAAAATGATATTTCGTTTTGTTAATAACTTGAAAAATATTAACATTTAAGCAATTTTGAAAAAGCTCGTTAAAGAAGGAAATTTCCAATAAAAGTCCCAACTCCGGAACTCTATCTCCATTATTTATAATTTTAATTAGACGTTGAAATAGGGCTCCGCGGCTGTTACAGCATGCGCGCGCGCCTAAAGAGAGTTCAGCAATAAAATATTTTTTATAACATAAATGTGATTTTAAAAATTTGAAAAAATTCTAGTATCTTCGTAACACTTGAAAGAATCGAGCCCTGAAGAAAAAAAAGGTTAATCATCATTTTTCAAAAAGTTATTCAATTGTTAACTAACTAATTTTTTCCCAATCTCCATTGGCATAAACAATGGAATGAAAGGTATAAAAAATTGGCCTATAAATTTTAAACTTCGTGGAGCCCTTTTGATATATGTACTTTATAAGATCCTGCGGTTAATTTTCATTAAAATTAATTAATTTGTTAATTATGATTTTTTATAACTATTGAAAAATTAAAAATCTAAAAAATGTTGATAAAATTTTTTTTTTCAATTATTATTTAACTATGCCTGTTTTCACATTGAACAATAGCAGTAATTAACATAGGTTATGAATTCTTTACGTAATTTGTTTATAAAATTGTTATAAACAAATAGAGAAATTTTTAAAAAATTTTTTTTTGCTATTTTGTTGTTTACAAAAAATTATGATTAAAAAAAAAATTTTTTAATTAATTATTTAATTGTTTATTAGTTTAACAATTTGTTATAAACAAATATCGACCAACGTTATATTTTTTTTCTGAAGCAGAAAAAAATTATAAAAATAGCTATATATGATAAAGTGCAAAAAAAATTTTTTTTTCATTTATTATAACTATTATTATTATTATTGATAATTATAAATTTTTTTTGCACTTTATTATATAAAGCTATTTTTATAATTTTTTTTTGCTTCAGAAAAAAAATATACCGTTGGTCGATATTTGTTTATAACAAATTGTTAAACTAATAAACAATTAAATAATTATTGAAAAATTTTTTTTTTGCTAAACTATTTAAAAGTGTAAATTATGATTTTAAAAGAAAATTTTCTTAACTAATATTTAAACAATCGAAATATAAAAATCGTTTTAAACAATTAAAAATAAAATTAGAAATTTTTTTTTTTTAAATCATAATTTTTGTAAACAACGAAATAGCAAAAAAAAATTTCAAAAATATTGAATTTCTATTTGTTTATAACAATTTTATAAACAAATTACGTAAAAATTCTAACCTATGTTAATTACGCTTTGTTCAATGTGAAAACAGGCATAGCTGTATATTAATTGAAAAAAATTTATCAAATTTTTAGATTTTAATTTTCAATAGTTATAAAAAATCATAATTAACAAATTAATTAACTTAATGAAAATTAACCGCAGGATCTATGAAGTACATATATCAAAAAGGTTTCACGAAGTTTAAAATTTATAGGCCAATTATTTATACCTTTCATTCCATTGTTTATGCCAAAGGAGATTGGGAAAAAATTTGTTAGTTAACAATTGAATAACTTTTTGAAAAATGATGAATAACCTTTTCAGGGCTCGATTCTTTCAAGTGTTAAGAAGATACTAGAATTTTCAAATTTTAAAATCACATTTTATGTTATAAAAATTATTTTATTGCTGAACTCTTTTAACGGCGCGCGCATGCTGTAACAGCCGCGAGCCTATTTCAACGTCTAATTAAATTATAAATAATGGAGATAGAGTTCCGAGTTGGGACTTTTATGGAAATTTCCTCTTCTTAACGAGCTTTTCAAAATTGCTTAAATGTTAATATTTTCAAGTTATTAACAAAAACGAAATATCATTTTTCATCTTATTTTGTTAATAACAATTGCAATTTTTAACCTGCACCAAAATCCTTCAAAAACATTTTTCTAGAGGTGATTCCGAATCGAATGAGCCATCGCTCATATTTTTAGGACCTTTATCTCTATTTTTCACGTTTTTGAACTTGTTGATTAGACTAGTAGAGATAATGTTGGATAATCGCAAGAGTTTATTGACTAATATTAATAATAATAACGTTTATTCGCACAGTGCGGTCCATAGGTATGGAATAAATTCATTTTTATCGTTATTATATATTTGTTTAAAAAATCCTGAAACAGGTCGATTTCTATTGTCAATTTACAGTATGAAAATAGTACCCACTTCTTGCACCTCCTCTGAATTATGAGTACCCCCTGAAAAAAAAAGGGGGGTGGTGTGGCACCTTGTTCGAAAGGGATAAATGTCACATAATGTTTGGGAAGTATTTTTCAATCTATTTTGCAGTTAAATTAAATGTTCAAAATGACCACCATTCACTTCTTGACAATAAGCAAGTCGATCTTGGAATTCTCGTACAACATTTTGTAGGACCTCAGTGGTTATGTTGTTAATTTCTTCCGTTATCCTAAATTTTAAATCTGCAATATTGCCTGGTCTACTGAAATATTCTTTTGATTTTAAGCAACATTATAAAAAGTAATCGAGAGGAGTCAAATCGGAGGATCTAGGCGGCCATTCAATCGTCCCACGTCTTCCAATCCACCTATTAGGAAAAACTTCTTTCAAATAATCTCTAACATTACGTTCGTAATGCGGTGGAGCTCCGTTTTGTTGGTACCAAATTGATCTATTTATTTCATTTGGATCATTAACATCAGGAAAAAGTCTTTTTAATGTAGGCTGTACCATTAACTGTTCCTTCAAAAAAATAAGAGCCAATAATTTTGTTGTTAATGATACCAGCCCAAACGTTAACTTTTTTAGGATATTGTGTTTGAGCCTCACACATCCAATGAGGATTTTCTCTGCTCCAATATCTACAGTTTTGTCTGTTAACCGTCCCATTTAAATGAAAAGTAGCTTTCATCAGAAAAATCAATTTTGTTTATGAACTCGAAATCAGCTTCCATTCTTTCCATCATCATTTCACAGAATTGTTGCCTTCTATCAGGATCATCCTCATTTAACTCCTGAACCAACTGAACTTTATAAGGATGGTATTTTTCCTTATGTAAAGCTCTCAATATCGATGATTTACTTACATCATTGTCGGCGGCAAGTTGTCTACTTGTCATATGCGGATTTTCTTCAATCGCTAACAGTACATCTAACTTTTTTCTTCATCCAATTTAACATTTCGACCTGGTTTTTGAATAGTTTTTACATGTCCAGTTTCACGAAATGTTGTTTCTAATTTGCTAACTGTAGACTGTGAGACGTGTTGTCCAGGGTATTTATTATTGAAAATTTCACAAACTTCCTTTTGAGTTCATGTTTTATTACCGCAATGTCTATTCTTTGAGTTTCGGATAAATGAGCCATAGTTAAATCAAATACACACACACACATACTTTTCAATACACTGACGTGTCTCAGCAACTTATAAATATCAAAATAACAGTAGTCTACTAGATTGACATTACATTATTAATGTTTTGTGAATAATTTTTTGGTGTCTTGAACGACTTTTTACTGACGTTTAGCAAAACAGATAAGAAAATAGCTGATTATTTCTTATGGGGTTATTTAAAATCAAAAGTATATTTCAATAGACAAGACATTATTGCAGATTTAAAATTTAGGATAACGGAAGAAATTAACAACATCATCCTTGAGGTCCTACAAAATGTTGTACGAGAATTCCAAGATCGACTTGCTCATTGTCAAGAAGTAAATGGTGGTTATTTTATTTAATTTCATTGTAAAATAAATTGAAAAATACTTCCTAAACTTATGTGACTTATTTCCTTTTGCTGAACAGAGAATGAGAATCCCTTTCGAACAAAGTGCCACACGACCTCCTTTCTCATTTAAAACTTTTGAAGTGGGTAATATTTTCATTCTGTAAATTGTCAAATTGACAATAGAAATCGACTCGTTTCAGGTTTTATTTAAACAAATACATAATAACGCTAAAAATGAATTTATTCCATACCTATGGACCGCACTGTATGTTGAGTAATGGCGAGGTTTTTTAAAAATAACTCAGTAGGTATATACTGAACTATATCATTAATTGGATTGATGAAGTGGATAATCGTAACCATACGATTGATAAGCAGTACAATGCTATTGATAATCATTTTTAATGGTTATTCATGATGACTTCGCAGTGACGAATTATAAAGTGTAATGACAATTTGTAATGCAAATATTTATTCAAGAACAATTAAAGAAGTAAAGCGCGCCATGAATATTTATTGGAAGGAAATAAGCGATGATGAATTGAATCTGGAACCCTGTAATACTGGATTTTTCATTGAGTGTGTAATAGTGAGTTCATTAATTACCTATGATAAAACCTCATTTACCTTGTTATGAGCACAGAAAGAATACATATCCCAAAATGTAGTCTATCGATATAATATAAATCTCTGTTTAATACATTTTCCAAACTGTTTTATTTCTTTTTTAATGAGTGTAAAATAGTTTAAACTTATTTTTAAAGCATTGTAATTGTTAAACAATAACTTTTTGATAACTATACTTAATGAGGTTATCAACTCACGGTATTTTTTATTGTTATAATCTATTAATTATGAATTATTTAAGCAATAACAAAATAAAAAAGTGGTCGTTTTTTTTTAAAATTTATTGGTATCACTCTTTTAAGACATAATAATGCTATTACATGATTTTTTTATTTACATTTTTAGCGCTATTTGCATAACACATTTTTTAAACACTAATCAAATGTTGTTATTTGTTGTAAAATAATATCATTAAAAAAATCCTATTTTAAAAAGTATTTTTTGGTCAAAACAAAATATTTAAAAGAAGTTTTTGCCCTTAAATTTGTAATTTGCGATTCTCTACAAGATCCAAAAAAATATTGATATTCAATTGTTTTATTAAATAAACATTTCGTTTAAACAATTGTCGAACATGTTTAAATATTTTTAAATTCAGAAAAAACAAAAATAACCATATGCAATAAAATTGGAAAAAAACTATTTTTCAAAGTATTTTTCATTTTGGTACATTTTATATTTAGTTATCAACGGCCATATCTTTCAAACTAGAGATAATGCACATTCAAGACGATTTTATGGAGAATACATTTATCTTTGGAATAGGCCCAAGAAAACAACTATTATTGATCATTAGTTACATGTATTTGTTTATGAAAATAGATCGATATTTCACGACTTAAATCTTAACTATTGAAGATACAGTGATAGACCTTCAAGACGATTTTATTGCGTAACTCGTTGCGTAATAAAATTTCTACCAAAGAAATTCTGGACCAAACCAATATAACTCTATAATAGTTTAGAAAATACATGCATTTTTATTAACAATCATCTGATTTCTACTGCGTTTTTTTAGTGTATTTGCTCATTTATATTTTCATATTTATGCCGGATTTTTTTTTATTGTGTATAAATTATAATATTATTTAAATTCATAAAAATTCATCTCGTGTTAAGTATTTTATAAATTATAGTGTACAGTTGATATTTTTTCTGTAAATCAGCCCTTCTTCGATCCCTTATAATTGGTTTGTGATTAGTACATTTGTTTAAACAAATAGCGCAAAAAATTCAAATCGAATGTTATGTAATAGCTTTTCCATGTCTTGAAACAGTGATAACAAATAAAAATCGACCCCTTTTTTTATTTTAATGTTTTTGTTGCTTGAATAATTCATAATTTCATAAATTAATAATCTTAGGTATAGTTGTTAAAAGGTCCAATTTTAGAAGCTTTTGTATAACAATAATTATCTGATTTAGAATGTAAACGAGAACTCAAAAAAAAAATTAATTAACAATAGGCTGATTTTATGAAAAATTGTTAAAATATTTTTTCCTAAGAAATTTTTTTCCTTCAAGTATAGTTGAACCATTTACAATTGCAGAAGCATAAAAACAAATTAGCATAGGCGGACATAACTAATTTTTTTTTAGCGAGGAAGTATGTATTACTTAATAGGCAATCGGATCATCATAATTTCATTTTCCTATGATCGAAAAAAGGCCATATCAACAGAACTATAGAATATCTTAAAACCTATTTCGATCCGAGACCAGAGACGCCACTGGCTTTTCCGTTTTCAGACCTCTTGAAACACAAATATAACTCGTGATTCATTCGTTTTTTGGCCTCTCAACGTATCGACATACCTACAAGCATTATCATTGGCTTGCGGTCCGTTTTGATTGGCTCAAGCGAATCTGCTGTAGAACTAGACAGCTGTCACTCAAACCCATGTTGACTGTCGGTTCTTTTGATCTTCCGTTCGGCGACGGAGAATGTTGACGAGTAGTACACATTATTTTTCGTCCCGTTTCTTCGCATAAACGCTCGTGTAAGCGACGTGAGTTTTTGATTTGCTCCTTGTAGAAACAGCTGCAGCAATTGAAAATGGTTTAATTATACCATGATTCATTCAAATTTTTATTACAAGCTTTTATTAAACTTCACATTTGTATGCACGTATGTTAAGTTAAGTACTTCTAGTTGTCCGATTAACGTGAAATTTGGCATGTGTTTATAATTCCGGTGACAATGCATTATGGAATTTTAGCTAGATAAACAAAAAAAATGGCGACTCCAATATGGCGGACGAGTTTTGTGATTATGGTTCGATTCTATTCAAAATTGGTATGTGGGGGTTTTTGGGGACAGAAATCACGATTTTTTTTGTCAAAATTCATAAATTGAAGATCGCGGCTCCAATATGGCATCGGGTTTTGTGGTTATAGCCCGATTCCAATAAAAATTTGGAACGAAGTTTCTTTACGCCGCTTGCGGTAGGTGTTGACTGGTAGAAATCGTCACGTAAGAAAAAAGCGTTATGACCCTTCTATGCGACTTTCTCTGTCTCTGTGTGACAAGCATCCTGCTCTTGATTCCCATTCAAAATTGGTGTGTGGGGGTTTTTGGGGACTTCATGAGGTTTTCGTAAAAATTTATGAATTCAAGATGGCGGTTCCTGGATGGCGACTCCTAGATGGCGACTTGTTTTATTATAATGGCCCGATCCCATTCAGAATTGGTATGTGGGTGTTTTTGGGGTCGGAGATTATCAATTTTGGTCAGAATTCCATAAGATGACGGATTTTATGAATGTATAAAAAGAATTGAATAAAAATTAAGATAAGCTTTTATACAAATGCACTAAAAAAATTCCTTAATTGTTTGATCTAGGTTATTCTGTGAGTAGCAGATTCAAAAGGTTGCCGCGGATATAAAATAGGTATTCTTGTCTCAATTTTTTTATCATTATTATTTCTTCTAACTGTGATAGTTTTCGACTTATTTGCAAAAAACTAGACTCCCTTTTTTTAAATCTTCAATTGTTTATGACTTATCCAATGAGCACGTTTTTTAATTTGTAAACCAGTGTATTCACAGCGAACGCTTTGTGGTATAAAAAAAACTCGCATTTCGCGATAAATTGTGATATTACAATTTACGGGAGCTCGGAATTCGCGGTTCCGTTTGCATAATCAGCGTAAGTACTTATCATTTATTTATATATGTGGAAATACTTCAGCTTTGATAAACTCGCTGCAGACTACTAATTTAAATAATACTACACACTAACTGCAACGAATCACACTGGATCATTTGAAATCTACTTCTCGCTGAATATGTAGAACTGTTCGCTCTTTCCGCATTGTGGTGGTTCATTACGAAGTTTCATCGGCGAGTTATTACAAACATCTGATTTTAAATGTGCATTTCCGCCGTCGGAATGTTTTGTTGCGCAATTCGGTAGTCAATATTGTTTTTACAACTTCATCAACAGAATTAGCATACAGTGTGAAAACATATCGTTACGAAATTGCACACTAGAGCGTTGATTATAAGTCGTCTATTTGTTTTTCTGTTTTTTTTTTCACATTGTTGATTGGGACTTTTTTTGTGTGGAATGGATTGGATGAGTGTTTTGAATTATTTTTATCGACAGATAATTGCTTGTTTGGAAAGACGGGCCAAAGTTTCCTATGATGTTAGAAACATCTTGAATAAATACATCAAATATTGTCATCTCATATCAAAAACCTTTTGTATCACAAAAGATAACATTCCTCTACCTAACAGGTCTGAAGTTTACTCGATGTCTCGATCATTCCCAACTTGTAACGCCCAGTATATCGGTCAGAGTGGAAGAAAGGTCATTACCAGAGTCATGGAACATGTCAAGATTACGAAAAACATCTTGGATAGGACGTAAACTAATCTGAGGACCTCAGGTGATATCAGAACATTACAATCGCAACGTTTTAGTGACTAGTACGGTAGATAGGAATAAGACAAGTTGGCAAAATTACATTTTCGTGCCTAACTATTATTTTTCAAATTGCGACCATTTTTTGACAAGCACTTTCCGAAAAAATAATTTTTTGACGAATCTAACGATACTAATTTATTTGCGATTGGATTAAAAATAAGAACATAAATTAAATATTACCAAGGAAAATACTGGATAATAAGTGTGCCATGGATAATAATTAGTTTACTTTCACTGTAGTGAATTTTCAAAGTGCATTCCTTCTGGTTCAAGATACATTTCAGCTCGTTCAATTGTTTCTCTCAACACGTTTCGTAACATTTGAGGCTTATTGAACATACCATCACTTGTAAATCGTGATTCGTCGGAATATAGAATAGAGTTGATAAAATTTGGATTAACTCTATGATTTTGAAGCAGCCAATCACAAAACACTACCCTTCTATCGCCATACTGATGGGCTGGATGTTGCCGATTGAGATATCTCTGAGCATATAACTCAGCTGCATTCCTTGAATTTCTATGACATTCTCCAAATATTTATAACATATCCACTTTTCACTTTGAGTATACATTATTTTGAAGAAAAATTAAACTGAAATTTAACGAAAATTAAGAAACTTTTACTGTCTGCTCATAAAGTTTATGTCACTGCCATAACCTAAGGAGTGTTTTGTTTTCCAAAGAACACTTGATAAAAATAACTGCAAAATATTATGCATCATGGCATACTATGTCCATATAAATTTGTAGCATCCAAATAAGAAATGAATGATGATTGCCCATTGGGATCGAAATCAGGCAGAAACTTATTATTTGCTATATGCTTTCTATCCCTACATTGACTAATACCTCCACGAATGCCTTTTTTGAAAAAATTTATCATATCAATGTCAGTTAGCCGTTCAAGTTCAACATTTGTATATTTCAACATTGCATCCCAAGATAATCCAGGTGCAGTATAATATTGAGCTGGATCCAACTTATATGTATCTAAACAAATCCGTCTAAAATTCTCGAATATATCACACAGCAGTAGAACATCAGATTTTAAATATAGGTAAATCCGAATATTCTCCAAGACTCTTACAGTCAAATAGTTCCCAAAAACATTCGGCTCTCATATAATCTTTCTCTGATACATGTTCCTCATTCAAATAGTCATAAAACTGATTTTTTATCGGTAAATTAGGATGATCCAATTTATTAATGTTGTCCACAAAACTATATAAGAAAACACCTTTCTGCCTTATTAAATTGCATTTTTCTTAATCGGGAAAACATTTTAACATCTCTACACCTTGCTTATCACTTAAATTTGCACCCAATTTTTCCAATGAACTTGACATGAACTTAAAGCTTTCTATAAATCTCATTTTCAAAAACATTTTCTTCATTTTCCCCTCTTTACTTTGATAGCTATGTGTATAGAAATGTTTTGTAAACGAAATATATTTTTCCTTAGTTTGGAGAATAACTCTTTTTCCTCATACAATTCTTTAATGAACAAATGGCAATCATAACCACTCATATTATGGCATATAATGGGGATAAAATTTGACCTATATGAAGTTAGCGAGACAACTCCGAAAAAGTTGATAACAGATTATTCCATAATTTGCCGCCTTTTTGTCGCTAATTAGTTGCGAAGAAAAAAAATTTGTCGCTCTTTTTTTTTTTAAATATATGAAGTTAGCGAAACAACTTCCGTAATTTCAATTTTTTCACAGTTCCGAAGTATCCAGAATTTGCCGCCTTTTTGTCGCTAATTAGTTGCGGAGAAAAAAAATTGTCGCTCTATTTATAAAAAAATATGGATGTTTCGCTAACTTCATATGAAGTTAGCGAAACAACTTCTGTAATATCTATCTTTTCTCAGTTCTGAAGTATCCAGAATCTGCCGGTTTTTTGTCGCTAATTAGTTGCAAAGAAAAAAAAATTGTCGCTCTTTTTTTTTTAAATATGTGATGTTTCGCTAACTTCATATGAAGTTAGAAAATCAACTTCCGTAATTTAATTTTTTCTTGCCTTTTCTTCTGTAATATCTATCTTTTCTCAGTTCTGAAGTATCCAGAATCTGCCATATTTTTTTAAAAAAAAGAGCGACAATTTTTTTTTCTTCGCAACTAATTAGCGACAGAAAGGCGGCAAATTATGGAACAATCTGTTATCAACTTTTTCGGAGTTGTCTCGCTAACTTCATATAGGTTAAAATTTGGTATTTTGAAATTGAAATTACAGGCAGAGTGCGCGACTGGATTTCTGTTTTTCCCCGTGAGATGGCAGTGGTCTCTGACTCTAACATCCCCTTCTGTGAAAGGTTTTTCACATATACCACAAGTGGTGGCATTATGAAATTCCCTTTCCTCTTCTGGAGTTTGTTTAGTGATCGGTTTCACATACCTCAAATGATTATTTTATATATTTCTTAAATCTTCTTCTACTCGCATTGTGAAATTTTTTGCCGCATCAGCACCTCTATATGAAACAAATTTTGTTAATTTATCATCAAAGGAACATTTTATCAAGTAATTGAAAAATAATAACATGAAAAATACTTATATGTATATGTATCATGATGTGTATATGATTTTGCCTAAGTAAGGAAAATATTTTTTTTGTTTTTTATTTTCTCAAGGTTACTCTTTGTATAAAACCTCAAGATCTTCGTTTGTTCTTGTGACAAAATTGTCGATTATATCGATATAGATATAGAGCATTTAAAATAAACATACAAGTTAGTTGTGAGCGCGCGAAATTGATAATTAACAAACAGGTACAATCAATGAAAAATTTTTAAATTTCTATTAAGAATGTTATTAACTATTGTATAAAGAATTTAAAAAAATATATTTTTTCGATTTTTTTTTTTTATAAATTTTTCATGGGTCAAAAGTACCCAAATATGAGATTTTTTGAACCTTTAAAAATTCATATCTCTAAAAATATTAACTTTATCGTGAAAAGTCATAGGACCTTTTTATTTGTATTTTAATATAGAATATAAAAAAAAATTGCCCCATGGCAACATGCATTTGTATCATCAGTAGGGCAATTTGAAGAGGATCGCATAAAAAAATTGAGGTGGAATAGTTTTCGGTACTCATGCGCCGATTCCTCCTAGTCTACCTAATATTCTAGAAGTTGTGACTTGTCTAATATATTCGTTGACATCTGGTTTAGTATTAAATATTCACTTCCTAAACCTGCCGGGCTCTTCAGGATTTGCGATCTTATTGTGACTACTTCTTGAATTTAGAATAAATGAACTGAAATCATTCCAGGTTTGATAAATTCACACGCATCATTTATTTTGCATACTGTGTACGAACATTCATTTTGCGATGCTCGCACTTGATAGCACCTTCATTAATTCATTATTTTAATGCATGAACTAGTTTAACAACCACTGAACTCGCAATGTGGATTAAATAGAGACCGCTTTGAACGACTTACATTTGCATTTTTTATGTAAGCTTATCAACGAATGAAAACACTTTGTGGCAATGTTTTTTTTGCTATTTTTATCTGCGATTACCGACGAATGTTATCGTGTTTTATCTCGAACTAGTGATAGAGGGATACTAATAGATGATTGTGAAATTCGGCTTATCTTTCCAGGATTCTAATGTCATTCATTTGATGTTTTGTAGACGATACTCAGCCTGCGATGTAACGTGGAATTTTTGTTTTTGCAAAATTTTCATTTACTGACAAAGTGAAAAGGACAAAGGAACAATAAAGACTGTTGTTGGCAAAAATCTAGGCTCACCAACTGAGTTAAAAAAATTGAGTTTGTGTTGGGAAGAAGTTAATTATTAAATAATGGATTATTTTTATTTGATTGTGCCGAAACGGCAGTGCCAGGCTTTATATACGAAAAAAAAACCATTCAAGGTGTCAAGTTAATAAATATCACTATCATCTTCCATTATTATAAGATTTATTCGCAGTAACTTTTTAACCATCAGTACCTAATGTAAATATAAAAATGTTGAAAGAATACCTAAACTGAATTTAACAAAACACTCTAATATGTATGAAGGAAAAAGAATATTCAATCACTTGCCACAGTTAATTAAAAACATTTCAGATCATAAACTCTTCAGAAGATCAGTTAAAAATATGCTTCTTGAAAAGGCTTTTTATAGCCTGCAGGAATATCACGTGAACATGTCTCAAATACCGTAAAGTGATGCTAAAATAATTATTATGTAAACACTTTTGTTTTGTTTTTTTTCTCTCTCTCTCTCTCTTTTTTTTTGTGTTTTATCTGCTTTAATTCTATTTTTAACATGTACGACGGTGCATATATATGTATATGTGAATACATATGTCATTTGTTTGACGAAATTTTGTATATATTGTGATGCAATTGCTTTTATAGTATGCAAGGTTATTATTATTATTTATTATTTATTTATTAATTATTTTTTGTTTTGTCTATATTTTCATATCTATCTGTTTTATATTCAATCGATTTCAATACTTATATGTTCTACCAATCCTTTTATTAATAACCATATTTTTTATCTTACTTTGTCAATGAGAAATTCTTGGACAATAAAGTATATATATCTATCGAAATACTGATGACATTCAAATATTCCGTCCTGTCATATTCTCAATGCCTGCTTCGCTTTAGCTGTTCCATTAGCCCCTGATAGTCTGGTTCAGAAGTGACATTTTGTTCCGTTGGCCTCCACGTAAACTTATGACCAAGGTGTCATTGGATGCGGAATTTTATCTAGATATGATTTACGCGTTGTCCCATATATCGCAAACAAATAGTTTAAGAGTTATTTAGTAATTTAGGGGTCGGTTTTTTGAAAATATCTCGAAAACTATTGCAGATATCGGAAATCTGATAGAAGATCCAGGAAAAATCCAAAAAAAAAGTCCTACCTCCCGGAACTGTAGCACCAATATTTATCATTTTAATTAAAGAGTGAAAATACGCGCGTCGCTCTGCTCGGATGCTTAAACAATTTTTTTTAAATCTAATCAAATAGGAATATTGAGGAATGAATAAAATCAGGCACTTGCTGGATAGTTGAATAAACAGTAATCCGCCGGCAATTTTTTTTTTCATTTCAATTTTATTATTAATTATGCTTTTGTTAATTAACAAATTGTTGAAGTAAACAAAAAACTCGATAATTTTTAAACCAGAAGCCAGAATTTTTCTTGAGCTGTTCTTTAAAGGCTTTAGAAATGATCCTCGTTGAAAAAATTCAAAAAAATTAATTTTCCATTTTTTTTATTAACAATTAAAGATGCTAAAAAGTAAAAACATAAATAAAACTTTTTTTTCAAATATCCTGATTGATTTGTTTTTTTATTGTTTAAAGCCACTTGTTTTTTTTAATTGCTTACTACAATTGTCTAAAGAATTTTAAACAAATAAATTGCTTATGAGATAGTTAAACTTTTTTTGGAAATGTAATTAATAATTAAAATAATGATTTTTAAGAAAAAAATCGTTGCTTCAAAAAAATTATTGCTTAAAATGGCACTTCTTTTTTGCAAGTAAATATTAATATTAATGAACCATTTTTGTTAATCATTAATTCTATTCTTTAAAAAAAAAAGTTTTAGTTTTGATTTTTTTTTGTTTATTAAATAAATAATTCGTTATAAACAAATATATTTTTACGATATATATTTTTTAAATACTAAAAATGATGTGATGTGTCGTTTGTTAAGAAAACATTTTTTTTTCCCATTTTTTATTTAATTTTAAAAATTCTCATGCCTTTAACTCTATTTTTTTTCTTGTTTCTCATCATTATAATTATTTTAACTCATAATCTATTGAAGATACGACGAGAACACTCAACGTCTTTATTGTACTCCATAAAATAATGAACAAATTGAGCTTTTATTTCAAGTTGTTACTGAATTATTTATTCACTTTTTTGTTATTATTTATAAAAATACATCGAAAAAAAAATTCAACGCAGGAATATTTCAACTGACAGAAACCTGAATTCGAAGGTCATTTCAACGTTCTACAATAGTAAATCATAGTATATGGATAGAAGTTAAAAACGTATTTTTTTAAATCGAATTTATAAAATCAGTTAATGTTCATATCTTGTTCTTTTAGGCATCCATCCTAATTATAATTAAATGTGTTTTAAATGATGATCTAATGACTCAACTCACTAGTAATACATAGAAATATCATGTGAACTTATAAATGATTAGATCGTATTGTTGTATTTACCTGAATGGAAAAAAATCTGAAGATTATATTCAGATTATTGAAAATAACAAACATTTCCAGTCGAGCAAACAATTTTTTGTAGGTATTTTTATTAATAAAAACAAAAAGTAGATAATTAAATATAAGTGCTAAAAAAGTATAAAAAATAAAAGTTCAATTTGTTCATTGTTTTATGGAGAACAATAAAGAGTGTTCTCGTCGTATCTTCAATAGTTTATAAGTTATAATAATTATAATGATAAGAAACAAGGAAAAAATCATGATAATTTTTAAAATTAAATAAAAAATAGAAAACATTTTTTTTGCTTAAAAAACGACACATTTAAAAAATATTGCTCGAAAATGTATTTTTTTATAACAAATTGTTTATTTAATGAACAAATAAAAAAGCCAAAGTTTTTTTTAGAATAAGAAAGAACAATAGAAATAATGATTAAAAACAAATTGTTCCTTAATATTAATATTTACTTGCAAAAAAACATGTTAACTAACAAGTGCGATTTTAAGCAATAATTTTTTTAAGAAACGAGTTTTCATTATTATTATTTCCAAAAAAACTTTAGAACTATCTCATAAACAATGTATTTGTGTATGAAAATTATTTAAACAATTGTAGTAAAAAATTAATAACAAAATTTTTTCATGTGGCTTTTAACAATAAAAAAAACAAATCAATCGGGATATTTGAAAAAAAAAATATTTTATTTACTTATGTGTTTAATTTTTCAGTATCTTCAATTGTTAATAAAGAAATGGAAAATATTTGTTTTTCAATTTTTCCACCGAGGATCTTTTCTAACGCCTTTAAATAACAGCTCAAAAAAAACAGCTTCCGGTTTAAAAATTATCGAGGATTTTTGTTTACTTCCAACTTGGAAACATTTTTTGCCGGCGGATTGTTGTTTATTCAACTATCCAGCAAGTGCCTGATTTTTTTCATTACTTATTATTCATATTTAGTAAGTTAAAATATATTTTTTTGTTCAGGGTAAGTGGTTATCTAAGTATCCGAAATACGGTTAATAGTAGTAAGAGGGCGTTGAATAATACTAGTCAAATTAAAAATTCAAGTCAGAAACTTGTTCAGTGTAATGTTTGGACTTAATGACTTCGAGTATGTCTGTTTAATTTCAAGATAAATGAAGGCACCGCAAATGTGAACCTCCTAATAAAGAATAATTACTGGATGTTATCTCGGTGATATATTATTTTAGTCACTCTTCTATCATTATTTACGTCTTGCATTGCACAACACGTTCTCTCTACACGAATCCGAAGGAAAAAAAACAGGAATACGTAATCACTTATGCATAGAGGAAAAAGAAACAAGGTGCACAAGCAAACGGAGCTTAACGGTTATCCATCATGTCTCGAATCCTTCAATGCAGACATGCACAATCAATATTCAAGACAAAAGAGCGGTGAAAAGATCAATGTGAAATCCAAACAATGCTATAGATATTAACATAATTATGCAATCGACGAACAAGGACATTGCTACGCAGACTATAATTATCCGGCCGGCGTTATGGCTGCTGCTATCTCGAGTTTCTATTATTACGCAAGGAATTGAAGTTTGAGGTTGGACGGCGAAGACAAAAGTACGCGAGTGGCCTTCACGGTGGACCACAATTGTTTTTATTGAGGCGATTTTTTTTTAATTGGCAAAGGGATCCTCGAATTAAATTTACATACTGTTTAAATCACATTTAAAATTATAAATAACATACATAGCAGATTTGAACAGGCGATGTTGATCATAAAAATCACAAAAATAGCATTGTCCAGAACATACAATATTGATAACTGGGTCATCTAAAAACATTATTAAAAAAATTGATAACAGAGAACTAATTCATAATAAAGCAATCATTTCCTGGGACGAGGTGTATTCCTCAAAATATGTTGAATCTGCAACAAAAACATTCACCCAGCTTGTAATGAGAGAAATAATTCGCTCTGTGAATAAAAAAACCAGCCACCCTATTCTACTTGATACACTTGAAAAAATAGGAAGAAGAGGAAATAGTCTGGATCTGTTCAAATCATACTTGAGTGATAGGAAACAATGTGTCAGAATACGAAATACTTCTAGTACATATAAAACCATAGACTATGTAGTACCACAAGGAACAGTGCTGGTACCAATAATGTTCTCGTTATATATGAACGGTTTATTCGAAATCAAGAGTCAAGGCAGAGTCATTAGCTTTGCTGATGATACTGCCATAACTTACACAGCAGACAACTGAAAACCAAAGTAGAGTTAGACCCAGCTACCTAAGGAGTAGTTGTATTATAAATTAATATCGATCAACTTCAAAAAAACGTTTTACCTACCATTTTCTAATTTCAAATCGGCTTTACCCGAAATTTTCACATCTCTTTAATACAAAATAACTTCAAAATATTCTCTGCAACAAATATAAAGTACCGACCTCGGAATTAAACTGGACAGACAACTAAGATGGGATCTACATGTTTATTTCATCTTGAAAAAATTGCGTATGGTACTGTACAAATTCAAACAACTGAAGATATTCTTGACTGCAAACAAAAAAAATAATAATATACTTCAGTCTAGCCGGAAGCCACATGCCTTATGGAATCCTGGGATGGGGAGGAATATCAAAATCATACCAACGTCCTTTTGAAGTTATCCAAAACATATTTTTGAGATTAATCATGTAGAAAAATGCTACGTACCCAAGTGAATCATTTTATAGTGAATCTGAAATCCTAGATGTCAGACAACTCCTATATAAGAATATCAATACTCTGAAAAAAAAATCATTAATCACGTTTACCCATGAATATAATACCAGGTAATATCTGAAATACGTTTGTCCTACAATGTACAAATCGGTAGGACGAAAAAGCTACACATACTTGGGACCGAAACTATTCAATACTCTTCCAGTGAGCATACAAAATGAATGCCATTCAAAAGTTAAAAAAAAAAAACGATCCCTTCATATCACCAGTCTCCCAAAAACATACGTCCATAATTTAATAGATTGAAAAAAAACCCAGAGCATACCCTTTGTCAATTTTTCATTGCCTATTACCACTGTTTAGTAACCATATACCATATCTTACTAGTGTTTTATCTTTGAACTTATTGTTTTATCCCATCATCATTGTACCTTATTTTTACACCAATGGTTTTATCTTTACATCTATGATTTTATCATTATAGTTATCTGTATACTTATTACTATTATATATTATTCATTATTATATTTACTATTATTTATTACTATTATTATATTTATTACTGATTGCTATTCTTATTCTTACGCGGTCTTATACTTATCACTATTTTTATATTTATTACTATTTTAGGATCTTCTGGATCACCCATTTATTGTTCCATTTCTTTTTAATTGTATATTGTAACTTTACTTCTGGAGCAATAAAACTGATCGATTGATAAAAACATCAATTTTTAAGGAGCTTTTCCACTGCGGATTTTTATCAGTCAGGAATTTGATTAATTTGTGATGGTAATACCCGAGCACTCAAATCCATTCACGCATACCTACATACAAAACGGATGCTGGTTAAACTAAGCTATGACCAGGAGTCATGACGCGCGGCAGTTCAGTGCATCTTTCAGTAGCGTATCGTTGGAGGTTTTGATGCAGACAAATTCAATACATTTTCTAGGAGTGCAGAGGCTTTTTTGCATGGAAGACTATACCATTTTCAGCATGTTGTGGGAAATAACGTTTGTTGCTCTTGCTAGCAAAGTGCTTTTAACCAATAAATGATTATAGTAAATAGTTTATTGTCTGTTATGGAATGAAATAAAAATTGAAGAAAGTTTTTTTGGATAATTCAAAGAAAAATAGAAGGTGAAGTGTTAATAAGATCCGATGATGGATTGCAGAAGAAAAACAAAGATTGAAGAGAACATAATCCTTAGGATTATCTACAAATAATCCTCGATTTAATTGACAAAGAATAAATAGATCCAAATATAAATAATGTAATATGAATTCCATTCGATTTAAATCTATATTAAATGATAGATGTGAAGAGATTCAAGGGGTTTGTTGTAGAGTAACATATTTTTTTAATTTTTCTCGTAGGAACTGAATCACTGCTTATTATAACATTTCTTTATTGTAGGGAGATACCTACCAATCGAATTTTTCTTCCATTCATGACGATTGCAAATACCATTGTCAATTTTCATAATGCTCGGACAAAGATAAACTCGGCTAAACCAAGCAGGCACTGAAGAAACGGTGCAGCATCGTCGTCCAAACAAAAGTGCTAAAAGTCAGCACAATAAACACGTATGGTTAATTTTATATTATCATGCATCGAGCCAAGGTCACTGCGAGGTTGCTGGATTGAATTAATCGACAAATGAACGCTGCACATTACGAGTCTCGCAGTTTTATCGCGTTTCTCATTCCTCCGATACTTCACTGGCAGAAGTTTTGTAATGGGACAAGTGGACTTTTCAATTGGATCATTTAGTTACTGTTGAATTTATTATAGTCAAATCGGAACACCTTACCTCAACCAAAAAGATCGAACGCCTTTTTTTTTTTTTTTTTTTTTTATATGTTCTGGTTCCCCACGAAAAGGGATATCCTTTAATGTTCAGAGAAACATCGTGGGAACCAAGGGAAAGAAGGTAGGAGTTGGTGTTCTTCTTAAATTTCTGGAGGTTGTATGCCTCGGGAACACCTCCTAGGCAATGAGTTCCAAAGCCTCGCAGTTCGTTGGATGAATGAGTCTTTGGAAAGTGATGTTCTGCAGGTCTCCAAAGTGACCACGAAGGGGTGTGAAGACTGAACTTGACGGGTTAATCTCGAAGAGACTGCCAAAGGAGGAACGATTGTTGATATTTCAGAAGAGCATCGCCCATGAAAATATCTATAAAATAGAGACAAATCGCCAACTTTTCTACGGTGTTCCAGACAAGTGAGCGAGTTTGTAAGCGAGGCATCACCGACGAGACGAATTGCCCTTTTTTGGACAGAATCCAATAGCTTCAGGATATGTTTAGGTGCCGCACTCCAAATATGGGAACAGTATTCCAGGACAGGTCGGATCTGTGCCTTATAGATCATAAGCAGCTGACTGGAGGTGAAATAGCTCTTGGCACGAAACAAAAACCAAGTTTTGGGATGCACTTTGGCAATGGACCTCACGTGATTTTCCCAGGAAAGGTTATTGCTGATAGTAATACCAAGCATCGATATGGATGACTTCAGTGGTATGGTTACTCCTGACAAAGTTATGTTAGGCACAGTGAGATCGGCTTTTCTAGAGAAAAGACATGCTTGTGTTTTGTTTGCATTGAATTCTACCAAATTATTGGATCCCCATTCGAGAATTGTTGCTAAGTCCATATTTATATTGTTAACATTTCTTCCTCGTTCATTTCTGGTTTCACGGGCTGATATAGGGGCCCTGGAAGAGAAAGCGGTATGGAGGGTACTATCATCGGCAAAGCTGTGTACGGGACATGAAGTTGCTTTCAACACGTCGTTGATGTGAAGTAAAAATAGTGTTGGTGCTAGAATGGATCCTTGCGGAACACCAGCATTTATGAGTAGAGTGTCAGATGAAACTCCATCGACCACTACATGGAGAGACCTGTTTGAGAGAAAACTAGCAAGCAGAGAACACAGCTGAGGGGGCAAGCCATAAGATGGAAGCTTGGCGAGGAGTCCCTGGTGCCAAACTCGATCGAACGCCTTGGAGATATCTAATGCCACAGCTAAAGTTTCTCCATACTTTTCAATAGATAGCTGCCATATATGTGAGACGTATGCGAGCAGGTCACCAGTTGATCTCTGATGGCGGAAGCCATATTGCCTATCATTGATAATTCCTGAGTCTTCCAGATATTTCATGAGCTCGATGTTGATGGCTTTTTCCATGACCTTTGAAATAATAGATAGCAGTGCGATAGGTCTGTAGTTGCTAGGTAGGGTCTTTTTGCCTTTTTTAGGGACTGGCTGTACTCTTGCAATTTTCCAATTGGACGGAAATACTCCCAAATTGTAAGAGTGGTTGGATTTTTATAATTTGCACTAAAATATACTCCAAATAAATATTCGATTTTGTTAACATATACAGAGGTAATTTAAACTACCATTTTATTCATATCCCAAAAGAGTAAAAAAGGTACATTCGAACTCCTCAAAACTAATAGTCTAGTTAACAAACGGAATGGCATGTAGATATTTTTTGAGAAAATGCTAAGGCCGCTCGCAAAAATGGCAATAGTTATAAACAATTGAGTGAAAAAAAAAGTGGGGTTTGGTTTTTCGCCAATATCTCAAAAACTATTCGAGATAATTCAAATTTTAAAAAAGATGCAGAAAGAGGAGGAAATTTCCTAAGAAAAAGTTTTAACTCCCGGAACTGTAGGACATATTTATAATTTTCCCAGAGGGTTGAAAATACGCCCGAAAACGGGTACACTCCGGCTTGCGCAAGCCACGTCCCCTTCGGACCTTTAATGAATAAATATTATTTAAACTTATTGAATATGAAAATTAAAAATTGAAAAAATTCAGGCGCTTGCAAGATAGATCAATGAACAATAATCCGTGGTCCAAAAATTTTTATCGCGTTTTTTTAATAAGTTATCTATTAGTTAATTAACAATTTTTGTAGCAATTAACATTCAAGTGCGATAATTTTAAATATTAATTGAAATGTTTTCCTTTCGTGGACTATTTTTCAAGGTCAAAAGATCCCTTGGAAAAATTAAAAATTTTAATTTTTATTAACAATTTACTAAGGTGAAAAATTATAAAGCTTCATTAAACATTGAAAAAACTTTTTTTTCATAATATTATTATTGATCCGTTTTCTTATGATCAGAAGCTACTTAAAAATGATTTTTAATAATTTTTATCTCCTATTGTTTAAAAAATTGTTATAAACAAATGGGTTGTTTATGAGATAATTAAAAAAATGATAACATAATATTTGATGATAATTATGATTTAATAAAAAAAAAAACGTTTTTAAAAAAAAATTTTATTGCTTGAAAACGCATTTGTTAAATTACATTTTTTTTACCACTTGTTATGAAAATTAAGGAACCATTTTTTTTTTAAATCATTATTTATCTTGGTCTTCGATATAAAAAAAACGTTTATTATTTAAATTTTCATTGTTTATTTAATAAACAATTTGTTGATTTGTTGAAAATATAAACAGGATGTTCATAAAATCAGATGTGGAATCATCTGCGACTGAAAGATAAACCTTAGTCACTATCTTCCATCGTCAAGATAACCTCTTGGCGATGGAAGATAGTGACTAAGGTTTATCTTTCAGTCGCAGATGATTCCACATCTGATTTTATGAACATCCTGTTTATATTTCCAACAAATCAATCTATCATACCCCATGACAGGTTTTAATGTCAGAAAACACTAATTTCAAGGTGTCTCTCCAAAAGAAATGATTCTAACTTTTTCCATCTTTGCAAAGTGAGATTGCTTCTTGAAAATGTGTTTCCCATTTCTTCCGGTCTTCCTGATGATCGTGGAAGCGTGAAATAGATTTTCGTCGACAAAAATGTATTGAAGACCTAGTGAATGCGATGTCTCTCCTGCGTCAATGTTACGAATGATTTCTGGTGAGTACTCTCTTTTGGAAAACATTCTTCTTTGCCTCATTCAACTCTATGAGTTCTTAATTAAGACTGGAATAGAAAATCAAATAATTATCTGAATGAAAATGCAAATTTTCAATTTAAAATTTTTCTTTTGGGTTAGGGCCTTTTCAGAATATCTATCAGATGTAGTTCAATGTCCGGCGTGGCTTTAGCCGGGGAAGTAGTTGTTTTCTGTTAGACATTCACAAAAAATAACTTCATTATAATCGTGGATTTTTCATTTCACAGAAAAATCTTTCTATCAATATTCAATTGAGAATGTTTCCTTTTTCAAAACAATTTGTTATAAACAAATGAATTATCTCTTCGTATTTTTTTTCTTTTTTAATTAAAGATAAAAAAAATTTAATTTTATTATAACTTTTAAAATAATAAGGAAAAAATGTAAGACTTATTTATTCTTTATTGATTAAACAACAAATTAAGCCAAAAGTGTTTTCTACTTTTATGTCTAAATATCTTATAAACTAATATAACTATGACCATACAACTTATGTAACTTTTTATCTAACGTATATTTATCAACAATTTTAGCTTATAAATTTTAGTTTTGCTCGGTAATTTTTTTAATTATGAATAAAAATAAGTTTGAAAAAAAAATTCTCCAAGTTTATTAGCCTAAGCATCTTAGTAACTAAAAATTGATTAGACATGTTATTTAATTCAAGTAAGTTCATTTATAAAATATTGTAGATTCTTTTTTCTGAAAGATCATTTTTATAAACAAATGGTATAAATTAAATAAATAATTGAGTGAGAGCTTCAAATTTTGGCTTAATTTGTTGTTTAATTAATAAAGAATAAATAAGTCCTAAATTTTTTCCTTGTATCTCCATTAGTTAAAAAGTTATAATAAAATTAAACATAAAAAACCAGGTCAGAGTGGTGAAATGAAAGAGAAAAGAAAATTTAAAGTTCAATAAAAAATATTAATATTTTTTTTTCTTAAAATAATACATGGTTGTTTTTGTTTTTTTGAGTAGAAAAAGAAAAAAAATACAAAGAGATAATTCATTTGTTTATAACAAATTGTTTATTAAATAAACAATGAAAATTTAAATAATAAACGTTTTTTTTTTTATCGAAGACCAAAATAAATAAAAAAATGGCTCCTTAATTTTTATAACAAGTGGTAAAAAAAATGTTATTTAACAAATGCGTTTTTAAGCAATAAAATTTTTTTTTTAGGAAACGTTTTTTTTTGAAAAATCATAATTATCATCAAAGATTATGTTATGAAAATTTGCTTTAAAATTATTCCATAAACAACGCATTTGTTTATAACAATTTTCTAAACAATAGGAGATAAAAATTATAAAAAAATATTTTTAAGTAGCTTCTGATCATAAGAAAACGGATCATTTATAATATTATAAAAAAAAAAAATTTTCCATGTTTAATGAAGCTTTATAATTTTTCACCTTAGTAAATTGTTAATAACAAAACGAAAATTAACAATTTTCCAATTTTTCCAACGGGAATCTATTCTAAGACCTTTGAGAAATAGCTCCACGAAAGGAACACATTCTCAGATTAATAGTTTAACAATTATCGCTCTTGCAATGTTAATGTTCGTGCTACAAAAAAGTGTTAATTAACTAATGGATAATTTATTGAAAAATCGCGATAAAAATTTGGACCTCGGATTATTGTTTATTGATCTATCCTGCAGGCGCCTGAATTTTTTCAATTTTTAATTTTCATATTTAATAAGTTTAAATAATATTTATTCATTAAAGGTCCGAAGGGGACGTGGCTTGCGCAAGCCGGAGTACCCGTTTTCGGGCGTATTTTCAACCCTCTGGGAAAATTATAAATATTGGTCCTACAGTCCCAGGAGTCGGAACTTTTTCTTAGAAAATTTCCTCTTCTTTTTGCATCTTTTTTCAAATTTGAATCATCTCGAATGGTTTTTGAGATATTGGCGAAAAACCAAACCCCCTTTTTTTTCACTTAATTGTTTATAACTATTGCAATTTTTGCGAGCGGCCTTAGCATTTTCTCAAAAAATATCTACATGCCATTCCGAATCGAATGACACCTCAATCATAATTTTCGGAGAATGCGAAAAAAAACTGACCTAAAAAGCACTTGTTAACTAGACTATAAATGGGATTCAATATATCTGATATTATAAATTACGAAGAAGCCACCACCAGAAGTTTTATATCCCTAGACACTTTTATATAAAATACTTTTTGACTCTTTGACACATACTTTCTCCTTCCGAACTGCGAAAGACGAAAGTTGTGAGATCCACTAAGGCCTCTTTTTCTTTGTTTGCAGGTAAGAAAGTTCCTTCGACTACGGAGCTGGAGAGAGAAAAACAAAAGGGCGGCGGGTAAAGTATGCCATGAAATTGTATTCGATGCTCTCTGTGTGTCTGATTGTAATCGACATCGTCCAGTGAAAGAATTAGTGAGTTACAGGATGTCTATTTGTTTCATTGTGTTTTGTGTCACAAACTATTTTCTGAAAAAACCTGTATGGTTTTTCCCATCTGATTTTTTTGACGGTGCTACGGACCTGGCAATAAAAAAAATACTAAAATCGTTAAACAGTAAAAAGGGGCATATAAAAAAGGTTTCTATACATTTTCCAAACAGATACAGTGAAAGAAGGGTTTTGATAGTCCTCAACAACTCGTTAAATGTGAGCAAATGCTGTGAGGGTGTTTTTGAATTGAGGGAGGTATTATGATAGGTCAGATAGAATATTCCACTTATAAATCATTTACCAGTTGAGAATGAATGGTCGTTCAAGTAGACTTTTCTCCAAATTTAAATCGTGCTGGATAATTTGGACCTATTCGGAGCAAAGGTACAAAATAGTAATTTATGTAACAGGTCCGGAAAATACTGTTTTTTTTTGGACGAGAAAAACAGCAACCGCGTGGAAAATAACAGATCAATAAATCACGTTTCTTTATAATATTCATTTGCAAAATCAAATTGTGAACATTCCACTTCTTGTTTTTATTAATATTTTTATTGAAATTCTAACAATTGCTAATATTGGAGGCATTCACTTTGTTCGAAATGTTGGGTATATATAAATGTTTGTTGTTGAAGTAAGAACATGAAGGTAAGGTATCCGATTCATGTTGATTGTTTTTATGTGAGAATTTCACGCAACTGTAAAAAACCCATTGAAATTGCTCCTAATGATAAAGCATGTCCAATGAGGTTGAAGCTTTGTTGATTATTCTCTTCTGCAGCGAATTAATATACGATAATACCACGAGCTCGATATCCATGGTAACTGAAATTCTGACGCATAACTGACGTTTGAATATAGTTGTTTGTGTTGAAATAAATGATTCTAGTTCCAATTATTAGTACGGAAAAAGAACAAAAATTGTGAAATTCTCATACAAAATACAACTCGTGTCGATAAAATTGTCCTGAATATTCTTCTCCTTCACAATTACTCGTTATTATACAATTTTTAACCGACGAAACCAAAAAGGAGGAGGTTCTTAGTCGACGCGTATATATTTTTTTTTATGTATGATCACGCATAACTTGTTATTGAGTCGCCGATTCCGATCATTCTTTTTTCAGTGGATAGGGCGTACTTCGAAGTTGGTCCCATTTGAATATAAAAGATGGAATCCCCCCCTAAGGGTAGCAAAATGAAGGATATTGATCACTCACCCTCTGAATTCTGGTCCGTCAACCGATTCTATCAGGTATAACTTTGTACTGGGTTCTTCGATTTATATATAAATAGGGTATACCTCATAGTGTATCATATTTGGATTTCGAATGGAATTATCCACCCTTACGGGTAGAAAAATAGGGAATAATTGATTTTTCACTTGTGAACATTGGCACACATATGTAGTTGACAATGACAGATCGCTAATGTCATTATTTTTGTTCTCCTACATCCGTCACAATCATTATATTCTATGAGAGGATGGAATGATATACAAAGTAATGAAATAAACTAACCAGTACAACAAAAATAATTTATATTACAACAAATAGTAAAAGTAGATAATCATATTATTCAACTGGTAATAGTTAAAGTAAGGTGGGTAAGTAAGTATTTTGGAAGTAATAAAAAAACAAGTAGGTAGTAATTAGTAAATTTCAGCCACAAAAAATTGAAAAATAAAAACTTTTTAACAAAAAATTAAACCGACGAAATACGAAACTGGAAAGTTGAAAATAAAATAAACATTCTTAGTCTCAATAACTAAGCTCCTAAACTAATGTCAGTAACTAATTTTGAGTCGGCGCCAAACGAACAATCAACGAAGATCATTAAATTACCAGAATGTCACCGCGCAACTCGATGCCATAATTTTACGCCTTATCTAATTCATTTGCTTGTTTGTTTGGCGCCGACTCAAAATTAGTTACTTACATTAGTTTAGGAGCTTAGTTATTGAGACTGAGAAGGTTTATTTTATTTTTTACTTTTCAGTTCCGTATTTCGTCGGTTTAATTTTTGTTAAAAAGTTTTTAGGTATTTCCAAATTTTATATAACTCGTCAAGTGAAGTCGAAGTATAATCGGCAATTTTGTCGGCACTTGTTATATTATACCTGATTATTTTTTTTACATTTCTAGAAACCAATGGAAACTTTCAATTCAAATCATTCATGTACGCTTTGGCCAATCAAAACATTATTATAGTGGGAATATTCTAACTAGAAAATTGCCGCGGGAATAATTTGAGGTATTTTGTTTTTATTTGACTACGTTTATTTTAAATTTGACGTCTGTCATCAATCCGCATGAAAAGTGAGAAATGAATCAAAACCGGTTTAATACATTGTATCATTGTGCGAAGAAATGGGTTTATGATCGTAACATCAAAAAATAATCTATAGAATACCACACGAGAGTTCGATAAAGTAGAAAATAACTTTCTAAATTTCTTTCTCAAACTTGTTGCCATTTGGCAATAGCCACTCGAGCCCGTTGGGCTCTCGTGTCTGGGAAGCAGTTTTCAAAAATATTTCGACTTATTTTCACTTTATTCTCACTCTCTTGTGGTATTACAACTGATACTTTTTTAATGATCTCGGCAGGTTTAATTCTGTTTGTAATTTAATTGACTACACATATATCCTTCAGCGACATTGGTAGACTAGCCACGTGTTTTTTTAAATTTGTGATATTTCCACCATTATCAGCAAATAACGTCGACGAAGTTGGACGAAGGCAATGGCCTGTGTCATTTTTGAATAGCTTTAAAATTTCTGCAATACTTGGTCCTAGATTTCCAAAACTGTGGATACCAACAAGCTAAATCGAAGATTTTACATTTTTGCCCACGCATGGCATTTAACTGATGCACAGCAACATTTAGTTTCAGACCGGGATCTATGTGACTGATTGCACGCTTCAATGTTAACGTTATGGCAAATAAAATGATTAAACCAAAATTTTAAAGACAAGCTTTTATACAAATAAGCTGTGGATAAGTCCATTGTATCTCAAAGTGGAGTGGTATGATTTTACGAAGCAGAAAAACTCAAAGTCATCTCCACAATTTAATATCGCAATCGATTAGTTATGTGATGGTGGATAGGTAAAAAACCATCGATTAGTACATGTTTTGAACCTCTATAGGTTCTTCATCAGCTGAATGTAAAATTATGGAGAAGAAAAAATGATGGGTAAAAACATTAATTATATATCACAACAATTTTTAAAACAAACGACAACGAAAGTTTTCCAATCAACAATTATGATTTCCCTTTTTGAACCGACGAAACCAAAAAGGAGGAGGTTCTCTATTCGACCCGTTTAGCCATCATGTTTTTTTATGTATGATCACGCATAACTTTTTACTGAGGCGTCCGATTCCGATAATTCTTTTTTCAGTGGATAGGGTGTACTTCGAATTTGGTCCCATTTGAATTTAAAAGATGAAATCCACCCCTAAGGGTAGCGAAATGAAGGATATTGATCACTCACCCTCTGAATTCTGGTCCGTTAACCGATTCTATCAGGCATAACTTTTGGATGATTCTTTTTTTAATAGATAGGGTATACCTTATATTTGGATTAGCCACCCCTACGGGTAGAAAAATAGGAGATAATTGATTTTTCACTAGTGAACATTAGCACACACATACGTAGTTGACAATGACAGATCGCTACTGACATTATTCTTGTTCCGTCAAAATCAGTATATTTTATGAGAGGATGGAATGATATACGAAGTAATGAAATAAACTAACCAGAACAACAAAAATAATTTATATTACAACCAATATTAATAGATAGTCATATTATTTAACTGGTAATAGTTGAAGTGAGGTGGGTAAGTAACAATTTTGAAAGTAATCAAAAAACAAGTAGGTAGTAATTAGTAGATTTCAGCCACAAAAAATTGAAAAATAAAAACTTTTTAACAAAAATTAAACCGACAAAATACGGAACTAAAAAGTAAAAAATAAAAACTTTTTAACAAAAAATTAAACCGACGAAAAAATCAACTGAAAAGCAAAAAATAAAATAAACCTTAGTCTAAATGATAATTGAGCTCCTAAACTGATGTAAGTAACTGATTTTGAGTCGGCGCCAAACAAACTAGCAATTGAATTAGGTGAAACGTAAAATGATGGCAGCGAGATGCAAGGCTGCGTTTTGATGACTTCTTTCATAGATAATGATCTTCGATAATTGCATTTGAATCAAAGCTTTTTTATTCAAGTCATTCATTAAATCCGTCATCTTATTGAATTCTGACAAACATTGATAATATCCGGCCCCAAAAAAACCCACATACCAATTTTGAATGGAATATATAATAACAAAACACGTCGCCATCTTGGAGCCGTCATCTTGAATTCATATATTTTGACAGAAACATCATGATGTCCGACCCCAAAAATCTCCTCACACCAAATGTGAATGGAATCGGGCTATAATCACAAAACTCGTCGCCATCTTCAATTCCTGGATTTTGACAAAAAAATTATGATCTCCGACCCCAAAAACCTCTACATACCAATTTTTATTGCAATCGGGATATAACCACAAAACTCGACGCCATATTGGAGCAGCCATCTTTAATTTATGAATTTTGAGAATACATTCGTGATCTCTGAACCCGAAAACCCCCACGTACCAATTTTGAATAGAATCGAGCTACAATCACAAAACCATATTGGAGCCGCCATTTTGTTTTTTTTCTCGATTTTCATCGGAATTATGAACACCTGCCAAGTTAATCGAACAACTAGAAGTGGGTCAAAATTCACTTGCAAATGATAAATAACCATCTGAATAAAAATGCAAACTTTCAATTTCAGATTTTTTCTTTTGAGTTAGGGTCCTTTCAGAAAATCTATCAGATGTTGTTCAATGTCCAGCGTGGCGTTAGCTTGGGAAGTAGTTGTTTTCTGTTAGACATTCGCAAAAAATAACTTCATTTTTATCGTGGATTTTCCAATTCACAGGACAAACTTTATATTCAATATTCAATTGAGAATGTTTCCCTTTTCAACAAGAATACCCCAAAAGAGGTTATATTGAACGATGGAAGATAGTGACTAAAGTTTATCTTTCAGTCGCAGATGATTCCACATCTGATTTTATGAACATCCTGTTCATATTTTCAAACAAATCAATCTATCATACCCCACGACAGGTTTTAATGACAAAAAAACACTAATTTCAAAGTGATTCTCCAAAAGAAATGTTTCTAACTTTTTTCCATCATTGCAAAGTGAGATTGCTTTTAGAAAATGTGATTCCTATTTCTTCCGGTCTTCCTGATGATCGTGGAAGCGTGAAATAGATTTTCGACGACAAAAATGTATTGAAGAGCTAGTGAATGCTATGCCTCTCTTGCGTTAATGTAACAAATGATTTCTGGTGAGTACTCTCTTTTGGAAAACATTCTTCTTTGCCTCATTCCTCTATATGAGTTCTTATTTGAGCGGTAGCTCTTTGTCTTTATTCTTTAGGAGTTGTTGATATAGCCTTAGAATATGGAGAACTATCTCTGTTACAAAAAGTGTCCCTACAAACGTATTGAATTACGATGGCGTTACTGTACCAGAATACAGTTTTTAAAGAAATAACGAAATTCATACCACTTACTCAGTGCCGGACTGGCTCATCTTGGCCAAGTGAGGGTTTGAAAAATTGGGACCCCAATGAGCAGGGCTCATTCTCTTAGATTTCTCACAAATTCCAAAATGCTCCTCTCTACAAAGCATTGAGCTTCTACAACAAATTGCCAACAGCAATAAAAAATTCTGAATGTGATAGAATATTTTTTTAACAAAACAAAATGTTTGCTGACTGAAAAAGGTTACTATTCCTAAACTTGGTTTTTTGTTTCGTGCCAAGAGCTATTTCACCCCCACTCAGCTGCTTATGATCTATAAGGCACAGATCCGACCTGTCCTGGAATACTGTTCCCATATTTGAAGCGCGGCACCTAAACATATCCTGAGGCTATTGGATTCTGTCCAAAAAAGGGGCAATTCGTCTCGTCGGTGATGCCTCGCTTACAAACTCGCTCACTTGTCTGGAACACCGTAGAAAAGTTGGCGATTTGTCTCTATTTTATAGATATTTTCATGGGCGATGCTCTTCTGAAATATCAACAATCGTTCCTGCTTTGGCACTCTCTTCGAGACTAACCCGTCAAGTTCAGTCATCACACCCCTTCGTGGTCACTTTGGAGACCTGCAGAACATCACTTTCCAAAGACTCGTTCATCCAACGAACAGCGAGGCTTTGGAACTCATTGCCTAGGGAGGTGTTCCCCGAGGCATACAACCTCCAGAAATTTAAGAAGAACACCAACTCCTACCTTCTTTCCCTTGGTTCCCACGATGTTCTCTGAACATTACAGGATATCCCTTTTCGTGGGAACCAGAACATAAAAAAAAAAAAATCAAGAATGTTTGATGATCCATTATTGTGAATTATTTTACTTTTAATTAATTATTTCACTTTTAATATGTTACTTGTAGTGTGCTGTCATTTTACTTGTTCAGTGATAGAGCTTCAATTCAATGATTTTAATTTAATTATGTGTGTGGTTCATTTGTACTCGGGTTACGATTTTGTTTATACTGATAATCGTGTCACTCTTAAATATGTATCTGGTGTTGTGCTGTCGTCATGTCCGTTTGATTTTATTTATACACATGATCGTTATTTAGTTTATTTACACTCAATGACCAACAATATGGTTTTGCTGTATCATGTGATTTATGTATTGTAGGACTTACCATATGTACACATTGTACCTAAATGGCTAATAAAATTTATTATTATTATTAAAAAATCTCACGAAGCCATTCCGTGGCTGCCACACACCATAGTACACGAGCGCCATTCTGGCTACTTTCTGACGCGTTATTTAATGTTTTTTGATAGCCACTTTTTAAGTTAAACAACCATATAAAAAAAAAAAAACATTTATTGTCTAAACAGGAAGAACCCAATTACAAGACAGTTGAAAATATGAAGCAAGTTTCATTTAGAAATAACTAAGCTAAATATATAAACTAAAACTAAAACTAAAAGGTACAAATTACATGTGTGGGAACGATAGAATAAGCTCCAAATTGTTTATTGGGCATATGGAAGTGATTGTTTGCTATACAATATTTGTTTTACTTTGTTTTTAAAGGAACTTATTGATTCGTTGTAAATATCGATGTTTGTGCAGACTTCATTTGTTTTTTTGCACATTGAGTGCAGAGGAGATTTAACGAGAATATTTGTGTTGTTTTTTTTTCAAGTAGAAGCAAGTTTCGTACCTGCTGTTGATTCGTGGAACATGAAAGTTCAATTGTGTTAACAGTTCGGGGCAGTCTATTAAGTTATGTACGAGTTTGTAAATGAACAAGCAGGCATAGTATGTTCTACAGTTTTCTAGTGACAGGAGTGAACATTTATTCAATAACATATTGTTGTTGAAACCTTGTGGAGGGTAGACTCCGTCTGTCTTGAATGACACAACTTCATAAAGAGCCTCTGTACTGACTCGAGCTGAATGACATTTGTAGAGTGGTGACCATATCAGAGAGCAGTAATCCAGTCTTGATTTTACATATGCATTGTATAGGGTGGTGAGGCATTCTTTGTTTTGAAAATCTCTACATGTACGAAATATTAGACCGGTCATCCTCTTTGCAGAGGAGGTTGTGTTATTATAGTGTTGGGAAAAGTTGAGTTTCGGGTCAAATTCAACACCGAGGTCCTTATTTTGTGCTTTGTGCTCTAATGGAGTGTTGCTAAGGGAGTATTGAAAATCAATGATTGCATTTCTCAGAGAATAAGTAGTGTATTTGCATTTTTGGACATTTAGTGGTAGTTTGTTTTCGGTGCACCAATGGAGAAGTTCATGAATGTCGTCCTGTAAATTGTACAGTCTTTAGTGATTGAATTCAAAATTTTCAAGTCATCTGCAAATAGCAGCAAGTTGCTGGAGATATTTTTACCAATATCATTTATAAATAATGAGAATAAGAGGGGGGCTAAGTTACTTCCTTGTGGGGCGCCGCTTGAGGCGATGAATTGATAGGATGTGTGTCCTCTAAATTCAACAAAGAGTGTGCGGTTTTGGAGATAAGATTGAAAATTTTTAATTAGTTGTGTGTCAAAGCCAAGGAAGTTTAGTTTGTTCAGAAGTATCTGGTGATCTAGTTTGTCGAAGGCCTTTGAGAAGTCGGTATAGATTGTGTCCAATTGAGAATGATTGTCAAGTACAGAACTCGCCGCCTGAGTGAAACACATCAGATTGGTGACCGTTGATCGTTTGCTCATGAATCCATGTTGGTCATTTGTGATGATATTTTTTAGGTATGGAAATAGTGAATTGTAGAGACATATCTCAAAGCCCTTTGCAAAATTGGAGAGAAGTGTTATTGGTCTGTAGTTTGCAACATTGTTTATTGCTCCGGATTTGAATATAGGGCAAATTTTGGCAGTTTTCCACTCATCTGGGAGGCATCCAGATTTCAGGGCAAGGTTGAAAATTGTCTGAAGAGGTTTAGCAAAAATTTGTGCACAGTCTTTGACCAGGAAACTCGGTATCAAATCAGATCCTGACGTTCGTTTGGGTTTTAGTTTTTTCAAGGAATTAAGTACCTCTGTTTCCGAAAAGGATTTTATAGTAATAGTAGGGTAATTAGTCGACAGAGTTTTTTTTTTTTATGTTCTGGTTCCCACGAAAAGGGATATCCTGTTATGTTCAGAGAACATCGTGGGAACCAAAGGGAAAGAAGGTAGGAGTTGGTGTTCTTCTTAAATTTCTGGAGGTTGTATGCCTCGGGGAACACCTCCCTAGGCAATGAGTTCCAAAGCCTCGCTGATCGTTGGATGAACGAGTCTTTGGAAAGTGATGTTCTGCAGGTCTCCAAAGTGACCACGAAGGGGTGTGATGACTGAACTTGACAGGTTAATCTCGAAGAGACTGCCAAAGCAGGAACGATTGTTGATATTTCAGAAGAGCATCGCCCATGAAAATATCTATAAAATAGAGACAAATCGCCAACTTTTCTACGGTGTTCCAGACAAGTGAGCGAGTTTGTAAGCGAGGCATCACCGACGAGACGAATTGCCCTTTTTTGGACAGAATCCAATAGCCTCAGGATATGTTTAGGTGCCGCGCTCCACATATGGGAACAGTATTCGAGGACAGGTCGGATCTGTGCCTTATAGATCATAAGCAGCTGAGTGGGGGTGAAATAGCTCTTGGCACGAAACAAAAAACCAAGTTTTTGGGATGCACTTTTGGCAATGGACCTCACGTGATTTTCCCAGGAAAGGTTATTGCTGATAGTAATACCAAGCATCGATATGGATGACTTCAGTGGTATGGTTACTCCTGACAAAGTTATGTTAGGCACAGTGAGATCGGCTTTTCTAGAGAAAAGACATGCTTGTGTTTTGTTTGCATTGAATTCTACCAAGTTATTAGATCCCCACTCGAGAATTGTTGCTAAGTCCATATTTATATTATTAACATTTCTTCCTCGTTCATTTCTGGTTTCACGGGCTGATATAGGGGCCCTGGAAGAGAAAGCGGTATGGAGGGTACTATCATCGGCAAAGCTGTGTACTGGACATGAAGTTGCTTTCAGCAGGTCGTTGATGTGAAGTAGAAATAGTGTTGGTGCGAGAATAGATCCTTGCGGAACACCAGCATTCATGAGTAGAGTGTCAGATGAAACTCCATCGACCACTACATCTAGAAAAAACTAGCAAGCAGAGAACACAGCTGAGGGGGCAAGCCATAAGACGGAAGCTTGGCGAGGAGTCCCTGGTGCCAAACTCGATCGAACGCCTTGGAGATATCTAATGCCACAGCTAAAGTGTCTCCATACTTTTCAATAGATAGCTGCCATATATGTGAGACGTAAGCGAGCAGGTCACCAGTTGATCTCTGATGGCGGAAGCCATATTGCCTATCGTTGACAATTCCTGAGTCTTCCAGATATTTCATGAGCTCGATGTTGATGGCTTTTTCCATGACCTTTGAAATAATAGATAGCAGTGCGATAGGTCTGTAGTTGCTAGGTAGGGCCTTTTTGCCTTTTTTAGATAAATTGTTTGTTGTATTCGAGATAGGGGTGTAAACACTTTCGAAAAATTCAGCAAATATATTGACAATGCTGGATGGATTACTGTATTCGTTGTCGTTATGGTATACAATGCCTGGAATTCTAGAGGATCCTTTTTTGTTTTGGATATATGACCATAGATTGGATGGGTCAGTTTTGATTGAATTTTCTGCTGCTCGGCGATATTCTTCATATGCGATAGATATTTTTGATTTGACAGATTTTCTGAGTTCCTTGAAATGCTGTTTGTCAAGTTCCGATTGAGTTTTTTTCAGTTTTTTGAAAACTTTATGTTTTTGTTTTATTTCACGAATTACATCACTGTTAAACCAAGGGGGGTATTTACTATTGAAGTTGGTTTGAGTAGGAGCCCATAGATCAAGTACAGAGTAAATAATTGAGTAAAACTTTGCTACTGCCAGATTTACATTAGAATATTGGTTCAGACATGACCAGTCGGTGTAGAGGAAAGCTGAATATAGTTCAGGAAAGTTAGCTTTGCGAAAATTGTAGTTTTTGATGTTTTTGTTGTATGGTATTGCCAAACTTGGTTTTGGGAATGATAAGGTTGCTTGAAGGGCTGGGTGGTATTCATCTTCTGGTACGAAGGGTAGAAAATCATGATGGGTGCTACATTCAAGATTGGAAAAAATTAAATCTAGTAAACGTCCTGAGTGGTTGTGCACCAAGTTGAATTGTTTAAGGTCATAGAAGCTTTTGAGCTGATCGATTGTAGCTAAAGTGGTGTTGTTTATGTTTGCATCAAGATTTACATAGTTAGGTTGATTGAAATCGCCTAGGATCAGTAAATTGCTACCGTACAGATATTCAAGGGATTCAAGTGTAGTAAAGAGATTTTGTATGTGGTAAGTACTTGCGTTTGGAGGAATATAGATGACAAACACGAAGAGGACCTTATGCTTAAATAATACCTTACATCCCACAATGTCAATGGTAACAAAGTTCACACGAAATTCGGATAAGTCTATTTCAGCAGCTTCACAGTCTGAACTAACACCCAATAACACACCACCACCTCTTGAGACTGAGCATGCTGCGAGATTTCTGTCACTTCGAAACACCACATAGTTATCAGGAAATAGCTCTGAACTAAGAATGTTTGATTGCACCCAGGTTTCAGTGATGGCGATAATGTGGTACTCGGAAGCAGATGTGGATTTAATAAATTCGTGAGTTTTGGTGTTTAGACCCCTGACGTTCTGATAGTAGCATTGGAGGTAAGACAGATCCTGTTTAGACGGCACTATTGGTTTTTTACTATTTTCGGCTCGCCATATACGTACTTTATTCTCAGGTTGGTTTCACCGTTTGCTCTGCGTTCATTCAGTATTGTTTTGATTTCTTGGTAATGCTTAGTTTGGAGTGGAGTTTTGTCTGACGTGATGGCGATGTTTCTGAAACGATATGATATTGTCCTCCTTACCTCAACCCTCCATAGCCTAGAGAGAGGGAGTTTAAGTTGAATTGTATTAGATTTTTGTTAGCTGACAAAGTATCAGTATCTTACGATTTATTTGGTGGTTATTTTCCAGAGTGTCACTTATTTTAAAACCCCTAAACGTGGCAATATGTTTCTTCAACGCACCCCGAAGTTCAATCCGGCACGAATAAAATTGAGAAAATATTAATTTAACTCCGTCGGGGATTTTTTCGCATTTTCCGTAAAGTGTCCGTGACATTTCCAATGAAACGTTCGCCAGATCTTCGCTCGCAACTACCGAAACAGACACCTCGAACAAATCGAACCCATCAACTTGAAACGCTAAACCTTCATAACGTTGAGACAGTTGGACGTGTGACGGATTGGGTTGCCTCGCTATTTGTGGCTAGCGAGAAAGCGACTATATAACTGTAAATAAATTGGAGACGGGCAGCGGCGGCGGTGGAAAATAATCTTGTGACGTGCTGCTAAATCGTCGGAAACGAGAACGAGCATAGTAGTCTAATCAACAAGTTCGAAAACGTGTTAAATAGATATAAAGCTCCTAAAAATATGAGCGATAGCTCATTCGGAATGACGTCTGGAAAAATGTTTTTAAGGGTTTATTAGCACGTAAAAAATTGCGATTGTTATTAACAAAATAAGATTAAAAAAGAAGGTATTTCGTTTTTCGTTAATAATTTCTAAAATAATGATATTTAAGGAATTATGAAAAAAGATCATGAAAGAGGAGGAAGTTTCCAATAAAAAAGTCCTGCCTCCCGGAACTCTTATCTCTATTATTTATAATTTTTTTTTAACGCTGACAATAGGGCTCCGCGAGGTCGTTTCGGTATAGGCGCACCGTCTAAAAAGCCGTTATATCACCTAAAATAATTTTTTTATAGTATTAAATAACAATTAAAAAATTTGAATAAATTATGGTGTAATCTAGACACTTGAACGAAAAAAACCTCGGTAAAAAAAATTCATGTCGATTTTTCAAAAAGTCACACCATTGTTATGTAACAAATTTTTTTCCAATCTCTGTTTTTATAAATTACGACATAAAAGTTTAAATAATTGGTCTATAAAATTTTCGCTTCGTGGAGCTCTTTTCATTTGGGTACTTAATAAAGCAACGCAAAAAAAATATTAAAGTTTATTATTTTGTTAATTATATTTTTTTTAAATTAAAAAAATGAAATTTCTGAAAAATTAAAAAAATTTTATTTTTATTTTTTTTTTAATTGTTTAAATAATTTGTTAAGGAATTATTTTATTTATTTAAAAAAATCTAAAATGTTTATAAACAAATGTTTATAACAACTGATAAACAATGGTTACAGAATCGATTTTGAATTCATTTTAAAATAAATAAATCTTTTATAAAAATGACTTGAATGTCCTTTACCGTATCTCTTATAGTTCAAAAGTTATAACAATTTATAACTTGACAAATTATGGAACGGCTGTAATTTCATTATCATATAATATGTAACAATGCTGTAAAAAATACAAAAAAAATTTTTTCTATACTTTGTTATACATAGTTGTTTTTGTTATTTTTTGAAGTTTTCGAAAAAAAATATAACGGTTAATATTATTTGTTTATAACAAATTGTTAAGTTAATAAACAATGAAATTATAAAAAAAAAAAAAAATTCTCTGTTAATTCATTTAAAAGGTCAATGGTGATTAATAAGAATGAAATAATTTCTTAACTAATTATTTAAACAATTGAAATATAAAAAAAACTATTATAAACAATAAAAAAAAATATTTAAGAGAATTTTTTTTCAAATCATAGTTTTACCTATGCATTAAGATGGTAAATAATTTTTTTTTAAATCCCAAAATAGTCTGTTTATAAACAATTTCTTAACAAATGACGTAAAAATTTTTTTTCCAATGTTAATTAATACCTATATTAGATGCAAAAACAGCAATGATGAGATATTACAAAAAAAAATTTTTGATAACATTTTTTAGAAATTTCATTTTTTTTAATTTAAAAAAAATAATTAACAAAATAATAAACTTTAATAATTTTTTTTGCATTGCTTCATTAAGTACCTAAATAAAAGAGCTTCACGAAGCGAAAATTTTATAGACCAATTATTTAAACTTTTATGTCGTAATTTATAAAAACAGAGATTGGAAAAAAATTTGTTAATTAACAATGGTGTGACTTTTTGAAAAATCGACATGAATTTTTTTTACCGAGGTTTTTTTCGTTCAAGTGTCTAGATTATACCATAATTTATTCAAATTTTTTAATTGTTATTTAATACTATAAAAAATTATTTTAGGTGATATAACGGCTTTTTAGACGGTGCGCCTATGCCGTAACGACCTCGCGGAGCCCTATTGTCAGCGTTAAAAAAAATTATAAATAATAGAGATAAGAGTTCCGGGAGGCAGGACTTTTTTTATTGGAAACTTCCTCCTCTTTCATGATCTTTGTTCATAATTCCTTAAATATCATTATTTTAGAAATTATTAACGAAAAACGAAATACCTTCTTTTTTTAATCTTATTTTGTTAATAACAATCGCAATTTTTTACGTGCTAATAAACCCTTGAAAAATTCCGAATCGAATGAGCTATCGCTCATATTTTTAGGAGCTTTATATCTATTTAACACGTTTTTGAACTTGTTGATTAGACTATATATAACTGTAAATAAATTGGAGACTGGCAGCGGCGGCGGTGGAAAATAATCGTGTGACGTGCTGCTAAATCGTCGGAAACGAGAACGAGCATAGTAGTCTAATCAACAAGTTCAAAAACGTGTTAAATAGATATAAAGCTCCTAAAAATATGAGCGATAGCTCATTCGATTCGGAATGACGTCTAGAAAAATGTTTTTTAAGGGTTTATTAGCACGTAAAAAATTCCGATTGTTATCAACAAAATAAGATTAAAAAAAGAAGGTATTTCGTTTTTCGTTAATAATTTCTAAAATAATGATATTTAAGGAATTATGAACAAAGATCATGAAAGAGAAGGAAGTTTCCAATAAAAAAAGTCCTGCCTCCCGGAACTCTTATTCCTATTATTTATAAAAAAAATTTAACGCTGACAATAGGGCTCCGCGAGGTCGTTACGGCATAGGCGCACCGTCTAAAAAGCCGTTATATCACCTAAAATAATTTTTTTATAGTATTAAATAACAATTAAAAAAATTGAATAAATTATGGTGTAATCTAGACACTTGAACGAAAAAAACCTCGGTAAAAAAAATTTCATGTCGATTTTTCAAAAAGTTACACCATTGTTAATTAACTAATTTTTTTCCAGTCTCTGTTTTTATAAATTACGACATAAAAGATTAATTAATTGGTCTATAAAATTTTCGCTTCGTGAAGCTCTTTTCATTTAGGTACTTAATAAAGCAATGCAAAAAAAAATTATTAAAGTTTATTATTCTGTTAATTATAATTTTTACGTCATTTGTTAAGAAATTGTTTATAAACAGACTATTTTGGGATTTAAAAAAATTGTTTTTACCATCTTATTGCATAAGTAAAATGATAAAAAAAAAAAATTCTTAAATGAATTTTTTGTATTGTTTATAATTGGTTTTTTTATATTTCAATTGTTTAAATAATCAGTTAAGAAATTATTTTATTTATTTAAAAAAATCTAAAATTTTTATAAACAAATGCTTATAACAACTGATAAACAATGGTTACAGAATCGATTTTTAATTCATTTTAAAGATAAATAAATCTTTTATAAAAATGACTTGAATGTCCTTTACCGTATCTCTTATAGTTCAAAAGTTATAACAATTTATAACTTGACAAATTATGGAACGGCTGTAATTTCATTATCATATAATATGTAACAATGCTGTAAAAAATACAAAAAAATAATTTTTTCTATACTTTGTTATACATAGTTGTTTTTTTATTTTTTTAATTTTGAAAAAAAAATAAAATGAAATTATTTAAAAAAAAATATTTCTCTGTTAATTCATTTGAAAAGGTCAATGGTGATTAATAAGAATGAAATAATTTCTTAACTAATTATTTAAACAATTGAAATATAAAAAAAACTATTATAAACAATAAAAAAAAATATTTAAGAGAATTTTTTTTCAAATCATAGTTTTACCTATGCATTAAGATGGTAAATAATTTTTTTTTAAATCCCAAAATAGTCTGTTTATAAACAATTTCTTAACAAATGACGTAAAAATTTTTTTTCCAATGTTAATTAATACCTATATTAGATGCAAAAACAGCAATGATAAGATATTACAAAAAAAAATTTTTTGATAACATTTTTTAGAAATTTCATTTTTTGTTAATTTAAAAAAAGTATAATTAACAAAATATTAAACTTTAATAATTTTTTTTGCATTGCTTCATTAAGTACCTAAATGAAAAGAGCTTCACGAAGCGAAAATTTTATAGACCAATTATTTAAACTTTTATGTCGTAATTTATAAAAACAGAGATTGGAAAAAAATTTGTTAATTAACAATGGTGTGACTTTTTGAAAAATCGACATGAATTTTTTTTACCGAGGTTTTTTTCGTTGAAGTGTCTAGATTACACCATAATTTATTCAAATTTTTAAATTGTTATTTAATACTATAAAAAAATTATTTTAGGTGATATAACGGCTTTTTAGACGGTGCGCCTATGCCGTAACGACCTCGCGGAGCCCTATTGTCAGCGTTAAAAAAAAATTATAAATAATAGAGATAAGAGTTCCGGGAGGCAGGACTTTTTTTATTGGAAACTTCCTCCTCTTTCATGATCTTTGTTCATAATTCCTTAAATATCATTATTTTAGAAATTATTAACGAAAAACGAAATACCTTCTTTTTTAATCTTATTTTGTTAATAACAATCGCAATTTTTTACGTGCTAATAAACCCTTAAAAACATTTTTCTAGACGTCATTCCGAATGAGCTATCGCCCATATTTTTAGGAGCTTTATATCTATTTAATACGTTTTTGAACTTGTTGATTAGACTATATATAACTGTAAATAAATTGGAGACGGGCAGCGGCGGCGGTGGAAAATAATCGTGTGACGTGCTGCTAAATCGTCGGAAACGAGAACGAGCAAAGCGGCGTATTGCCTTACAGCGAACAATGGAGAATTAAGACGTTACACCTTGCAGAGCCGGGAAGTTGTTTGCGTTGCAAATGGGGTTTCGGGTGGATTCGGCGGTTTAGATATTTGTTCTGTTTCATTGTATGAGAATAGTGTATCATTGTGGGCGAATGAGTTTCTTAATATTGTGAGTGGGAAGATATGAATATGAGGCGACAAAAAGGAAATAGTATACAGTGCTTCTCAGAAGTCCCCTCCCCCCCTCTTATTTTTGGAACGATTATACATAAACGAGTGAAATTTGGAAACTGAATATTGAAGGTTGTAAACTTCCCTACTAGTGATGATAGATGACGAAATCGTCAAAGATGACGTCACAAGGCCATTGTGACCAATAATTTGGAATGGAACCCTACGGCAAGCGACACCTCTTTCAAAAGGTATCGAAAAAACCTATTCAATGATACTAATTTTGTTTGTGTTTATGGCAGTTTTAATGGCTCATTAGTAAACATTAAAATTTAAATTCCATTCAGTATGATATTCATTACAGATTCAAGAATCAGTATCTACTTGAAGAAATTGCTCGAAGTGACCTCCATTTACTTCCTGACAGTGAAATATCCGATTTTTAAACTCTTCTCGTACTTTTGCAAATGTGTCTGCGGAAACAGCCTCACATTCTGCACCAATACGTTGTTTTGAAACGTCAAGGTTGTCAGGTTCAGTGGCGTAAACCTTCGATTTGAGGTACCCCCACAGAAAAAAATCCAAAGGTGTGAGGTCCGGTGATCGAGCTGGCCATTCCGTTGAACCTCGTCGTCCAATCCATCTACCACGATACTCCTCATCCAAATACCGTCTTACTGCACCGTAATAGTGTGGAGGACCACCATCCTGTTGGAATGCTATTTCCAAATTGCCGAATTCATCTGGATTATCTTCCAGAATTCCAAGGATTAACGGCTCTATTGCGTTTTGCAACAGCCCCAGATAAACCTCACCAGTTAAATTAGTATTTAAAGAAAGAGGCCCAACGATGTGGTTTCCCAGGATACCTGCCCAAACATTCACCTTCTGGGGAAATTGGGTATGTGTTTCACGAAACAGGTGAGGATTCGCGTCACTCCAATACCTCACATTCTGTGTATTTACATTTCCATTTAGATAGAAAGTACTTTCGTCACTAAAACAAATTGTTCTGACATAGTCTGGCTGTTGGTTAATTTTAGTTTTCATATTTTCACAAAATTCTAGTCTTCGGTCTGGGTCGTCGTCTGAGAGTTGATGAACCATTTTTAATTTGTATGGATGAAATTTGTTTTCTTTCAACACCCTGTGTACTGTACTTCGACTGACTTCACAGGTAGATGCAACGTGAGTTGTTGAAGAAGTAGGATTAACTATTACTTCTGTCAGTATATAAATTTTTTTCTCATCAGAAATTTGTGGTCTGCCAGATCGTTTTGCATCATTAATACTACCCGTTGTTTCAAACTTACGAGGAAGCTCTCTTGAATAAGTCCTCGAAACGGGGCGATCGGGAAACCTCTCATTAAAAATGCGTTCTGCTGTATGAATATTTTGTCCAGTTTCACCAAGAATTAGGATCGCTGCTACTTTATCACCTAAAGCACGTACCATTTTGGTTCTTGAAGCACTCAAACGTTCGGCTCACAACAGTTTAACAAATTATTAAAATGTACAAAAATATTAAAAGTACCAAAAGCTGCTAAAACAGTTAAACGTTCGATCAACAATACACAAATTATTAAATGTACAAAAACTTGGACAACAAAAACGTCGAATTAGGGAGACTAACAAAAACGTCAGCTTATTTGACAACTATCCGGAGGCGGAGCTTGAATTTGGAATTTTAGTATGAACTGATTTGATTCATCTTAGCTTTGCGTTTTTTAAAAGCGAGTTGCCAAAAGTGCCATAAACACAAACAAAATTAGTATCATTGAATAGGGTTTTTCAATACCTTTTAAAAGAGGTGTCGCTTGCCGTAGAGTTCCATTTAAAATTATTGGTCACAATGGCCTTGTGACGTCATCTTTGACGATTTCGTCATCTATCATCACTAGTAGGGAAGTTTACAACCTTTAATATTCAATTTCCAAATTTCACTTGTTTATGTATAATCGTTCCAATAATAAGAGGGGGGGGGAGGGGACTTTTGAGAAGCACTGTATTGTGCAACAAGTGGGGAAGTTTCAACTTTTCTCACGGGTGTAGAAGGTTGTGGCACGGCCTGAAGGGCGAGTGCCGCAAACACACGAGTGAGAAAAAGTACTTTCCCCACATGTTGCACACTATACTTTTCCTACAACTGCACAAATTTAAAGAATACAAGTAATGCATAGTATTTCTAATCCCAATTGGACCGACATAAAAAGTTTCGAGAAGGAATTCTCTTCCACACGACAGAACTTTTTTATGATTGTACCAGGAACGCTTTGAAAGTAAAAACACAGGTAGTATATAAATTTCACATTTGCCGGGCAGTGTATATATGAACACTCCTCGTAGTGCTCTTATTTTTATTGCCGTTCCAATTGGGATTAGAATAACTATACCTCGATATTTATTTTTATGGTTTGCCAAACTAAAATAACATTGAAGTATCCTAACTCTTAACAGTCAAATAATTTATTTAAAATTATAGTTAATAGTAAAATTTGTAAAATTTTGTATGGTCAAACCCGGAATGTCATTTCTTTTTAGTAAATTTTCTGTTATATTAATTGTAGAAGTTGAGGGTTGATCGTTCATATACGGTGCATTTTCTGTCTACATTTCAGTAAAGAGTTCGAGTGGTTGTTCAATAGAGTTGACGATTTTATTAGCAACGTTAATTTTATTTTTAATAGACTCCCCGATGTATCCTTCTGCCAACGTATTAGATTGCCATCCTCCATGGCGCTTTTATTTTTCATTTTATTTATTAAGTAATCTACAGAACAGGCAGTTCCAATAATCGATAACAATATATATAAACTGAGTAAATAACCATTCTTAAAATAATACGATGACTTAAACAAAAAATTAACTCCAGATTACCTGAATCAATATCAAATTGAGAGACACATTCAGTTGAGGATGACAAGTAGACCTTTTTCATTTAAATTGGCTTTCTGTTACAATTCGCATTTGCTTCTAAGGATGACATTTAAATTGAATTTTTTTTCCTAAATGTTTTTACATTACTTTTAACATAGAAATCTATATTCCTCAAATAATTAGCAATAGAACACATATTGTATAGTGGGGAATTTAAACCTAGGTTGGTTCGAGGTTTAGGCAAAACAAATATATCTCTTTTTCTATTATATATACTGCAGTTCAGACAAATTTGTGACAACAAGTGAGGGTTATCTATTTCATTATGTAGTAGCTTATAGAAAAATAATAGAATAGCAATTTTTCTTCTAAATTCTAAGGTTCTGAATTTAAATTCACTTAAGGAAGTATGATAACTAAGATTAAAAATATATTCACCATGTTTTTTGTAATATAGAAATCTTAAGAATTTTTTTAAGGTTGATATGTCCCCTCCTGCATTCACTAAAATTGTTGCCGAAAAATGCCTGAAGCAGTGACCTGTATATAGATGGGGATTTTCCAATAAAAAAAAATCCAATTGTCTTAGCCATTCTACCAAATTTGTTAATGCCAACTACCTGTCTAGTACATTTTCCTTGCTGGTAATTTAAAAAGAAACGTTTTTCTGGCAAATCAATCGGTCGAAGAGCAGCATATTTTTTATATATATTATAAAATTATCCTGTTACAGTAAATGTTCTTGGATTTTTTGTTTTGGTGTTATCTAATTTCACCAGTAAAGCCGAATTTAAATCCTCTAAATTTTCGGTTTTCCACAACTCTTCTCCACGACATGCCCCTGCTACGCCAATAGCCACTGCAACCTACAAATAAAAATATCAGGATGTAAAATTTTATTAAAAAAAAAAAACTGGCCAGCCCGGGTTTTGAACCCGGGTCGTTTGTGTGCCAAGTGGATACACTATCCACTGCACCACTGAACTTGATTTTAAAAGTATTGTTTAAAAGTACATGTATCTATCTAGCAGAATTTGAAACAGAAATTTCAACAATCATCTAATTCTTTTTATCAACTAAAAAACTCAGTAATTACAAAAAGCTATCCCAAGCAGCATTATAGTGACGGAAACTGATTCTGCAACTTCAACTCGGTGGTTATCACGTAATCACCACTAAATATAGCACTATACAGCAAAAATAACTAAAATTTTATTTTTATATGGTTGTAGTTACGTAATTTCCATCTATGGTAGCCACTCCACAGTTCAATAACTTATTACTGTCATTTGAGGTGTCTGAAACATTATGAGCAAATCACTTTAAAGGTTTTTGAACTTAAAAGTGGAGAATAACCGTTGCGGTAACCATCCTTTACCACCCAATATCACTTAGAGGTCACTTTCAAGAGAGTATGATAGTTTCGGTGACGTTTTGGTAACTTCCATAAAACCCTTCAATGTGGCAGGCAGTTGATTGTGATATGTGGTGATGGTTGCCACGTTCTTGCCATCTCCATAAGTGATAACCACAGTTCGCATTTAATAAAAGTTACTACAAATTACAAAAACCTTCAAAATTCACCATTCCGCGCGATGACGAAAGCTAACCTAACTTTTCTCAAATTATTTTATTGTGGCTTACAAAAAGTTCGTTTTACCTGTTACGTGAATGATATTCATTCAAAATAAAATGGGTTATGCGTTTTCAATAGACAATTTTTCTTGATTTTGTATAAAAAGGTTAATTTAAATAGATCGGATCTCTGACTTGTGCTCCTTAATTGTTAAATCTGTTTGCATAAATGCCATCATTTTCATTACTTGTTAATTGATAATTGTTACTCAATACTTGATAATTGTTCATTGGAGCTGCATAAATCCACTATAATGTACCCGCAATTTCGAGGTTATAACTTTGAAGTGGCAGGTTATAATAGCCCGACGTGTTCGCCCCTTCCAAGGGTATAAGACCTATTGTAATTTTTAGGTTATAACTTTGAAGTGGTGAGTCATGGGCCTGCGACGTGGGGGCTACTTTCCAGTGGTGGAAAAGTTAATAATTCAGTTCCACTGTTCACTTTATGATGGCAGGAGCTTTAGAGTGGTATAATTACACTTTAAAGTTATTTTCTCCAAAAGCCGCCATATTTACAGGAATATGCTGGGTCGCCATTATTAGCGAAACGATCGAAATATTCAATAAAGATTTATTTGTCGTCAGTACTGCATCAAACATAGTAATTTATTACGTAAGTATTTGTTTCAACTAACCACGATATAAAACAATGTTTGAGGGCTTTAAGCACATAATTTCAGAGGCGAGTTATTTACAAAATTATAATGTTTTCCTTAAATAAAGAGTATTCAGATGGCGCGTGCTCACAATCGAACTACAACACTCATATTTCACATAAAACTTTCAATCGTTTTAATTTTATCCCGATCTGAAGTATCCAAATTCAATATACTCACTTACGCGTTTGTATGTTATATATTTTTATAGTTGATCGAGTATTAGAAATGAATCAGGCAAAATGGAAGAATGAGGAACATTTATCATAAAAATAAGTTGCTGAACAGACATCGAGCTACATATTATTAACACAAACGCAGTCAATTGTTGGCCACTACATATCTACAAATTCATTTTTTGCTTAGAAAAACTAATCAAGTTTATTTTAAAATTAATTTAGGTATAGTCCATCCAATATCAATTGCAGAAGCTGTTTCTATAGGGAGCAAATAAAAACTCACTTCGCTAACACGAGCGTATATGCGAAAGAGCCCGCCGGACAACGTGGACTTGAGTGACGGCTGTCTGTTCTACAACCGATTCGTCTGGGCCAATCAAGTCGGACATCAATGCTTGCAGGTGTGGCTATACAATGGGAGGTCATAAATAATTCGTTATATTTGTGTTTTAATAGCTCTAAAAGATTAAAAACCAGTAGCGTCCGTGGTCTTGGTGTGTGCCGATCGAAATACGTTTTAGGATATTCTAGTTTTTTTTCTTGATAAATTTGTATAAATAAAAGTTCGTCTTTAATTTTTTTTTTCATTTTTTATTATTTATGTTTAAGTATTTTTATAATCTTAAAATATCTAAAAAAAATTAGTTATCTCCGCCACTGCTGCTCACAGGATTTCGCCGTAAGACTTTTTTATGCTTCTGCAATTGATATTGGGAAAACTTTAACACTTATAATTAATGGAAATGCGAGATCACTAATTTCTGAAAGTAGTGTTTTCCAAAAAATTCCCAAACAAAATCGAATTCGAAAAAGGGCACGTGTTGTTCAGACTATAATCCAATTTCAAAATGCCAGGCGCTCCGGTCGCAGTTAATCAAACCATACCTACATAATTTTGGAAGGCAATGATGCCTCATAGATTTGAGTTCGCAATTGAACCAACCCTCGTGATAAATATACCTTGAATAGAACTGATTTCAATCACCACCGACGCTTATCGGCTGATAAAAAATCAAGTGAGCTATGGTCGTCAGTCAGCAGGCCGTCCAGATCGTATTTATATGCGCATACTGGCCGATCGTCCACCACCGACCACTGACCGTTCGGGATTACTCTCCGATTCTCTGGGTTCGCAGCGGGCGGTGCATCATCATCAAACGACGATAAATTCCGAATTCCCGTTCGCGATGGCGTTGCAGCACGAGAGCCACTGTCGTCATGGCAACGCCGCCGTAAATACTGCCGCGACTCACGGCTCTATATCTAAATGATGGGTGGTAAATTCAGTGAATTCTCGGAATCAGGATTACACGCGTGTTTGCCGTTTATCTATCTATCTACTCGAATTCTGAAATTTGATTGGATTCTTGGGAAGTTTGATTTGTAAATTGATTGATTTTATCAGTAGGTAGGTACATTAAATCAATTACGCCACACAAATATTTTGAGATAAAATGTTGTGTTTTTTTGTTTTCCAATTTTGTTCAATTTGAACATTACGATCATATTTTTTTAAGCTCTAAGTGTGGATTCATGCAGCACAAAATAACAATTATCAAATAAGAAATAATAATTATCAATTAACAATAATTAAAATGTAGTATTCATGCACTCAAAATAACAATTAAGAAATAAAAAGTACGCATGCGCACAAGACTGAGGCATTTAAATTAGGTAACCCTACTTTTCCGAAATTCCCTGTCCCCTCGATAATAGAAAACAAGTGAAAATTCAAAATGTCCAATAAACAATATGAAACAAAAAGAATACCTCAAATATTAGAAAAAGTGAGGTTATTTTCATCATCAGTTTGACCAATCCGCGGTCATCTGCGTACTAGTTGCGCACTAGAAGAAAATAATGTAAAAAGATAAAAGTTGGCCAACTTCTACTTGTTATTTTTTAAATGATAATTGTTATTTTTCTGCATGAACATTTTTTTTTTTTTATGTTCTGGTTCCCACGAAAAGGGATATCCTGTAATGTTCAGAGAACATCGTGGGAACCAAGGGAAAGAAGGTAGGAGTTGGTGTTCTTCTTAAATTTCTGGAGGTTGTATGCCTCGGGGAACACCTCCCTAGGCAATTAGTTCCAAAGGCTCGCTGTTCGTTGGATGAACGAGTCTTTGGAAAGTGATGTTCTGCAGGTCTCCAAAGTGACCACGAAGGGGTGTGATGACTGAACTTGACGGGTTAGTCTCGAAGAGACTGCCAAAGCAGGAACGATTGTTGATATTTCAGAAGAGCATCGCCCATGAAAATATCTATAAAATAGAGACAAATCGCCAACTTTTCTACGGTGTTCCAGACAAGTGAGCGAGTTTGTAAGCGAGGCATCACCGACGAGACGAATTGCCCTTTTTTGGACAGAATCCAATAGCCTCAGGATATGTTTAGGTGCCGCGCTCCAAATATGGGAACAGTATTCCAGGACAGCTCGGATCTGTGCCTTATAGATCATAAGCAGCTGAGTGGGGGTGAAATAGCTCTTGGCACGAAACAAAAAACCAAGTTTTTGGGATGCACTTTTGGCAATGGACCTCACGTGATTTTCCCAGGAAAGGTTATTGCTGATAGTAATACCAAGCATCGATATGGATGACTTCAGTGGTATGGTTACTCCTGACAAAGTTATGTTAGGCACATTGAGATCGGCTTTTCTAGAGAAAAGACATGCTTGTGTTTTGTTTGCATTGAATTCTACCAAATTATTAGATCCCCACTCGAGAATTGTTGCTAAGTCCATATTTATATTATTAACATTTCTTCCTCGTTCATTTCTGTTTTCACGGGCTGATATAGGGGCCCTGGAAGAGAAAGCGGTATGGAGGGTACTATCATCGGCAAAGCTGTGTACTGGACATGAAGTTGCTTTCAACAGGTCGTTGATGTGAAGTGGAAATAGTGTTGGTGCGAGAATAGATCCTTGCGGAACACCAGCATTTATGAGTAGAGTGTCAGATGAAACTCCATCGACCACTACATGGAGAGACCTGTTTGAGAGAAAACTAGCAAGCAGAGAACACAGCTGAGGGGGCAAGCCATAAGACGGAAGCTTGGCGAGGAGTCCCTGGTGCCAAACTCGATCGAACGCCTTGGAGATATCTAATGCCACAGCTAAAGTTTCTCCATACTTTTCAATAGATAGCTGCCATATATGTGAGACGTTAGCGAGCAGGTCACCAGTTGATCTCTGATGGCGGAAGCCATATTGCCTATCGTTGACAATTCCTGAGTCTTCCAGATATTTCATGAGCTCGATGTTGATGGCTTTTTCCATGACCTTTGAATTAATAGATAGCAGTGCGATAGGTCTGTAGTTGCTAGGTAGGGCCTTTTTGCCTTTTTTAGGGACTGGCTGTACTCTTGCAATTTTCCAATTGGACGGAAATACCCCCAAATTGTAAGAGTGGTTGAACAACTTGCAAAGAACAGGTGTTAGTTCGGGGCACATTTCTTGAGAACAATCGGCGGGATTCCGTCAGATCCACAGGCTTTGTTGGTGTTGAGACCCAGCAAAATCTTTCTGATAGTACGTTGGCGAAAGGTGATCTCGGGCATGTGACTGTCAATAGGTGTAATGTTCGGGGTTGTTTTCCCGATGAATCCAGAGTGGAATTTCCAGCAAATAGGTGCGCAAAGATATTGGCTTTTCCTGGGCAGTCGTTGCTAGTGTTCCATCTTCTTTGGTTAGAGGAGGAAATGAGCTGGAAGTGAAGTTTCTTCCCACAGCTTTGGCGAAAGACCAAAATGAACGGGATCCGTTAGGACATTCAGCAAGTTTTGATCTTATTTTGGCATTGTGGGCATCTTTGAGCATTCTATTGTCTCTTTGCATATGCCTCTAGCCTCGACATATGCTGCTCTGGTCTCAGGGCCCGGATTTTTAGCCATCGATGGTATGCTGCCTGTTTGGAAGCCACAGCTCTAGAGCAGTTTCTGTTAAACCAGGTCTTATCGGATGATGTTCTTCTTTCGGTATTCGGTATGTAAGTTTGCATCCCCAACATGATGATTTCAGAAATTGTCTCAGCACATCGTGTTGGATCTACTGAAGAGAAACAAACTCTCTTCCATGGAAACGCTGAGAAAAACATACGAAGACCTTCCCAGTCGGCCGAATTGTAATGCCACATGAGACGGGGTGGTATTGTGCAGCTCGATGGTAAATGGAAAGAGCATGTTGTGGAGATGAGGGTGTGATCAGAGTTTCCAAGTGGGGCACAAACTTCTATTCTATACGGGTCAGGATTGGTGGTGAGGAAAAGATCTAGTGTATTGGCAGACTGGTTGTTGACATCAGGGATGCGGGTTGGTAGCTCGACCAGTTGTTCTAGACCATGAGTGATGGCGAAGGCCTCGGCTTGACGACCCGCATCATCTGTTTTGTTAGAGAATTTGAGCCAGGCAGCGTTATGTACATTAAAGTCTCCCATGATTATGGTTTCAGCTGTTGGATGGTTCTCCTGAATGTAGTCCAGTTTGAGTGATAAAACTCAAAGAGGTCGTTATATGAAGGTTCATTAGGTGATAGGTAAAGGCAGCAGAGGAACTTAGTCAGTTTGGTATCAGATAGCTTGAACCACATCACATCAAAGTCTTTCGGTTCCAAACTCTCTTCACGCTGGCATGAAAGGTTAGCCTTAGCGTAAAGGCAGACTCCACCTTTGAACCTGAATCGAGAATGGAGTTCGTAACCAGGACAAAGCATATGGACCTTGTTGGTGGACGAGTTTACTTGTGTTTCTGTTAGAGCCAGAATATCCGGTTTTTTCGTCTGTAGGTGATGGTGGACGTCATTGATGTTCTTGTTGAGTCCGCGGATGTTGCAAAAATTAATCTTTAATGTTGAGTCCCCTCGAGTACCTCTCGCCCGGAAATCCGAATGGAGAGGTATTTTGCTCTAGGAGACTTCATCATTATTACTATTAGGATGCACCTGAAAATAAAGGAGGAATTGGGGAAAAGGAAAGAGGGAGACCGGAAAGTATCGACCGAACACTGAAACATGGAATGATCCATTTCACAGCACACAAAGTCGATATGGTGGTATTTCACCGGGCGATGAGACCATCTTCCACCTACGGTTATCCTTTTAGTCGCCTCTTACGACAGGCAGGATTTACCATGGGGCTATTCTAAAGCCGACCCCATACAGCTGAAGCCGACCCCATACATTTAAAACTAAGAGTTCAACTTATATTGCAAAATGTTATTTCTGATTTGTTATTAGATAATTGTTATTTTGTGCTGCATGAATCCACACTAACAAAATGAATCATTTGTTGAGTTTACCGTTACATAAACAGAGACAAAATCTTAAAACAAATATTCATTATTCATTGATAAATACACTGTACTCGGCGATCTCAAGAGGGTCTGATTTATGGACTAAAATAAACACTTTGGCCGTCATAATCATAAATTGTGCCAGAGATAATTTTAAGAATAATATACATATAGTCAGTCTGTATTGAACTCTTGTTAGAATCGTTGATACGTTTGCAATAGACGGTTCAAACGAATTATGTATTTCATTTAATTCCCTAACCTACTAAATCAATATCATTCTATGAAACACAACATAAAATATGCGTGATTGAATAAAATCGGTTTAACTCATGCTCAAGTTTTGTTGTTTATTAGTTGTTTTTCCCGCCAAAAAATAACAACTTTATTAAACTTCTAGTAATGCAACCATAATTGCTTTTTACAAACTTTTACCTACGACCACTGTAGAAAATAGGCAAAAACACACGACACACAGCCTCAGTAAATAGCTCATTACGCACGGTAAACAAATCGCACAGTTTTCGTAAACAAAACGCACAGTTTGAATATATTGAAATTTATACGTAAAAGTAAGCGGAACATTTAATCATTCCGCAAGTAGGTCATGATCGCGCAATCGCCCGTCAACAGCGTAGTCATAGCCACTGTCAAAATCAAAATAATATAAACAAACTGTTTGATAAAGAATAATTTTCAATATGTCAAGTGATAGTGAGAACGAAAATTTAACTCCTCCCAAGGTCATGGCAATGGCAAAAATGGCAACGAATGATTTACTGCCAAGTAAATCCCGTGAAAGCAACGAAAATTGTTACAGTGTAGATTCATGGACTGGAGACTGAAATATGACGTGCATTCTTTCTCCGAAAATGTTTTGGTAGCATATTTTCAACACCTAGCGGAAAAAATGAAACCTAGCTCTCTATGGGCCTTTTACCCAATGCTTAGATCGACTCTAAACATAAAAAACAACATAATTATAGAATAAATCGGACACAGCCCTTGAAGGCGAATTCTCAAGTTTCCATTTGGTCTAAATTATGATCTCTGGACTTAAAATAATTTTAATCGTTAACCTATAAAACATTTTTTCATCTCCATGTAAGTAGCACTTATTGTATCACACTACCTATGGATTTAAGTCTTTGTTCTTCTTTTATTGTAGAAAATTTTATTCTCCGCTGATGATGAACCTATAGAGGTTCGAAACATGTACACCTAATCGATGGTTTTTATCTAATCGATTGTTAATATTATATTGTGGAGACGACTTCGAGTTTTTCTACTTCATAAAATAATACCACTCCACTTCGAGATACAATGGACTTCTACCACAGGATAATTATAGAAGCCTATTCCATGGCTTTAGAAGTACAAAATCTAAAAATTTTTCGGACAAAAATATTCAAGATTTCCTCGAAATGGCTCCTGACAATCAGTACGTGTTTATGAAGGTAAAATATGTCCACTAATACTATTTTCCACACAGTAATTATTATTTTTAGACTGTTCTTATAATTGGCGTAAGTGGTGCATACCGAAAACAAGAACTGAGAGATATGAAAATTGAAGATGTTGAGGACACAAGAAAATCCTTCATTATTAAAATTCCAAATACAAAAACCAAAATGCAACGTTCTTTTGTAATCTCTGACCATTTTCATACTAGAATCCAAAAATATCACACTATACATAAGACAATAAATACTAAATGAATATGTACCTTTTTTTTTAAATATATAAATGGAAAATGCTCCAAACAACCCGTTGGGATAAACAAATTAGGCAGTATAACAAAAGATATTGAAAACTTGATTTGTTGAAAATATAAACAGGATGTTCATAAATGATTCTAACTTTTTCCATCTTTGCAAAGTGAGATTGCTTCTTGAAAATGTGTTTCCCATTTCTTCCGGTCTTCCTGATGATCGTGGAAGCGTCAAATAGATTTTCGTCGACAAAAATGTATTGAAGACCTAGTGAATGCGATGTCTCTCCTGCGTCAATGTTACGAATGATTTCTGGTGAGTACTCTCTTTTGGAAAACATTCTTCTTTGCCTCATTCATCTTTATGAGTTCTTAATTAAGACTGGAATAGAAAATCAAATAACTATCTGAATGAAAATGCAAATTTTCAATTTCAGATTTTTTCTTTTGAGTTAGGGCATTTTCAGAATATCTATCAGATGTAGTTCAATGTGCAGCGTGGCTTTAGCCGGGGAAGTAGTTGTTTTCTGTTAGACATTCACAAAAAGTAACTTCATTTTAATCGTGGATTTTTCGATTCACAGAAAAATCTTTCTATCAATATTCAATTGAGAATGTTTCCCTTTTCAATATTGAAAACATTTCTTAAACTAGAAAATCCTAATCGCTACACAGGACACTGTTTTCGCAGATCTTCGGCAACTATTTTAGCCGATGCTGGCGGGGATCTATTGGATTTGAAGAGACATGGTGGCTGGCAATCGTCTTCAGTAACAGAAGGTTGACAATTCCTTAAAAAACAAAGAACTCACCTCATCGAGAATATCCTCCGCTATGTTGACATAATAGTAATACCACCTCAACAAATGAAAATATTACAATGTCATATGATTCGACACATCGAAATACTTCTAATATATTTAATAATTGTACAGTAACCATAAATAATGATAATGTTCCTAATGTTAATTAAACCAACGTAGTAGTAAATGGAACGAATTATATCAAAGTTGTAAAACATATATCCTTTAAATTTTTGTAAAATCATTCGAAATAAAATTGTTTGAAAAATCTAAGGATGCAATATTTTACAGGGTATCCCATTTGAAGAAATGAAGTACCCTGTCATAACTAGTTTTTAGATATCTCTGTATACATGAAACCAACAACAAAAAACGACAACTAAAATAAAAAATCGACTTGTGTAAGCATCATTCACAATACCTAATAGTAATGAAAATATTAAAAGTAGCCCATGCTTTTTTGGTACCCTGTATATGTCCGTAGGTAAAGTATAGTATAGTTTTCCCAATATCAATTGCAGAAGCATAAAAAAGTCTTGCGCCGAAATCCTGTGAGCAGCAGTGGCGGAGATAACTAATTTTATTTAGATATTTTAATATCCTAAAACGTATTTCGATCGGCACACACCAAGACCACAGACGCTACTGGTTTTTAATCTTTCAGAGCTATTAAAACACAAATATAACGCGTGATTTATGACCTCCCATCGTATAGTCACACCTGCAAGCATTGATGTCCGACTTGATTGGCCCAGACGAATCGGTTGTAGAACAGACAGCAGTCACTCAAGTCCACGTTGACCAGCGGGCTCTTTGTGCCGACGGAGACTGTATACAACTGGTACAGATTATTTTTCGTTCCGTTTCTTCGCATATACGCTCGTGTTAGCGAAGTGAGTTTTTATTTGCTCCCTATAGAAACAGCTTCTGCAATTGATATTGGATGGACTATACGTAAGCGTGTTGTAAAGCAATTACGCACTCGTGGAATTACGCACCAGCCGCTACGCGGCTTGCTCCGTAATTTTTTCATGCGTAATATACTATTATTTCGTTTCACCTGTGCCAATGTCTGTCTGTGGATTTGTAATCAAATCCCACTTCTAGTTGTCCTATTAACGTGAAATTTGGCAGGTGTTCATAATTCCGGTGACAATGCATTAAGTAATTTTTGCTAGAGAAAAAACAAAATGGCGTCTCTAATATGGCGGACGAGTTTTGTGCGTATGGTTCGATTCTATTCAAAATTGGTATGTGGGGGTTTTCGGAGAAAGATAACGAGTTTTTTGTCAAAATTCATAAATTCAAGATGGCGGCCCTAATATGACCACAAGTTTTGTGGTTATAGCCCGATTCCAATAGAAATTGATATGTGGGGGTTTTTGGGGGCGGAGATTATAATTTGTTTATCAGAATTCCAGAATTCAAGATGACGGCTCCAAGATGGCGACGACTTATGTGATTATAGTACGATTCCATTCAAAATTGGCGTGTGGGTATTTTTGGGATCGGACATCAAGATTTCTTTGTCAGAATTCATAAATTCAAGATGACAGCTCCAAGCAGGCGACGTGTTTGGTTTATATGGCCCGATTCTATTCAAAATTGGTATGTGGGTTTTTTTGGGGTCATAGATTATCAATTTTTGCCAGAATTCAATAAGATGAAGGCTTAAAACAAGCTTTTATAGAAATGTATTCAAAGAATTGAATTCGTATTTCGCGCAGAAAAAATATTTAAACAAATCATGGCAGAGCAGATTTTAAATTGAAAATTATGAAATGAAAAGTGAGGTTACTTTTACTCGTCAAGTTTTCAGGAAACCGTAAAAAGTATCTGTGCTGCATAAAACATTAATGAGTTCAGAGCACAAACATGTTAAAAATCATCCTGGTCCAGGATTATTGTGGATTGCAAATTATTGGAAATCGATATCTCTGACCAATATTCATTGATGAAATGAATTTGAAGCTTGATAATATGTGACAAGAATGAAAGATAATTGACATGACAAATGAATTTTGTGACATGGAATCACAGAACTAGAAATCAGAAATAACCCTGAAATAAGCCACTAAGTCAACTGGAACACAGATCTGATAATGACCAGTCTAATGAGAACCTACATTTGCCAGATCTATGTCAAAGTATGCCATGGAAACCCAACCAGATTGTGTTGTAACTCTCCAATGTTGAGCCATCATAATCGAACTCTGGTACATAGGTAAAGTCTTATGAGAACTATCCTAGACTCAAAGTTTTCGATCAAGAAGACCAAAAAAGGAAGAGGAAGAAGAAGAAAACAGCACTTGTTTGACAAAAGAAAGACAGAAATTTCCAAAATTAGTCAGCAAAAATGTTCAACTCAATAAAGTTATGTTCAGCCTCCACTAGGGGATGTTGAGCAAGGGTGGAAGTCCAATGAGAACTTACCCCCAAGCTAAAAGTCGAGGGCTGGCACAACCCTGAAGGTGCTAATCCAAAGTAAAACCTAAAATGATTTACTTAGAAAATGTCTATTTGTCTCAAGAATATATGATATTGTTGTATACGTTATCTGTACAGAACGTGGATTATTGTCCAAGCTGTGTAGATAAAATCAATTTCAAAGCACTGTCCGCAAATCATCGAAATATAAATTCATTTTCTCCAATATTGTAAGTATTTATAAAAAATTCCGAGAGACGCCAATTTTAGAGGCTGTGATCATGCAAGTTGAAAATGTCATGCCTAAATTATTCAACTCCCTTCGAGTACAGTTGATATCCCTAAATTTTGAATTGGAAGTAAGGGCTTGTGATACCTCATTGGAAATGTTTTTCCATTGTCTATTCAAAAATGGTACGGTTTTTAAATGTATTTAAAAATTAACGGACAAAAATTTAAATTCGCTACAACAAAATAAAAACTCTATTACTAATAGCGTTTTGTTCTTGATTATCAGAAGACAAGCAAAAAAGCATGGTTCTCTTTGGACAGTAATAACTAAAATGAAGACCAACATTCTCTATAGCGAAGTAATGTTCGCCATGTATGAAACGCATTTTATTTTTTTATTTTTTCAATAAATTCAAAAACTATAGCTTTTTTGAACAGGGGTGAATGTAGATAAGACATTTTCCCACTGGGGAATGTCATTTCAGAATCGAAAATTGACATGTGTCAGGATTTTTTATAAATAAATATTCACAACATTCGAGAAACTTAATTCATTAAATTTTGACTGTATTGTATATCCAGTTTATTTCGACAATCGATCTTAACCCAACTCTTCCCTTCCCTATTACTCAGGATGGGTTATAGTGAAAAAAAAATTGTAAACAACTAGGAATGACATGAATATTGCATTATAATGCACGAGAAGTCTTGCCTGTATTTTGTTCCCGCCGCACACAAGTGGGAATCATATGGCTCCCACACAATGATTATTATTTCTAGGAACTGTTTTATGGGCACGCAAATCGCGACGAGCACTAGTCGCCGAGAGAGCAGAGAGAGAGAGAGAGAGGGTCATAAAATAAACGCTTCCAATAAATATTTGTTCCGAGTCAAAACACACCTCGACGTAAACCGAGTGGCGGTGCATCCAGTTTCACTTCATTCCAGATTGTGTAACATCGCAATCAGATGCTGAACGACAGTGTAGTTAATGCATATTATTTTTCGTGACATCTTAAAAAAAAGCAAGGAAACATTAAAATGCAGCTTTAATACAAACTCTGTAGACTTCGAATGATTTATACTGGTAGCCCGTGTATACATATTGTTACGGATCTGAGATTTGTGATTATTAAAAACACTGAACTGATTATTGTGCGTTTTTTTTTTTTATGTTCTGGTTCCCACGAAAAAGGATATCCTGTAATGTTCAGAGAACATCGTGGGAACCAAGGGAGAGAAGGTAGGAGTTGGTGTTCTTCTTAAATTTCTGGAGGTTGTATGCCTCGGGGAACACCTCCCTAGGCAATGAGTTCCAAAGCCTCGCTGTTCGTTGGATGAACGAGTCTTTGGAAAGTGATGTTCTGCAGGTCTCCAAAGTGACCACGAAGGGGTGTGATGACTGAACTTGACGGGTTAATCTCGAAGAGACTGCCAAAGCAGGAACGATTGTTGATTTTTCAGAAGAGCATCGCCCATGAAAATATCTATAAAATAGAGACAAATCGCCAACTTTTCTACGGTGTTCCAGACAAGTGAGCGAGTTTGTAAGCGAGGAATCACCGACGAGACTAATTGCCTTTTTTTGGACAGAATCCAATAGCCTCAGGATATGTTTAGGTGCCGCGCTCCAAATCTGGGAACAGTATTCCAGGACAGGTCGGATCTGTGCCTTATAGATCATAAGCAGCTGAGTGGGGGTGAAATAGCTCTTGGCACGAAACAAAAAAACAAGTTTTTGGGATGCACTTTTGGCAATTGACCTCACGTGATTTTCCCAGGAAAGGTTATTGCTGATAGTAATACCGAGCATCGATATGGATGACTTCAGTGGTATGGTTACTCCTGGCAAAGTTATGTTAGGCACAGTGAGATCGGCTTTTCTAGAGAAAAGACATGCTTGTGTTTTGTTTGCATTGAATTCTACCAAGTTATTAGATCCCCACTCGAGAATTGTTGCCAAGTCCATATTTATATTATTAACATTTCTTCCTCGTTCATTTCTGGTTTATTTACACTTCCAAAAAAACACAATAAGCACTTTGACAATGAGATCAACTGATCACAGTTCACTGTTTGGACTTTACACTGTCGAACTTTAACTTGGATAACTATACTACACTCCAACTGATGAAACATTAATGCCAGAAAATTATCATCGAGTCGCTAGAGAATTCTCGATTGAGACAGTTCCTTGTATCATGCATAGGTGTAATCCAATCCTCTATTCCGTAAGGTTCACGGCATGAAAGCTCGACGAAAATCACTCTCATGGACAGCTAGATCCACCAGAAATTCTTGTTTTTATTTTATTATTTATTGGTCGTAGAAAAAATAGTGTATGCAACGATCATGTAATGGCTATTAATACACTCGCACACGGTTTACGACACTCGCCTCCGGCTCGTTTGCATAATACAGGGTGTTTCAAAATTTAGCGTCAGGTCAAAATAATACTTTTTTTTCCATAAACATGTGTCTGCAAACGCTTCGTTACCAATCTACAGAGCGTTGAAGTTTCAAGATTTTTTAATTTGAGATCAAATTTGAAACATAGGTTACGTTTTAGGGTTTACATCATCCAGTATGCCGAGTGATTGTGAGAATCTACAGGGAGATATTTTTTCAGGGGTCAATCCCTTTTTCGCCCCATGAACATTTTTGTAACGCGCCGCTGGTGGATTCCTATGCAATGAATTCTTTGTTTTGTTTATAATGTTTATTGTCTTCTGTAATTTTTACGCATCTGCGAAAAATAAAGTTAAATCATTTTTTGTAATTCGCTACATTTAATTAAAATTTTCAACAAAAGGGGAAACCTATTATCACAATGAAAACAAAAAACACTACTCATTTGGTTTGTGATCTAAATTACAAGTTTCCTTAAACATTACCTAAAAAATAAGAAACCTAACGAACCTTGACTTTTTACATAAGGTGCTGGAAATGCCGCCCTCCTCCTTCTGCGATACAACCTTCCACTCTTCTTCTCATAGACTGCTGTACGCGTTCTAAAATTCCGGGAGTGTTTTTTACGGTGTGGAAGGCATCCATAATTCGTTTAGTAAGAACTTCGATGGAAGGCACTGGTTCTGCACCATAAACTAGGCCCTTTACATGTCCCCATGAAAAGAAGTCCAGCGGGTTGCAATCTGGGGACCGTGGGGGCCAAGCAATTGGACCTGCTCTGCCAATCCACCGATTGGGAAACACTGTATCAAAATGATCGCGGACGATGACTCGAACCACATTTGTTGACGAACTTGTAAAGGCACGTCCTCCACTAATACACGCAATTCGTTCTGTAGGAAGTTCAAATATGTGGCATCATTTAAAATTCGCGGTAAAATAATAGGACCAATTAAAATATTTCCTACTATTCCTGCCCATATGTTTACGCTGAACTGTTCCTGGTGTCGAGATTGTCTGATCATGTGTGGATTTTCTACTGCCCAAATATGAACGTTGTGGTAATTCGCGTATTAAGTGAGCTTCGTCGGTAAAAAGGATACTAGATAAAAATGCAAGATCCCTAGTACAGTATCCATCGGGAGAACTGCAAGCTCCGTGGAAAATCTCGCGGAAGCAAACCTTGGACGTGCTGGATATGATATGGGTATAGCATGTTTTCGTGTAAAACCCTCCAGACAGTTGAGTGGGAAACATCCAAATCCCGTGCTATTTGTCGAGTACTCATACCAGGATTTTCGTCGATAACATTTGAAATCTCTTCATCTCTTACTGGGTTGCGTGCTTGTCGGGGTCTGCCAGCATCATGCCTTGGAGTCTGAAATCTAACGTATTCCCAAAGGTGCTGATGGGAGTTTATAAAAGTTCTATAGTTGGGATTAGGAAATCTTAGCGCGTACAACCTCTGAGCTTCAAGTCCGTTACCATTAGCCAGACCATAATAAAAATGGATGTCAGCCAGATGTTCAAATGAATATGGTTCATTTTCCATTTTAATGTTAAACAAATACACAATGAGACATCCACCAACTTTCAAATAATGTCACATGCTTCAAAACAAACCTAAACCTCAAAATGAAAATAGCAGTCAAAGCCCACTAATTCTTTTTTTCATTGTTTCGTTGAGAAATTTAATTAACTCTAGCGAATTACAAAAAATGATTCTACTTTTTTCTCGATAACGGACGCAGATGCGTAAAAATTACAGGTGACAGATTTTTTTTTAAAAACAAAACAAAGAATTTACCAGCGGCATACTTCAAAAAAGTTTAAGGGACAAAAAAGGCTTGACCCCTGAAAAAATATCTCCCTGTAGATGCTTAACAATCACTCGGCATACTGGATGGAGTGAACCCTAAAACATAACCGGTGTTTCAAATTTGATCTTAATATCGTAAAAACTGAAAGCGTTTGCGGACACATGCGTATGAAAAAAAAACTCTTATTTTGACCTGAAAAATACGCCCCTGAAATCTCGATACTGAATTTTGAAACACCCTGTATACTATTTCAATCCTTGATAATACCCAATTCCATAACAACGTGCAAATAAAAGAATTTTATTTTTTATGTGAAAACCGTACGTCAAACGAAAAAAAATCAAGATACCAGATTTGCTCAGAAAGGAGTGAGGATTTCAAAAATAATTTTTACTTTAAGAAAAAGCAGTGGCGTATCACTTCTCTCCTTGAAATGATTCAATGCAAATCCCGTACGAACGCCACTGGCAGGAATAAACAATTATGTTGTACAGCAGAAAATGCCTTTTGATGCATAGAAGATGCGGACTATGTTTCACAAAAATATTAAGGGTCATACCAAAGTTATTATAAAAAAAAATATTTTTCCTTGAAACTTTAGCACCCTGTAGTTCAAAAGTTAAGCCCTTCAGGACCTATGTTCATATGAAGTTTTTTTCTCAAAATGGACACAAGAATGACCTCCTCAAATATTAAGAAACACCCTATATAGATTACTTCGACTGTGGTTTCATTACAATATTATCTCGGATATGTCAAGAGTTAATTGGTCGAAGGAAAGGCGGGCGGTGGATTTCATAGTCTCTCTGCAGTTGGGAACTTTATGACCTTTCCTTTTTATCACTTTTGAAGTCGACCATCGATCCGTCTCGAAGTGCGCTGACGTGTATTTTATGCCAGAGCCGACTTGATCATTTAAAATCCCTCACTCGTGAATATCACTAAGGAAAATCACCGCTTTATATTTCATTACGCCTTCGCTATTAGTTCAAGTATCTCCGACGGCGCTACGTGTCTCTTACTTTCAACCTGTTTTATGACATGCACCGAGTTTTAAGCGAGAATCTTCCACACCTTTTTTTTTCAAGTTAACTGCTGCTAGTATTTCATAACGCGCCTTGTCGGTGGCGGAAGCGCCGTGTTTTGGTTTTATTCTCTTGAAAACTCGCCTAATTATCTCCTCTTTTGTTTCAGGTGGGTTTCACATAAACGCCGGTGCAGCATATCGGGTAAGAAGTGCTTCATAAAATACTCGATTTTGCTTTTATTTATGTCCGCTCTTTCACTGTACAGGTAGGCCAAAACGACAAGTATGGTGTTAATTCTTTATGTTCATTTTGACGCCCTTTTTGATGTCTCGCCAATATAACTTGTGCATTTAGTATATGCAATTTTGTGTTTCTTTCTTCCGCGTTCGTTGGGGTTTCTTTCCTGTACGGGTCGATTTTTCTGTGTTTTCATTACCTTGTTCGTGAAAGCAAAATGTATATCGGTGAGACATCGAAACAATAGAAAGTGTTTGTTTGAAGGTTGTAGACGATGTGGTAACTTGATTACTCTCGTTCCGGACGTCCATCGTCTTAATGGATTTAACAGGTTTCCACGACGTTTCGAATGCTTGCATCTGTGAAAATCAAAATTAACGAGTGACTGAGTAAATTCATTTCCGTATAGAAGGCTGGAATTTCAAAACAATATCTTTGCCCCTGGATTTTTCACGACGTTTCGAACTCGGCCGTGCCCGCCAGTGACTGGAAAAAACGCATTTTGGATGACAGCCGTGTACAATTTGGGATTTAGAAAAATAATGCGAGATAAAGTTATTCCAAAAATAACGCAAAAAACTCCGCTGTATCCAAAAATGTGTTTTTTCGTCGATCAGAGCAAAGCTAAGGGAGCTATGATGTCATAAAGGGTCGTAACGTCGGGACGTATGACATCATAGCTCCCTTAGCTTTGCTCTGATCGACGAAAAAACACATTTTTGGATTTAGTGGAATTATTTTTGGAATAACTTTATCTCGCATTATTTTTTTAAATCCCAAATTGTACAAGGCTGTCATCCAAAATGCGTTTTTCCGGTCACTCTCGCGCACAGCCGAGTTCGAAACGTCGTAAAAAATTCAGGGGCAAAGATATCGTTTTGAAATTCCAGCCTTCTATACGGAAATGAATTTCCTAGCGAATGATGCGGACGGTATGGATATCGAAGTACGAGAAATGTTTTTTTTTTGTCGCTCCAAAGTGTGAAAAGTTATTTTTCTGGAGGCATCTGTGCAGACTTCTCTTTGAAAAATCGTAGAAAAATCAGGGACAGAGCGATCGGTCTGAAATTCTGGAAACTCATGCAAAAAACTATAAAAAACACGAATATAGCAGAATATTTTCGAAAAAAAAGTTTTTCCCTGATTATCCAGAACATGTTTTCTTACTCGAGAACGGTGAAAGATAGAGCAATTCTGCGAACGTCAATCGGTTCAGAATAGTCGAATTAGTCTAAGGACGGAAGGTTAGGACCTCTCGAAATGGTCGAAAGTCCAAAGTAGTCCTATCGAGGTTACTTTTGGAATGACCTTATTTCACATAATTTTTTTAAATCCCAAATTCTACTCTTCTCATGCTTTATAATGGACTCTTCTCACGCTCTAAACACAACATATTTTCGCTCAGTCAAGAAAGAGCACCAAAAATTCTTGGAAAAGCTGTTTTTCCATGTTTTGAAAAGGGCGACAGATATATTTCTGTTGGAAGGAATCTAGAATACAAGTTACTAATTGTTTTCTTAATTAACTCGGTCACTCGTTAATTTTGATTTTCATAGGTTATTTATTCCCAAAAAGAGAGAATAAGTAAAAAATAAGTAATTTTAAATATGTTTCAATAACTACTCCTAGTATTAAATCGCTCTTATTAAGAACAGGTTGATCTTTTCGTTATTATGCGGCCATATGTTTCGTTGAGGTGCTGACATTGAGGTCAATACCTTTTTATCTCTTTTTTTATAATAAGGCAGACTGGAATTGCTGAATATAAAAATCAAGGTTGTTGACGGGTACAATTATATGTTGATACCAGGTATGCGCATTATTTCGCCTTTTGTTGGCAGCCTGAGGCTCAATTTGCTAATTAAATTACGTCTTATTGAATTGGTTTCCTAAACTTGATTCATTTACCAAGTTATTAGTTGAAAATTATCGAGAACTTAACTGATTGAAAGACGTTAAAATCTTCAAGCAGCCACTATATTTCTTGATACAGCTTCGTTTTCTCTTCATTTTCCAAGTTTCATGACTTATTTTCCAACTGCTATGTCCTCTTTTCCAACTTTCACGTCTTAGATTGTTTTTTTTTAATTCTCAAACAGCATCATAGTGACGACTCGGTGGTTTATACGTATACAGTAAAAATAACTAAATTTTATATTTGCTTGGTTGTAGTCAGTCACGTAACTTCCATCTATGGTAGCCACTCCACAGTTCTATAACTTGTTAGTATTAATTGAGGTGACTGAAACATTATGGCCACTAAGAAGAATCACCTTAAAGGTTTTCAAACTTGAAAGTGGAAAATAACCGTTGCGGTAACCGTGCTGTGCCATTTAAATATCACTTAGAAGTCACAATCCTTTCAATAGAGTATGATAGTTTCGGGGACGTTTCACTATCTTCCATCAAACCTTCAATGTGGCAGGCACTTGATTGTGATATGTGATGGTTGCCCCGTTCTCCATAAGTGATTGCCACAGTTCGCATTTAATGAAAGTCACTACAAAGTTACAATTACCTATAAAATCCACCATCAAGTGACTGTGGTTTAAAATTGTTGTTTATTCGTTTGTACCAGCAATTTAGAGGTTATAACTTCGACGAAATATTCGCCACTTTGAAAGGTATAAGACCTATTGTAATTTCTAGGTTATAACTTTGAAGTGGTGAGTCATGGGCCTGCGACGTAGACGCCACTTTCTAGTGGTGGAAAAGTTGATAAGTTAGTTTTCACTAGCCACTTTATGATGGAGGGAACTTTAGAGTGGTCCATTTTCAGTTTTTGTCACTTTGAAGTTATATTCTCCAAATGCCGCTATATTTACAGGAATATTCTGGGTCGCCATTATTAGAGAAATGAACGAAACCCTCAATAAAGATTCAGGCACTTGATTGTGATATGTGGTAATGTGGCCACGTTCTCCATAAGTGATTTCCACAGTTCGCATTCAATAAAAGTCACTACAAAGTTACAATTACCTTTAAAATTCACCAATAAGTGACCGTGGATTGGTCCGCGCGATGCTAAAGCCAACCTAACTTTTCTCAAATTATTTTTTGTGGCTTACAAAAAGTTTTGATTTATCTGTTACGTGAAACTTGAATGATATTTATTCAAAATGAAATGGGTTATGCGTTTTCAATTGACAATTTTTCTGGATTGGTCCGCGCGATGACAAAAACAAACCTAACTTTTTTCAAATTATTTCATTGTGGATTACAAAAAGTTCGTTTTATTCAGATTGAAATGGGTTATGCGTTTTCAATAGACAATTTTTCTCGATTTTTTAAAAAGGTTAATTTAAATAGATCGGATCTCTGACTTATGCGCCTGCTTAATATTCGTACCATAATTGTGAGTTTGCATAAATGCAATCATTTTCATTACTTGTTAATTGATAATTGTAACTTGGTACTTAATTAAAGCTGCAATCCACCAAACTTGTTACATGTCCTTTTTTAATGAGCATGTACCCGCAATTTCGAGGTTATAACTTTGAAGTGGCAGGCTATAATAGCCGCGACGTGTTCGCCACTTCCATGGGTATAAGACCTATTGTAATTTTCATGGGTTTGCGACGTGGGCGCCACTATCTAGTGATGGAAAATTTAATAAGTTAGTTTTACTGGCCACTTTATGATGAGAGTAACTCTAGAGTGGTATATTTTCAGTTTCTGCCACTTTGAAGTTATATTCTCCAAAAGCCGCCATACTTATAGGGTTCGCCTTTATTAGAGAAATGAACGAAACATCCAATAAAGATTTATTTGTCGTCAGTAATTTATTACGTAAGTATTGGTTTCAAGGGATTTAAATACATAATTTCAGAGGCGAGTTATTTCCAAAATTATAATGTTTTTCTTAAATGAAGAGTATTCAGATGGCGCGTGCTCACAATAATGGCCGCTACGTTATGTCCACTGAAAATGCTACTTGGTTCCTTCACTTTCCTTTCGCGTTTTTTTCTGGTTCTTCGTTTTTTTTGTAAAAATTTACGTGTTTTTCCATTTTCGTTTTTTTCTACTTTGTTACCTTCTTTTTTAACTTCCACGTCTTCTATTTCTGCCCCTATCACTTAGAAATTATGAAAATCTCACCTACAATGGATTCGTCAAAAAAGCTAAAGTCTGGATTAAGTCAAATAATAATGCAACTAACAACGTTTTCAACGTTATAAGAAAAAAATGGATCGGTATCTCTTACTGTGTCTAAAATGTGTTTATAATTTGGCTATTTAAAACAGCACAATAAAAAACAGGGGCACACAAAAAAAAAGTTCCATTGACAAACCTATTGATGGTTTTAGTGGAAAATTCTCTCATCAAACAGCTACCACGCTTTTTTGTTGTAATATTACGGATTTAAGGATTAGGATTTATATCTTAGTGTACTTTTTATGTTCTTGTAGTTATTCAATAAATTACCTCTCTCTCTCACTCTCTCTCTCTCTCATTAATTTTTTTTTATTTTCCCGTGTTCTTCTACTATCACATCTTCTTTTTCCTTGCTTTCTTTTATAACTCTCACATGTTCGTCGACTTTCTCAACAACAAAATTAATGAACCATCTCGGTAGATTGGGGTATTTCAGGTAGAATGTAACTCGACACATTCCATAATAAAAATGTGGTTTCCTCGGTGGTTTCCTAGAATACAGTATGGTATAGATGTCATGATAATTTGAAGTTATTTGGATTGCGTTATTCCTGGATTTCATTCTTTGTTTCGTTGTTGAATTCCAAGTTTGTTTAGGAAATGAAGAGATACGGATCGATTGTAAATTAATTTTCTATTAGCCAGTCAAAAATCGCGAAAATAGTAAAATCGAAATTTTGCTGAAATTTATCTCATACGTTTCCGGGTTTTGTGGTAAATGCCGCGTCTAACTATATATTTCCTGAATGGGGATAACATTTTGGTTTCAAGTCAATACAAGATTGGGTTGCAAGATTTTACTGGTGCGAAGTTAGCAGCCATTATCTAGCGGCCGTTTTTATTTGGCGACCAAAAATCACCAGTGGCGTCGAATTCGAAAATTCTTCGAAATTAGGGGCCATTTATTAATTAAGGACAATTTTGGCCATTTTTGACCCCCCCCCCCCTACCCCCTATGTAAGAGCACATGGGATTTTTCAGACTCCCCCTCCCTCTTCTTACGTAATATTTTATCTGGTTTTAGAAAAGGATCGCACAGTTTGACTTGCACAAGAATTGCTTTAACCCCCTTTAGACTAGGAGGAATCGGCGCATGAGTACCGAAAACTATTCCACCTCAATTTTTTTATGCGATCCTCTTCAAATTGCCCTACTGATGATTTGAATGCATGTTGCCATGGGACAACCCCGTGCCATATTGTTTAAACCGAAATTGTTTAAACAATTGCAAGAAATTGTTATTTTTCAACCGGACAAATTTTTTTTATATTCTTTATTAAAATACAAATAAAAAAGGTCCTATGACTTTTCACGATAAAGTTAATTTTATTAGAGATATGAATTTTTAAAGGTTCAAAAAATCTCATATTTGGGTACTTTTGACCCATGAAAAATATATTAAAAAAATAAAATAAAATCGAAATAATATTTTTTTTTTATTCTTTATACAATAGTTAATAACATTCTTAATAGAGATTTAAAAAAATGTCATTGATTATACCTGTTTTTTAATTATCAATTTCGCGCGCTCACAAGTATGCATCGCTTACCTTTAAGTATCGCCGTCTCTCTCTGACTCATGCGCTGCATCGGCCTCTCTGTTTCCTGAATCATTATTTATCATTTATCTTAAAAACTATTAACTTTTTTAAGATTGTTAAAGAGAGCAATGTTATTAACAATTAAATTGTCTACAATTTGTTTTTGACAATTTTTTTTCTGGAATCAATTTTACAAACGTTATTTAAGCATGAATCGGAACATGTAATTAAAATTACTTTATCAGTTTATATTATTTTTTTGTCATTAAAACAGAAAGTAATTACATTGAATAACTTCTTCAAACGAAGGTTATAGATGTAGAAGTATGAAATAATAAAACAAGATTTAAAAAAAAAGGTATTTATTTATTATCAATATCATTTTTATATATTATATTCTTACAGTCTTCTGAATCACAGCCACATAGAAGTATGCAACTAATATTTTTTTTTTTCAGTAACAAGCTTTGGTTTTACAGGCTTTCTTACAATTGCACGGTTTTTAAGATCAGTTGGAAATGGGCTTTTGTTCATAAATAAAGGTAGCAAAGTACTATTCTCCAGTTTGTATCCGAAATTCGTAAAATCTAATGTTTTATATTGGGGATTCAACGCTTTTTTCCAAATGTATGTTTGAGCAGAAGCTCTAAGTGCATGCAAATGCAAGGCATCTGATGTGCACGGAATTTTCGATAAATTAATATTAGTTCCAAAGCAACGAGAAAAAATAATTTGTCTAGCTTCATCCGCGGAGTTACCTTTTTACCCAAAATATTTAAATACAATGTTTCTAAGCCTTTCAACTCCTTAGTACTTAATTCTAAGCCATTGCCAAGAGGGACTAAGACATCACGATTTTCTTTTATTTGTATCAGTTCTAAAGCTTTTTTTTTGTGCCAATTTTACTAGTCGTATCACAACCCGTAAATGCGTGTAAAGCAGGTAGAATTTTAATTACATGTTGCGATTCATGCTTAAATAACGTTTGTAAAATTGATTCCAGAAAAAAAATTGTCAAAAACAAATTGTAGACAATTTAATTGTTAATAACATTGCTCTCTTTAACAATCTAAAAAAAGTTAATAGTTTTTAAGATAAATGATAAATAATGATTCAGGAAACAGAGAGGCCGATGCAGCGCATGAGTCAGAGAGAGACGGCGATACTTAAAGGTAAGCGATGCATACTTGTGAGCGCGCGAAATTGATAATTAAAAAACAGGTATAATCAATGAAATTTTTTTAAATCTCTATTAAGAATGTTATTAACTATTGTATAAAGAATTTTAAAAAAAATATTATTTCGATTTTATTTTATTTTTTAATATATTTTTCATGGGTCAAAAGTACCCAAATATGAGATTTTTTGAACCTTTAAAAATTCATATTTTAAAAATATTAACTTTATCGTGAAAAGTCATAGGACCTTTTTTATTTGTATTTTAATAAAGAATATAAAAAATATTTGTCCGGTTGAAAAATAACAATTCCTTGCAATTGTTTAAACAATTTCGGTTTAAACAATATGGCACGGGGTTGCCCCATGGCAACATGCATTTGTATCATCAGTAGGGCAATTTGAAGATGATCGCATAAAAAAATTGAGGTGGAATAGTTTTCGGTACTCATGCGCCGATTCCTCCTAGTCTACTTCCCTTCTCTCGAGATGACATGTAGAGATTTTGAGAACCCCCCTCGGGACCCTTACAAAACCCAATCGAGGGTGATGAATGGCAATGGGGATTCAATTTGAGATAAAAAATCTAACACAAAAAAAATTAGAAATGTAGAATGATAATACTAAGAGCTATTTGATCTTATTGATTGTACTCTAGATAAAAAAAAACAATCTAAAAAGTGTTTATCCAAATTTATTTTTAGTGTAGTGTTACTGAAAGGCTTCCTAATAATACACCAAGAGATGATTGATTAGCAAGCCGTCAAAGGGGTGGTTTATAACTGTCGACATTTAAAAAAATAAAAATGACGAGTTTTGTGATTCCATTCCATTCAAAATTGGTGTGTGGGGGTTTTTAGGGTCGGACATCACAATGTTTTTGTCAAAATTCATCATTTCAAGATGGCGACGTGATTTGTTATTATGACCCGATTCCATTCAAAATGATGAAAGTTTGTCTTGAATAATTTTTTTATCATTTTTATTTAAGTACCTATTTTTAGACCGGTAAAGCGAAATGAGCTTTGTCACCATTTTATCGACTTATGCATTTCACAAAACGGTCACAACCTAATTTTGTGACTAAATAAATATGAAGTATTATTATTAACCGATTGTATTTCTGGTAGTAATCAATCCATTATGCAGCAAACAAGTTCAAGCGGCGATTCAGGTGATTAATCAATATAAACTGATGCTATCAATTATATCCTTTCGTAATATCGTTCGAGCGTACCGAAAAAAACCTCGCCTCGCCGTATTTATCGCTAGGATCACAGGCGCATTTATTACGATGACGATAGCTGACTAGGCTAGGTCATGATCGAATGTGAAATATAATTTCATTCGAGTCATCTGCGCTCATTCCCATTGCAGCGATTGATGGTGAAATGTGGGATATTCATCGCCAAAACCTGGATCTCATACCTTACACAGCCCCAATATAATAGCGTATTTAGCGGGGGAAAAGTAATTTTTCTACAACCCTTTACGAAAAGACGTCGTTTTGTAATAGAATACCTTCAGCGAAAACGTGATTTCCGTCGCAACTGAGACATTCTCATAACGTTAACTTTCGATTCTAGTGACGAAAGTTAAATTTATATTTTCAATCATTTCCCGCCCTCGTATAAAATGTTTTGATGACTTTAAATTATTAATAAACAAAGACAGGAATCATTTCTATAATTAGAATGCATTTTTTTTACTCTTGTTTGATTAAAAAGCAAAATAGAATCATAAAAATACCATGAGATTTAAAAACAATTTATATCTAGTTGCCTGGTTTCATTAGTTTGACGTTCCTCGTTAATTGTTTAGACTTGTCAGTTTGCACTGAAAGCATTGTTAGTTTTTTAAGTTATCATGATTTCTGATTCGGAAAGTGATTTAGATTTTCCAAATACACCACCAGAAATAGCAAATCAAGCTGAGGAAACCTCTTTGGATTTATTACCAGTTAATCTAAAAAGAGATATGAAGAAATATATGAAAATTCATGGATTGGAGAGTTGATAATCACGTAAATTCATTTTCGGAAACTGTGCTGTTTGCGTATTTTGGATGGTTGTCAAAAAAATGTAAGTCATCGACGCTATGGTCTATGTATTCGATGTTGAGAACCACTTTATCGATTAAAAATAATATCGATATCAGTAAATATCCCAAGTTACGTTCTTTTTTTAAACGAAAATCTGATGGTTTTAAAAGTCGAAAGTCTAATTTTTTTTTCTTTTGATGAGATACACACTTTCTTAAAGAATGCACCCGACTCCAAATACTTAATGACTAAGGTTAGTTAATTACTTTATTATTGCAACAAATTCTTAATGATATTATTATTAACGTTTGTAGGTAGCCTTAGTTTTTGGAATTTCGGGGGCTTTGACAATAAATGATGTAAAAGATACCAGCAGTATACTCTTAGTTACAATACGTAATACAAAAACAACATACCGCGTTCCTTCCACATTTCTGGGTTCTTCTACTAGATTTCTAAAATATATATGAACCTCCGTCCACTAGGTTTGGACAAAATATATTCAAGATTCTTTATTAGCTACCAGAACGAAAAGTGTACTAGACAGGTTGTGGGAATAAATAAATTCAGTAAATTTTCTCAATATTTAAAAGCTCAATACTTAAATATTAGTGGATGCAGGAGGTGATTTAGGTACTTCAATTAAAAAAGCATGGAGGCTGGAAATCTAGTAACGTTGCGGAGGGATATGATCAATCAGTTAGCAGCAAAAATCAAATACAAACCAAAATTTTACAATCTATACAAAATACAACGATTACGACGCATCTTCATTTGGAGCCACATCAGTTAACAACATAACAGATGTGGCATCGTCTACCTCAATACATAAAAATCTTGATTGTAATACTCCTATAATTTTGAATAATTGCTCGAATGTAACAATTAATCAATAGTTAAATCATAAGTAATGTTTAAATAAATTCTGTTATTTTTAATTTAAAATAAAATAATTATTCATCGTTCTTTTTTAGCATATTATTATGATATAAACAGGGTTGTAGAAAAAGTAGTGTTTCACTCGTCGAAAACATTTTTTGAAGCACGTGAACATTACCAGTTTCGGCTGCTAAACTGTTCTCTCGCTTCAAAAAAAGTTACTTCCGTCAATCGTAATACAATATACTATTATCGATTCCTAATGAATGTAATGTTCGTTTTGACGCACTTGTTAGTGTCTTGATGTCGCACCAATATAACTTCTGCCCCCGAACACTGTACGGAAAATAGGCATTTTCAAACAAATTCGTAATAACGAGCAGGCAGAAGATTTTTTTTTTCTGGCTTCAGCTTTCATTAACCGACGAAACCAAAAAGGTGGAGGTTCTCTATTCGACGCGTATATTTTTTTTTATGTATGATCACGCACAACTTTTCACAGAGCGGTTCTATTCCGATGATTATTTTTTCCATTGGATAGGGTGTACTTCGAAGTTGGTCCCATTTCAGTTTGAAAACAAAATCCCTAAGGGTAGCAAAATGAAGGATATTGTTCCCATACCTCATAGTTGATCATATTCCAATTTGGAATGAAATGATCCACCCCTATGGGTTGAAAAATAGGGGATGATTGATTTTTCACTTGTGAACTTTGGCACACATATTAGTTGACATTGACAGACCCTCCTACATTCGTCAAAATGATTACATTCTATGAAAGGATGGAATTATATACAAAGTGATGGAATCAACTAACCAGAACTTTCAGAATTAATTTATATTATATAACAATAAATAGTTAGAACAGAAAATCATATTATTCAATAGTTAATAGTTGAAGTAAGCTAGGTAAGTAGGTATTTTGGAAGTAATGAAAAATTAAGTAGGTAGTAATTAGTAGATTTCAGCAACAAAAAAATTGAAAAATAGAAACTCTTTAACAAAAAATTGAAATGACGAAAAAATCAACTGAAAAGCAAAAAATAAAATAAACCTTCTTAGTCTAAAGGATAATTGTGCTCCTAAACTAATGTGAGTAACTGATTTTGAGTCGGCGCCAAACAAACTAGCAATTGAATTAGGTGAAGCGTAAAATGATGGCATCGAGATGCACGGCTGCGTTTCGATGACTTCTTTCATAGATAATGATCTTCGATAATTGTTTGTTTGGCGCCGACTCAAAATCAGTTACTCACATTAGTTTAGGAGCTCAATTATCATTTAGGTTTATTTAATTTTTTACTTTTCAGTTGATTTTTTCGTCGGTTAAATTTTTTGTTAAAAAGTTTTTATTTAACTTGCTTTGTTCGTATGTCAATCATTCCGGTTCAAAATTTGTAATCCATTTTTGGAGCACTTGCCGACATCCGATTGAGCTGAAATTTGGCAGGTGTTCATAATTCCGGTGAAATTTTTGTTAGAGAAAAAACAAAATGGCGGCTCCAAGATGGCTGACGAGTTTTGTGATTATGGTACGTAACGATTCAAAATTGGTATGTGGGGGTTTTCGGGGTCGGAGATTATGAATTTTTTGGCAAAAATTCATAAATTCAAAATGGCGGCTCCAAGATGACGGACAAGTTTTGTGATTATTATCCGATTTTATTCAAAATTGGTATGTGGGGGTTTTCGGGATCGGAAATTTTGAATTTGTTGGCAAAAATTTATTAATTCAAAATGTCGGCTCCAAGATGACGGAGAAGTTTTGTGATTATGGTCCGATTCGATTCAAAATTAGTATGTGGGGGTTTTCGGAGTCGGAGATTATTAATTATTCGTAAAAATTTATTAAATTAAAATGGCGGCTCATGGAATTTTTTTTATATAAAAAAACAAAATGGCTCCAAAGATGGCGAAGAGATTTAGGTTTATGGTCCGATTCGATTCAAAATTGGTATGTGGCTGTTTTCAGGGTCGAAGATTATGAATTTTACTTCATAATTCATAAAACTAAGATGGCCGATGATTTATTTGTTTATGGCTCGATTCGATTCAAAATTGGTATGTTGGGGTTTTGGTGTCGGAGATTATGAATTTAGTCGAAGATTATTGATTTTTATTTGAAATTCATAAATTTAAGATGGCAACTCCAAGATGGCGGATGAATTAATCTTCAGATGGTCTTCTCATTGAAGGACTAGATAGCTCAGAAATTACAGGAAAAAGGCTTCATAATAACGATGGTTTACTAAAAATGCATAGATTAAGGCGTATTTAAGTACTAAAAAGCACAAAATAAAATAATTAATAAAAACCTTTTCAAAGACAAGCATTCATTCAAATGCACTGAAAAGTGAAAAATAATTGCTTTGGATGTGTGACGTAGGTTATTCCGTGAGTTATTATTTCTTACTTTTTAGCGCATTGGAATAAAAGCTTGTCTTCAAAAAGATTTATTTTATTTGTCCCTAAAATCATCTCTAGCACATCAGGGCTTATGAGACTTTGAACTGTTTATTACAATCAATAAATCAAACCCTCTTGATATCGCCGTCCAGAGTATTTTTCGAATAATTATTGGGTATTTGTTGTTTTCTTCTCGGTTTATGTAGTGGTAAACTAAACAGGCACAAGCAGTCCTCCCATAATGTTATAGTCCATCCAATATTTGCTGGAAATTCCACTCTGGATTCATCGGGAAAACAACCCCCGAACATTACACTTATTGACAGTCACATGCCCGAGATCACCTTTCGCCAACGTACTATCAGAAATATTTTGCTGGGTCTCAACACCAACAAAGCCTGTGGATCTGACGGAATCCCGCCGATTGTTCTCAAGAAATGTGCCCCCGAACTAACACCTGTTCTTTGCAAGTTGTTCAACCACTCTTACAATTTGGGGGTATTTCCGTCCAATTGGAAAATTGCAAAAGTACAGCCAGTCCCTAAAAAAGGCAAAAAGGCCCTACCTAGCAACTACAGACCTATCGCACTGCTATCTATTATTTCAAAGGTCATGGAAGAAGCCATCAACATCGAGCTCATGAAATATCTGGAAGACTCAGGAATTGTCAACGATAGGCAATATGGCTTCCGTCATCAGAGATCAACTGGTGACCTGCTCGCTTACGTCTCACATATATGGCAGCTATCTATTGAAAAGTATGGAGAAACTTTAGCTGTGGCATTAGATATCTCCAAGGCGTTCGATCGAGTTTGGCACCAGGGACTCCTCGCCAAGCTTCCGTCTTATGGCTTGCCCCCTCAGCTGTGTTCTCTGCTTGCTAGTTTTCTCTCAAACAGGTCTCTCCATGTAGTGGTCGATGGAGTTTCATCTGACACTCTACTCATAAATGCTGGTGTTCCGCAAGGATCTATTCTCGCACCAACACTATTTCTACTTCACATCAACGACCTGTTGAAAGCAACTTCATGTCCAGTGCACAGCTTTGCCGATGATAGTACCCTCCATACCGCTTTCTCTTCCAGGGCCCCTATATCAGCCCGTGAAACCAGAAATGAACGAGGAAGAAATGTTAATAATATAAATATGGACTTAGCAACAATTCTCGAGTGGGGATCTAATAACTTGGTAGAATTCAATGCAAACAAAACACAAGCATGTCTTTTCTCTAGAAAAGCCGATCTCACTGTGCCTAACATAACTTTGTCAGGAGTAACCATACCACTGAAGTCATCCATATCGATGCTTGGTATTACTATCAGCAATAACCTTTCCTGGGAAAATCACGTGAGGTCCATTGCCAAAAGTGCATCCCAAAAACTTGGTTTTTGTTTCGCGCCAAGAGCTATTTCACCCCCACTCAGCTGCTTATGATCTATAAGGCACAGATCCGACCTGTCCTGGAATACTGTTCCCATATTTGGAGCGCGGCACCTAAACATATCCTGAGGCTATTGGATTCTCTCCAAAAAAGGGCAATTCATCTCGTCGGTGATGCCTCGCTTACAAACTCGCTCACTTGTCTGCAACACCGTAGAAAAGTTGGTGATTTGTCTCTATTTTATAGATATTTTCATGGGCGATGCTCTTCTGAAATATCAACAATCGTTCCTGCTTTGGCAGTCTCTTCGAGATTAACCCGTCAAGTTCAGTCATCACACCCCTTCGTGGTCACTTTGGAGACCTGCAGAACATCACTTTCCAAAGACTCGTTCATCCAACGAACAGCGAGGCTTTGGAACTCATCGCCTAGGGAGGTGTTCCCCGAGGCATACAACCTCCAGAAATTTAAGAAGAACACCAACTCCTACCTTCTTTCCCTTGGTTCCCACGATGTTCTCTGAACATTACAGGATATCCCTTTTCGTGGGAACCAGAACATAAAAAAAAATTGCAGAAGCTGTTTCTATAGGGAGCAAATAGAAACTCACTTCGCTAACACGAGCGTATATGCGAAGAAACGGAACGAAAAATAATCTGTACTACTCGTAAATATTCTCCGTCGGCGAAGGGAAGATCAAAAGAGCCGATAGTCAACGTGGACTTGAGTGACTGCTGTCTGTTCTACAACCGTTCGTCTGGGCCAATCAAGTCGGACATCAATGCTGGCAGGTGTGTCTATACGATGGGAGGTCATAAATAACGCGTTATATTTGTGTTTTAATAGCTCTGAAAGATTAAAAACCAGTAGCGTCTGTGGTCTTGGTGTGTGCCGATCGAAATACATTTTAGGATATTAAAATATCTAAATAAAATTAGTTATCTCCGCCACTGCTGCTCACAGGATTTCGCCGCAAGACTTTTTTATGCTTCTGCAATTGATATTGGGAAAACTATACCTACTTGGTTCGCTTTTAAAAGTCATATGTTCATCCTTGGCCCTCATTCTGAAATATGTTATTTGCCTTTCGGAATTGACAAACCCGCCGCGAGCAGCGATTCGCATATCATCGCATTTCAAAGTCAATGACGAATGACGAGGTCGGCCGATCCCAATCAACAGCCGCAAATTTCAATCCCATTTGAATAGACATCGCTCGCCGCAGGTTTGTGCCCTGTCTCATAGCGCAAGCCCGAACTGAACGCCGCTAATCAGTTTGCCGCGATCCGAATTATTATTGCTATCGATAAATATTATTTGAATCGTTGGCGACACGCCAACGCTGCGAAAATATTATCGGATTGCAGATTTTCGAGTGGTCGGACAGGAGCGAGCACGACAGTGTTTGGACGGTTGCCAGAAGTGGTTTTGAGCTCATTCATGGCTTGTTGTGCCTTACTATACATATTAAGGCGATTAGTTAATGCGATTATAAGTGGTGGATATGAACGTGTAATTTTTTTTTATATCGTGCAACGTCCCGTAGGGCTTGATGTTCTGATGGAAATTTTCAGAGCTGTGGCAAGTGTGCTGCTAAAACGCGAAGCACGCGACAAAATCGCGATGCGGTAGGGTTCGGTATCACAGTTATTAGCCATACAGTTGTGAGGAAGGAAAAAAATACAGTCGAGGGAAAATCCCCAAAATTGAAAAATCCATTTTTTTTAAATAAACAAGCCTCCATAAAATAATGAAAATCCAGGCGATTAGCAGCCATGAAAAATTTAAAATACATTATAATCACCACAGTGAATATCATATTATTAGACTCGTATGATTTGACACATCCTGTTTAATGAAACCATCGTTTTTTGCCTTCTGAACACCAAATTGAAGTTGAAACGTGGCGCTCTCAAATATTTTCGAGATACGGACTTCCAAAAGTACAAAAGGCGTTATTTTTCAGCGCCATTTTCAATTGAATTTAGTAGGTTAATGATTTAAATAAAATACATAATTAGTTTGAACCTTCTGTTTCAAACGTAAATACGATTCGTGCAAAAACTGAGTATCGACTAATTTTGTATATATTATTCCTGAAAGCATCTCGTGTTTATAAGGGCCAGAAGTGTTTATTACTGTTCATAAATCGACCCTCTTGAGAAAGCCGCACAGAGTATTTTTCGATAAATCATAACTATTTGTTTTTGTTTCTAGCAGTAACTCAACATTTTCGACCACTGAAATCACTTAGCATTTGTCCTTCTTCTAACCAAAATCCCACACACAGTTTTATTACGTGGTTTTACCACTTTTTTGTACAAAGAACTGTTTTTCCAAAATATCCACCTTTCTTCAGAATGTAAACGCATGCTACGATGTTGATTGCCTTAACTCGACGGGGAAAAGCCAAACGCTATCATAGCCTGCATTTTGTTGCCTTCGTGACGGAAGCCGGTCAATGCCTTACTTGAAAGAAGAGAAATCTAACCTAACTTGGCTAATATTGCAATCCAAATTGATAGCAAGCTTATCAACTTTACGAACTAACGTTTCGCTCCGTTCGCGGCTTTTCATAGTCCCCTCCCTCCCCCCCTGTTAACTCTTCAACGATTCGACGTAGAATAATAAAAAAAGGTATTGTATGATATCACCGATACTACTTTTTGAAATAAAAGTAAGTTTTGAAGAAGTAAGTTTTAATTATTATGAATCCTTTATTTAGCCCAAGACTAAAATATAAGTACAGTCAATAAATAAAATAAGTAGAATCAAAATATAGTTACATAGAAACACATTGATGACAAACATATAGTAATTAGCACAACACTATATATACATACATATACACACACATAAATAAAAGTTAATAATAGGTATCATCATCGAGGTTTGCACTCACTCAACAGAAGTCTCTTCAATTTAATTTTGAATACAGCAAGAGAGGGTGAATTTTTTATGTCCTCAGAAAGTTCATTGAACTTATTTAGTCCTCTGAAAAAAACTGAACTACCTGTTCTTATTTTAAAGATGAAGATCAGTGTTTGATATAGTAACATTTTTTCTACTGGTAACCAGTCAAGCGTATTCTACATTTCATTTATGGGTGTTCGTTTAGAGCAGGATAATATTATTCTCATTGCTCGATTTTGCAATTTCTGTAATCGTTTCATTTCATTTTGTTGTAGTAAAAATAGTATGGTAGAGCAGTAGTTGAAGTGATTAAGAATTATTGTATTGTAAATAATAGTTTTTGACCATATGGAGAGAAATCTGGAGCTTCTATACAAATAGTTTATTTTAAATGATATTGTTTTTATTATATAGTTTGCATATTCTTTGAATTTCAAATCTCTATCAATAATTACTCCTAAATATTTGTAAGTATCCACTAGCTCAATTGAACTATTGTTGATTTTTATTTCACACATATTTTCTTTGAACTTTTTATATTCCTTGTCGTTACCTATCAACATAAATTTGTTTTTTTTGCATTTACCTTCAGTTTGTTGGCACAGCACCATCTGAATATGTTGATTATATTAACTACCGTCGTACATTCTGAATTTGAAAAGTGAATCAGTGTGTCATCAGCAAATAAATGAATTGAGCCTATTCCAACATTATTAACTACATCGTCAATGTATATTAAAAATAATAGGGGACCAAGTACACTACCCTGTGGAACACCCTGTTCGTTTATGATTTCATCAGAAAGAATATTGTTCAATTTAAGTTTTTGTCTCCTGTTCTCGAGATAATCAACCAACCATGCCAATGCATCCCCAATAATACCAATACTTTCTAATTTTTTTACCAACCTACCCCTGTAAACAGTTTCAAAAGCTCTTTGCAGGTCAAGGAAAACTACTCCTGTCATTAAATGTTTATCTGAATTATTTTTGAAATCATCAAGCACACACTGAAAAGCTGTTTCACAATTTTGTTCAGCACGGAAACCCGACTGCACACTATTGATTACTCCGTTCTGGTCCAGAAAATCCAAAATTTGCTCATATACAGCTTTCTCTAATATTTTCTCTATTGAAGGTAGCATATTGATTGGTCGCAGGTCTTTAGCATCGTTGGAATTTTTTACCTTAGGAATTGGTACTATTGTGGATACTTTGATATCACTGGGAACTCTACAAGTTTCAAAAGAGGAGTTGATGAGGTTCAATAGGGCCTGTGCAATATTATCGAAACAATTCTTCAGAAAATGTATATTTACATCATCTGGACTACCCTTGTTAGGCAAAGAAAAAATAATAGTTTTGAGTTTTTTATAGTCAATTAATTTGAAGCCATCTAAAACACGTTCACGATATCTTCGTAAAATTGGGAAATCAAGGCCTGTGTTGTCTATAGTTCGGTTCTCTTTACAACCATCTAATTGTTTTTATCATTCCGTTGATTATTTTTTCACAATGTGCATTTGAAATGTCAAGCATAAGTGCGGATCTGAATGGTACCCTTATCTCGATAACTTTTGAACGGTTTCATATGAAACGATGGGACAACAAATATTTTGAATGGTATTACCGATCCTACTTTTTGAGAGTAGAAACCCTACAATTACTCGACAGAGGACGCTGGAGGCATAACAACTTGAAAATTTCGAAAGGCATATAGAGGTCGAGTTGCACACCTTTGAAAAGGTAATTAAATTATAGTTTCAAGTTTCTACTTATTTACTTATATAATTGACTGAATACGGCCAATAGGGGAAGATTCATTACTTAAATGATTTTTCATTTTCGAATACGTTTCAAAGCTTAATTAGGTAAAAATTTTGAATCCATACGTTAATCCAATTTTTTGAATTGTTGCGGCCGATAGTTGAGGAAAATCCATATTGAATTAAACAAAAGACACTCAATTCACTAAATGATTTTCACTAAACTGGGTTTACAAAACCACGACAGGTGTTTCGCTGTACAATAGCCTTTTATAGCCTTTTCAAGAAATTATACCCAAATAATACCCAACTCATTTATTTTTAATGACCATAATTATAAAGGGTATCATTTATCGGATTCAGTAAACTGATAATCAAGCAGTAACCTAGAAATGCCCATAATGAAACTGGATTATTTTGTCGATGTTTAAGAATTTCTAATGTAACAATAATTATATCATTACTTACCTGCTCTTTATATTATCGCATTTGTATTTAAAGAAGAGTTTTATCCCACTTCTACTAGTATTATTTTGAATTTGAAACATTATCATGGTTCGTGTACGTCCTATCTAAGAGAAAACTGAAGCAATCTACATTTTTTGTGAGGCCCGTGTGAACTACCATGCAGCAGAGATAATTTTTAATGAAAAATTCCCTGATCATCCAATAACTAGAAAGTATTTGAGGAAACTGGTTGAAAAAATCAACAGAACTGGCACCGTTCATATAGTCCGGTCAATTTAGACATTCGAAGTTACATAAAGTCCCAACAAGCTGAATTTCTGTGAAGTTGTTCAAAACATAATTACAAACAATGTCTAGAAGTTCCCCATCATTCCCCTGTAAGGAAAAAATTTAATTCAAGGTCAAAGGTCAAAAAAATGAGTTTTCAGCAAAACGGTAAGTTTTATCATAAAAGTACCTCAGACAAAAATTGTAGATCATAAAATTATCTATAAAAAAAGTATCAATACTTTTTTTCTTACGAGCCACCGTTTCTGAGATATAACGATTCTAAAAGTTATAAAAGTTGTTATCGTCATAATATGGACACGTTTCCACGCCACCTATGAGGTAGTGTACTTAGCGCGTTTTTGTTAACGTGGTTTCCCCAGTAGGCCTACTCCACGGGTCAGTTGTGATCCTGTTTAATGTAAAACTATTGCAAAATAACGGAAATTTTCAAAGATTGGGAAAGATAAAAGCGATGTAAATGAAAAAAAAGTGTTGAAGTTTATTCGTCTTATTCGTAAGTTTCAAATTCTTGTTCTTCTTCTTGATCTTCTTCTTGTTCTTCTTCTCCTGCTTCTTCTTCATCTTCATTTTGGATGCAAGTAAATTGCGTCAATAGCGATGTATCGCATGATACTTCGTCGGAGTCAAACGAATCCTCCATTGTTTGTGATTCAATATTAGAGCACGACCGGCCTTGACAATTTGTGCATGCCAAAGAACAAGACAGACCGACTTTTTTGCAACCACATTTAGCACTGCATCCATTTTGCAGTTGCAAAAATAGTGTTCAGCAGTTTTTCCGGCGCAGGTGGAAGTAAAGTTTGAACTGGCTCTAATATATTGTTGACCAACTTCCAACCCCAGTCTGTAGGGTCTAGCTGATAACCAAGCCACACTTGAACTTGGTAATATACTCGAAGAAGATGTTGGTGAGCAGCAACTGAGGTTGGAGGAAGACAAGCTAATTGAACTTGTTTTTATTTTTAGTATTTTTAACGAAACATGCATATCGATGTTTATCTAAACAGGTAGTTTTTTTAGGAGCTCCGTACATAGAAAGAAGAAAGCGGATGCCGTTGGTAATAACTTCTTGTTGAGTTGAATCACTTTTTTTAAAAACTTCAGCACATTGAATTAAATCTTGTTTTTCAAACATTTTGAAAACTGCTGTTTTACCCATCCTGTAAAATGCAGATGTCGTATCACAGCCAGTTATTGCGTGTAAAAATAGTACATGATCTTTACACTTTACAAAAGTAAATAAACTTTTGATGTTTTTTGTAGGCAGAGTAATTAGTAAAATTCCAAAAAAACAACAATAGTTGTATTTGTCAAATTGAATTGCTCTATTGCTGTTTCAATAATCAATACATCAGCATCATTATTAGCTTGTTTTACCAATATATTTTCAGCCGTAAACTTTTCTTTCAACATTGAAATGAACCGAGACTTGTTGTGGGTATTAGTAAGAAATTTCTGTTGACTGGTTGGGACTGTCATAAGTTCATCAAATAAAATGTCAGAAGATGAAGATGTTGCTAAAGTTCGACGACGTTGTTCTGCAGCTTTGATATTTCTCTTGCAATCATCATAGCCATCAAATACGACAGTAACTCTGGAACCAAAATGTCTACGTACATATTGAACGTATTTATCTAAGATAACGTTGAATGTTTCTTCGCTATCCCACACAACGCGGTGTAGTAAGAATCCTCCGTCAATGATGTATGTCGCATTAGTGTTGTTAATATCAATATTTATTTTTTCAAAATAAGAAGAAAAGAAAGAAAAATATTTAAACATTTAATATATATATATATATATATATATATATTATATAAAATTTCACAACTCTAGATGTATATACGTGGCGTACTCATGCATATTATGACGATAACAACTTTTATAACTTTTAGAATCGTTATATCTCAGAAACGGTGGCTCGTAAGAAAAAAAGTATTGATACTTTTTTTATAGATAATTTTATGATCTACAATTTTTGTCTGAGGTACTTTTATGATAAAACTTCACAAAAATTCAGCTTGTAAAAATCATTTTTTGACCTTTGACCTTGAATTAAATTTTTTCCTTACAGGGGAATGATGGGGAACTTCTAGACATTGTTTGTAATTATGTTTTGAACAACTTCACAAAAATTCAGCTTGTTGGGACTTTATGTAACTTCACTCTCATTTTTTGGTCTAAATTGACCGGACTAATAGGGCCAGTGGAGCTGGCCGAAAATCAATTTCGGAGGAGACGGAAGTTTCGGTAATTGCCAAATGCATATTGTGAAAAAACGTATGAAAGAATTGAAAAGATGGTTGGAATGGAAATTGAATTGTCTTTTCAACGATGAGCCACATAACCCCCCATGCTATTTGAAATTTTCAAGTTGGTGGCCCCCCGCGCCATCTATCGGGCAATCACGATGTCTTTCATTTCAAAAAGTACCATCGGTGATATCATTCAATGACTTTTTTTTTCATTGTTCTACGTCGAACCATTCAAAGATTAACATTGGGGGTGGGGGGCTATAAAAAGCCGCACTTATGCTTGACATTTCAAATGCACATTGTGAAAAAACAAATCAACGAAATGATGAAAACAATTAGATGGTTGGAAAGATAATTGAACTATCTTTTCAACGATGTGCCACATGACCCCCCATGCTATTTAAAATTTTGAAGTTGATGTGCCCCTGCGCCATATATCGGGCAATCACAATATATTTCATTTCGAAATGTAATATCGGTGATATCATACAATACCTTTTTTTTTCATTGTTCTACGTCGAACCGTTCAAAAGTTGTAAGGGGGGGGCATAGAAAGCCGAAAGTCACATATCAACGAAATAAAACAATTAGATGTTTGGAAAGATAATTTAATTATCTTATCAACGATATGCCACATGACCCCCCATGCTAATTAAAATTTTGAAGTTGATGTGCCCCCCCTGCGCCATCTATCGGGAATTGAAAATGTCGTTCACGGGGAACGGTTCGTCGGTGAACGCTGTGTGTAAAAAGTGCAAAAGTAAAGTTGTGAATGCCACAAAATGCATAAATTGTGATAGCACATTCCATTTGAGCTGTGCAAAATTGCGTGCTGGTGTTAAAATTATTGATGACAATTTGTTAGTTTGTTGTGAGAAAGTTGACTTCAATCTGCCCAATGGAAACGAAGCCCAATTCTTCGATGCTATTGAACAATTATCGGGAGAGAGTAAAAAAATTGATGTAAGCATTTTCAAGTACATTATTAATCAGAAAGATGCGATCATCAATGAGCTCCACGATAAAATTAGAATCCTAAACAATCAGGTAGATTTGATGAATAAATTTCAATCGATCTCAAATCCTATCTCAAATTCTGAATGTATGTGCGTTGACCAGAAAAACGCTACGATAAGGAGTCCCCTAGTTAAAAAGCCGAAGGAAAACAAGGCCCAGAAAAACGCTATGATAGGGATTCCCCTTGATAAAAAACCACAGGTATACAATGCTATATATCAAAAAGGCAATGACTCAGGGACTACCCCAAAGAACGTGTGTACGAATTCTCCAATTAGTACAGGAAAAGTGGTATCAAAATCTGCAGTTTCGACTGCTATTATGGAAAATGAACATATTACTAAGTTGAATGAATATATCCATCTGACTTCTGAACAAGGAGAAGGAAGTTCATCCCAAAACGAATGGCGGGAGGTTGTGAGAAAGAAGCCGGCTAATAAACCAAAAAGAATCTGTTAGTGGGAAGTAATAATAATGGATCTATATCAGTGAAAGGTGTTCCAAAGAAAGTACTACTACATGTTTATCGAGTGGACGTAGGAACTACCTCTGAAGATATGGTGAAGCTACTCAATGGACACTTTCCTGAAGTTGAATGTGAAGCTCTCAGTTCCAGAAATCCTGATATTTATTCGTCGTTTAAGGTTACCATAAACGATAATCATTTCAAAAGTGCTATGAATCCTGAAATCTGGCCTCAAGGCGCTTGTATTGGTAATTTTTTCACGAAACGCAGGATGATCAACAAAGAAAGGTAATATTTAATCCGAACATGTTTTTCCTGAATGTGAATTCATTGAACACGGATAAAATTAATTCGATTATCAGTGAAATAAATTATGCTAAGAATTTGAAATTTATTTGTTTAGTTGAAACAGGTCTAAAGACAGGCTCACTTGATTTTTGCCATATTGAAGGCTACCATTTAATTAGTTCTTTCTGTCGAATAAACAAACAACGTGGAGGTGTTGGTATTTGGACAAAATTAAATTTCCAATCAAAAAATATTGATGTATCGCAGTATTGTGTAGAACAACACTCTGAATTTTGTGCTGTAACGTTCAAAGAGGGTAACTCGCAATATATCATTTTGAATTGTTATCGATCTCCATGTGGCGATGAACGTATATTTTTTGAAAATTTGTCTACTTTATTGGACCATCTCTATAAATCCAAAGTCAATATAATTGTTTGTGGAGATTTCAACTTTGACATGTATAAAAACTGCAATTTCTTTACATTAGCAACATTACTAGCAGGGTTTAATTTGAGTCCGATCATTACATGGCCAACACGTGTCACGAGCATTGACCAAATTTTTATAAATTTCGAAAATGAAGGAACATGTGGGGTATTTGATAATAATATATCAGATCATAGATCAATTTTCTTGGAACTTGATCTGTATCGAAAACAATCACAACCACAACAAACAAAATGTTTGAAAAGAAACTTCCGGATGAATAACATCATTCAATTTGAAAAGAATCTTGAGAATGAAGACTGGTCCAAAATTGATTCTGCTCGTAACTTCGAAGAGGCTTTTGAAACTTTTTATAATACGTTCATGTATCATTTTGACGGGGCTTTCCCTACAGAAACTTTCATATATCGCGATACTGGTAAAAAATGGGTTGATAGCGAGGTCATTCGTTCTAGTGGAGCTCTGAAAGATCTGTACATATTACAAAAAATTTATCCAAACTTGGGCACTGCTTACAAGGAATCGAAGCGGAAACATATTTCTCTGATCAAACAAAAGCGTAAATGTCATTATCAAAATCGCATTTCAAATGCTGAAAATAATACGAAGGCCTCCTGGGAAGTAGTGGCTGATTTGACAAACAAACATAAAGGAATACATAATATTACGTTGAATTTGAATGGCTATTTGGAAGTTGATCCTAATAAAGTTGCTGAGGAATTTAATAACTCTTTCATAGATGCACCCAAACAAATAATGGAAAATATATGTAATGATGAGTTTACTATGCTCAAGAATAATTTCAATTGCTATAGTCTGTTTCTGAAACCTTTTTCTGAGGATGAATTGTACACTCTATTGAATTCACGATTGAAAAACAAAAAATCTGCGGGATTGGATGAAGTTCCAGGATTTGTATTGTTGAGAGTATTGAGGGTGATTACTGAGCCATTGACAATTTTAGTTAATATGTCTTTAAAATCTGGAGCATTTCCACAAAGCATCAAAACTGGAAAGGTTGTACCTCTCTTCAAGAAGAATGATCGTACTCTATCAGAGAATTATCGCCCGGTAACTGTACCATATAGTCTCGCAAAAGTTTTGAATATGCATTCTTGGATAGACTTTCATCATTCTTGGAAAAACACGAAGTCATAAGCAACAGTCAGCACGGTTTCCGTCATAAAATGTCTACATCTACGGCAATGTATTCGTTCCATAAACGCATTGCCCAGTTTATCGATAAGGATGAATGCCCTGTAGCAATATTTTGCGACTTGAGCAGAGCTTTCGATTGTGTGAACCATCAGAAGCTGCTAGATATATTGGAGAGTTTAGGCATAAGAGGTATACCATTAAACTGGATTTCATCTTTTGAAAGACAGGAAACAAATTGTCACGATGCAGTTCAAAAACGAAAGCCAAATCAAAACCATACGTTCGAGTAGTAGGGAAGTCGAAATGGGTGTTCCCCAAGGCTCCATCTTGGGCCCAATTTTATTCATTTTGTATGTAAATCACCTAGATGCTATAATTGGTACCGCAGATTACACTGCGTATGCAGATGACTTTTCATTGGTTTTGTCCTCCACAGATAGTGAACACCTAATATCGAAATGTATTGAAACACTCAATACAGTATCATCTTTTTTCAATAGCAGAAACTTATTTTTCAATATTAAAAAAACACAGATGTTGAGAATTCACTCCCGTCAAAAAACTATTGATGACCTTGAAGTTAAAATCGAAGGAAACACTATGTGCAATACACATGATGTGGTTAGGTTTTTGGGGGTGACTCTGGATGAAAACCTCTCCTGGAAATCCCATTGCCAACAATTATGTTCCAAACTAAATTCTTTAAGATATCTATTCATCAATTTACGAACTGTACTAGAAGTGAAACAGATGTTGAATGTTTACTACGCTGAAGTTGAATCAAGACTCAGATATGGCATTTGCCTGTGGGGCAATGCACCAGGTACGAAAGATATCTTCATTGGACAAAAACGAATCTTGAGATGTATCGCAAGAATTTCTGACAGAGAATCGTGTAGAACATTTTTCAAAACATTTTGTATCTTGACACTTCCATGCCTCTTCATTTTCGAAACCTGTGTCCATGTTTTCAAAAATAAGGGAACTTTTATACGAAATTCTGATACTCATGGTTATGAAACAAGGAACAAGCACCATTTTCATGTAAATTTAACTCGAAAAAAAAAAAATTCATGTGCTCCCGATCATATTGGACTCAAAATATTTAACAATCTTCCGGAGGAACTGAAAGGTATTAACATATTTTCTTCATTCAAACATGAGTTGAAGAATTTTTTATTGAAAGAATGTTTTTATAGTATAGGTGATTTTATACAAAACTAGACTTTGTGATAATTAGACTTTGTGATAATTATGTTTGACGAAAGTGTTTCTTTTTTGATATTTTTATTAGTCTATTGTTGGTTTCTATATATACTATCCATGTCTTTTTTTTATATATATACATTCTTGTTTTTAAGTGTAATTTTTTATTTAGATATACTAATGTAACTGTACTAACTAAATGACAATTCCAATACATGTAAACTATGTCGAAAAAATGGAAATAAATATTGATTGATTGATTGAATCACAATGTCTTTTATTTCAAAAAGTAGTATCGGTGATATCATACAATATCTTTTTTTTCATTGTTCTACGTCGAACCGTTCAAAAGTTATAAGGGGGGGCATAAAAAGCCAAAAGTCACATATGAACGAAATAGAACAATTCGATGTTTGGAAAGAGAATTGAATTATCTTTTCAACGATATGCCACATGACCCCCCATGCTATTTAAAATTTTGAAGTTGATGTGCCCCCCCTGCGCCAGCTATCGGACAATCACTTTATTTCAAAAAGTAATATCGGTGATATCATACAATACCTTTTTTTTTCCTTGTTCAAACCGTTCAAAAGTTAACAGGAGGAGGATACTATAAAAAGGCGCACTGTATAATTCTCCTTGAAAGTTCATGGAACTTAAGGTAGTTCCGCCACGAGATAGTTGAATTAGGAAATTTTTTCGACGGAATCGAAAAATTTCAAAGGACTTTTCGATTTGAAACGCGAAAAAAATTTTTTTTTGAGGGGCAGCACTTGCCCCCCCAATTGACTCTAGAAAATTTCTTCGTTATAGAAAGTCGGCTACTCAAAAAATTGATGTCTCCGAAAAGCGCAGCAAAAAAAAATTCAGACCCCCGCCCCCACCTCCCCCCCTCACTAGAAATCATATGTCATGGGAAAAAATTATCGTTTCTCGATAAAACTTCAATGGACTTTTTTGTAGTACTCTTTTTGAACTTTTTTTTTTGGGGGAAGGGGGGGTATCGTTAAAATCGATGGTGTCAACTAGGAGAAGGAGTTTTTTTTTCGCGTTCAGACCCTCAAATGGTCCCCCGTCCTTCTTTAAAAAGTCCCCTGGCACAATCCGCATTTCTCTACGACCCCCCCCCCCTTTAGGTTGTGCGCTTCTCCGTGGACTATTTTGAATAACGAGAGTAGTTTTGTTTATATCTGTCAAACTAGATGGTCAATCACTTTGATTTTTTTTCACAATATCTCTGATATCCTGCTCTAGCTCCTCCTCGTTTTTCATAAACTTCTTAATTCTAGTACTAATGGTAGAATTAATAATGTGCGCTTCCCCGTGGACTATTTTGAATAACGAGAGGAGTTTTGATTATATCTGTCAAACTAGATGGTCAAACACCGTGAGTTTATTTCACAATAACAGTAATATCCTGCTCTAGCTCCTCCTCGTTTTTCATAAACTTCTTAATTCTAGTACTAATGGTAGAATTAATAATGTGCGCTTCCCCGTGGACTATTTTGAATAACGAGAGGAGTTTTGATTATATCTGTCAAACTAGATGGTCAATCACTTTGTTTTTTTTCACAATATCTGTGATATCCTGCTCTAGCTCCTCCTCGTTTTTCATAAACTTCTTAATTCTAGTACTAATGGTAGAATTAATAATGTGCGCTTCCCCGTGGACTATTTTGAATAACGAGAGGAGTTTTGATTATATCTGTCAAACTAGATGGTCAATCACTTTGTTTTTTTCACAATATCTGTGATATCCTGCTCTAGCTCCTCCTCGTTTTTCATAAACTTCTTAATTCTGTACTATTATAAGTGCCTTCCCCGTGGACTATTTTTAATAACGAGAGGAGTTTTGATTATATCTGTCAAACTAGATGGTCAATCACTTTGATTTTTTTCACAATATCTGTGATATCCTGCTCTAGCTCCTCCTCGTTTTTCATAAACTTCTTAATTCTAGTACTAATGGTAGAATTAATAATGTGCACTTCCCCGTGGACTATTTTGAATAACGAGAGTAGTTTTGATTATATCTGTCAAACTAGATGGTCAATCACTTTGTTTTTTTTTCACAATATCTGTGATATCCTGCTCTAGCTCCTCCTCGTTTTTCATAAACTCATTAATTCTAGTACTAATGGTAGAATTAATAATGTGCGCTTCCCCGTGGACTATTTTGAATAACGAGAGTAGTTTTGATTATATCTGTCAAACTAGATGGTCAATCACTTTGTTTTTTTTTCACAATATCTGTGATATCCTGCTCTAGCTCCTCCTCGTTTTTCATAAACTCATTAATTCTAGTACTAATGGTAGAATTAATAATGTGCGCTTCCCCGTGGACTATTTTGAATAACGAGAGTAGTTTTGATTATATCTGTCAAACTAGATGGTCAATCACTTTGTTTTTTTTTCACAATATCTGTGATATCCTGCTCTAGCTCCTCCTCGTTTTCATAAACTCTTAATTCTAGTACTAATGGTAGAATTAATAATGTGCACTTCCCGTGGACTATTTTGAATAACGAGAGTGAGTTTTGATTATATCTGTCAAACTAGATGGTCAATCACTTTGTTTTTTTCACAATATCTGTGATATCCTGCTCTAGCTCCTCCTCGTTTTCATAAACTCTTAATTCTAGTACTAATGGTAGAATTAATAATGTGCACTTCCGTGGACTATTTTGAATAACGAGAGTAGTTTGATTATATCTGTCAAACTAGATGGTCAATCACTTTGTTTTTTTTCTTCTATCTGCAACTCTCCTGTTTTCATAACTCTAATTTGTACTAATGGTAGAATATAATGTCTTGGAAGTACTAATGTTGTTATAGCAAATAGATGTAATCACTTTGTTTTTTCACAATATCGTGAAGCTAGTTTCGATTATATCTAATCTAACTAATGGTAGAATTTATGTTTCTGATATTTTAAACGATAATTTAATCTGGTGTCATCACTTGCATACTGTAGCTCCTCCTCGTTTTTCATAAACTTCTTAATTCTAGTACTAATGGTAGAATTAATAATGTGCACTTCCCCGTGGACTATTTTGAATAACGAGAGTAGTTTTGATTATATCTGTCAAACTAGATGGTCAATCACTTTGTTTTTTTTCACAATATCTGTGATATCCTGCTCTAGCTCCTCCTCGTTTTTCATAAACTTCTTTAATTCTAGTACTAATGGTAGAATTAATAATGTGCACTTCCCCGTGGACTATTTTGAATAACGAGAGTAGTTTTGATTATATCTGTCAAACTAGATGGTCAATCACTTTGATTTTTTTTCACAATATCTGTGATATCCTGCTGTAGCTCCTCCTCGTTTTTCATAAACTTCTTAATTCTAGTACTAATGGTAGAATTAATAATGTGCACTTCCCCGTGGACTATTTTGAATAACGAGAGTAGTTTTGATTATATCTGTCAAACTAGATGGTCAATCACTTTGATTTTTTTTCACAATATCTGTGATATCCTGTTCTAGCTCCTCGTTTTTCATAAACTTCTTAATTTTAGTACTAACGGTAGAATTAATAATGTGCTGTTTGCCTATGCATGGTCCATATGTTACGTATTAATTGAGTTAACTTCAATTATATATATCTCGGGTTCGGGATGGTGAAACTTGTTGAAATATATATAGGTGTTAAAATATAACCAGGTGTTGTTCACATGTTAAACAATACGTATGCCAAATTTTAATAATTTCCCAATTCAACTGTCTCGTGGCGGTACTACCTTAAATATATTTTACTTGTGAACTTCAAGTAAAATTTTACCTAATGTAATAACGCCTATGGGATGTGAGGGTATGTTTGAAATTAATAATGAGTGATTTTCCTCTAGGCTTTTTGCCTATAAGATTTGTTGGTCTTAACAATGGTTTGTACAACCAATGACTCACTTCAAATGACGTACGGAAAGTTGTGACGACTTCAACGAATAAAGTTAATTTGGACTACTTGAGAACACTTTGTCTCTCTGCTCGGTACAATTTTCCTTCAATGTTAGTTGGGATATTATATTCACTAATTTTTGTTCAAGTGATGCATCCTAGTCTGGAATGAAACAAAACAAATTGTCGAAATCCACTTTTATCGCAATCCTCTCGAATAAAACCATAAACTATTACGAGACAGAAACCGGTAGAGGGAAAAGAAACGGCGGAGTACACGACGTCGAGCGAGCATTTCGCATTATTTTCTATATTGCGTGATTGGCGATATCAATCAAGTCGACCGTTCCATTTATTTTATTTGTCGTGATTGATCTGCTATGTGCAGTCAGTGAACCGTGCAGCGGGCCGCTCGATGTTCTGCGCCGTAATTTTCAAATGTTTTCCTACACGGTTGTCTCTATCAATTCCTATCTCACACTTGTTGAAGGTTCGTTGTTTACCTTGTGGAGTTTACCGCAAGATACCTAGACAAAAACACGAATCAAATAGTTACGATTCTTCGAAAAATACTCTGTGCAGCATTCTCAAGAGGGTCTGATTTATGAACTGTAATAAACAGTTCTGGCTCTCATAATAGTCTAATCAACAAGTTCAAAAACGTGTTAAATAGATATAAAGCTCCTAAAAATATGAGCGATAGCTCATTCGATTCGGAATGACGTCTAGAAAAATGTTTTTTAAGGGTTTATTAGCACGTAAAAAATTGCGATTGCTATTAACAAAATAAGATTAAAAAAAGAAGGTATTTCGTTTTTCGTTAATAATTTCTAAAATAATGATATTTAAGGAAATATGAAAAAAGATCCTGAAAGAGGAGGAAATTTCCAATAACCCGGAACCCTATCTCTATTATTTATATTTTTTTTAACGCTGAAAATAGGGCTCCGCGAGGTCGTCCCATAAAAAATAATAATAATAATAATAAATAATAAAAAATACGACAACATTTTTTTCTATATTTTGTTAAATTTGTTTATAACAAATTGTTAAGTTGATAAACAATGAAATTATTTATAAAAAAAACTTATTTCTCTGTTAATTCATTGAAAAAGGTCAATGATGATTTTCAAGAATAAAATAATTTCTTAACTAATTATTTAAACAATTGAAATATAAAAAAAACGATTATAAACAATAAAAAAATTTATTTAAGAAAAAAATTTTTTTTAAATCATTATTTTACCTATGCAATATGATGGTAATTTTTTTTTTTTTTAATTTCAAAATAGTCTGTTTATAAACAATTTCTTAACAAATGACGTCCAACCAAAAGTCCAACCTCCCGGAACTCTATCTCTATTATTTATATTTTTTTTTAACGCTGAAAATAGGGTTCCGCGAGGTCACTACGGCATAGGCGCACCGTTTATAGTATTAAATAACAATTTAAAAATTTGAATAAATTATGGTGTAATCTAGACAATTGAACGAAAAAAACCTTGGTAAAAAAAAATTTTCATGTCGATTTTTCAAAAAGTTACACCATTGTTAATTAACAAATTTTTTTCCAATCTCTGTTTTTATAAATTACGACATAAAAGTTTAAATAATTAATTTATAAAAATTTCGCTTCGTGGAGCTCTTTTCATTTAGGTACTTAATAAAGCAATGCAAAAAAAATTATTAAAGTTTATTATTTTGTTAATTATATTTTTTTTAAATTAACAAAAAATGAAATTTCTAAAAAATGTTATCAAAAAATTTTTTTTTAGTAATATTTTTTTTTTTTATTAATTAACATTGGAAAAAAAAATTTTACGTCATTTGTTAAGAAATTGTTTATAAACAAAGACTATTCTAGGATAAAGAAAAAAAAAATTTACCATCTTATTGCATAGGTGAAATGATGATGTAAAAAAAAATTTTTTTCTTAAATACATTTTTTTATTGTTTATAATCGTTTTTTTTATATTTCAATTGTTTAAATGATTAGTTAAGAAATTATTTTATTCTTAAAAATCATCATTGACCTTTTTCAATGAATTAACAGATAAATATTTTTTTTTTATAAATAATTTAATTGTTTATTAATTAAAATTTGTTATAAACAAATAATATTAACCGTTATATTTTTTTTCGAAAACTTCAAGAAATAACAAAAACAACAATGTATAACAAAATATAGAAAAAAAATTTGATGTATTTTTTATTATTTATTATTATTATTTTTTATTGGACGACCTCGCGGAGCCCTATTTTCAGCGTTAAAAAAATATATAAATAATAGAGATAGGGTTCCGGGATTTTTATTGGAAATTTCCTCCTCTTTCAGGATCTTTTTTCATAATTCCTTAAATATCATTATTTTAGAAATTATTAACGAAAAACGAAATACCTTCTTTTTTTAATCTTATTTTGTTAATAACAATCGCATTTTTTTACGTGCTAATAAACCCTTAAAAAACATTTTTCTAGACGTCATTCCGAATCGAATGAGCTATCGCTCATATTTTTAGGAGCTTTATATCTATTTAACACGTTTTTGAACTTGTTGATTAGACTATAGTCCGAATATGCTAGATATGCTTTCAGGAATAATATACATATAGTTATACTTTGAACGAATTGTTTATATACGTTTGAAATAGACGGCTCAAACGAATTATGTATTTTATTTAAATCCCTTACCTACTTTGTTCAATAGGTTATGGTGTTTAGAAATTCCGTGTTAAATCATTACTCGCGGAACTGAATATTTTATACGTAGTTGAGGAAGAAATTCCTGGTGAACCCAGTGGCAGTTGAAAAAAAACATGACTTGAGTGCGAAAGGTGTTATCATATAATACCTAAGTAATTTACGTTTGGTATTTGCAAGAAAAAATAAGTCAACCGCTAGAGGCGTATTATATAGTCAGTCTGGATGCCATTTATGGAAGAAGTTTAGCAACTCAGTTGGCATTAAGAAAAAGGCTTTTTCCTCTCAAGTTTAGAGGAGACATTAGCCTATTGCAACACTTCACACGTTTTGATGACCTCATATCAGGATTACTCGCTGCTGGAGCTTAACTGAATGGGATGGATAAAATATCTCATCTTTGAATTACTCTGCCTCCATCTTACGTCGGAGTGATCTCAGTATTTGAAACGTTAGGCGAGGATAATTAAAACATATCCTCTGTAAAAACTAGACTTCTTACGAGGTGAAACTCAAGACACAACATCAAAAAGTCTAAAGAAGTTTTCACACCAACGAGGGAAACTCTAAATCAACTTTATATAATAAAAAATCCAGAAAACAATTTCTTTAAAATAAAAGTAAACAACACAAATCAAAAGGAGGCAAACAACATTCTGCATATAAATCATCCCACATGTGGCCATTGTGGCAGAACAAACCATTTCAAAAGGGATTGTTATTTTTAATAAACAGATGATTAAAAAAAGGTTCAATAGCGATGTCATCCTTGCATTGGTTGTTTTCGAGATTTATATCAAATATTGTTCGATATCAACGGATACAAACAAGAACCAATTATATTGTTATGAATTTGTTGGATATTTTTGGACGAACTCGAAAAATGAAGTTTTGAACGGGTATTGGTGTAAAGTTAGTCACATCCACTAGTACACTGATAAAAATAAAATCTCCATTATTTTATTTTTCCGATTTTTATTATTTTAGGGGCGTGAATACACTGAGATTTCCAGTTTCAACTGAAGAGTGAAAATTTGATCAGACTGATCAATAAGTTCGATTTAAGACAGTGGAATGATGGTGAAGTTATTTCATAAAATTCACAGATGCCACAAATGGCATTGTACACTTTTCTGCTTGTAAAAAACGGAAAAGGAGAAATAAATAATCGAGATTTTTCTCACTGTACTTATGGATGTAGCTAACTTTAAATCCGTGAGTTTTGAAGGTTTATATCTATAGCCAAGCAATTGCTGGCAAGCAAGAAGGAAGATAATAACCTAGGTCAAACAATTAAAGAAATATTTTTTCAGTTTTTGGTGCATCTGTATAAAAGCTTGTCTTATTTTTTCAAATCATTTTTATTCAATTATTTTTAGTCACTCATGAAATCCGTCCTCGTATTGAATTGATTATTGATAATCTCCAAACCCAAAAAACACGTCGCCATCTTGGAGCCGCCATCTTGAATTTATGAATTTTGACAACATCATGATGTCCGACCCCAAAAACCCCCTACCCACCAATTTTGAATGGATAATCACAAAAACCGTCGCCATCTTGGAGCCGCCATCTTAAATTCGTGGATTTTGACAAAAAAATCATGATCTTCGACTCCAAAAACCTCCCACATACCAGTTTTCATTAGAAGAATATAATAATCTGAAGGAGTGAAGGAGATATTTTTTTGTGGAGAGAACATGGATTTGAGACAACTTTTGACTTTCTACCTCTACACTTCAGGTTTTTTTAATTCAAAAATCGCCAAAGGTCCCCTAAACTTCAACGAAAAATTAAAATTTTCATATCGACCATGTTGGAACCATAATATAGGACATTTTTTCCTACTAACAAAATATATACTTTTCTAAATAATTTCCAACTTCTATGGAAAAACACTATACTCCATCTGCATCGCCAACTATAGGGAGTACTTTTTTTTTTTTATGTTCTGGTTCCCACGAAAAGGGATATCCTGTAATGTTCAGAGAACATCGTGGGAACCAAGGGAAAGAAGGTAGGAGTTGGTGTTCTTCTTAAATTTCTGGAGGTTGTATGCCTCGGGGAACACCTCCCTAGGCAATGAGTTCCAAAGCCTCGCCGTTCGTTGGATGAACGAGTCTTTGGAAAGTGATGTTCTGCAGGTCTCCAAAGTGACCACGAAGGGGTGTGATGACTGAACTTGACGGGTTAGTCTCGAAGAGACTGCCAAAGCAGGAACGATTGTTGATATTTCAGAAGAGCATCGCCCATGAAAATATCTATAAAATAGAGACAAATCGCCAACTTTTCTACGGTGTTCCAGACAAGTGAGCGAGTTTGTAAGCGAGGCATCACCGACGCGACGAATTGCCCTTTTTTGGACAGAATCCAATAGCCTCAGGATATGTTTAGGTGCCGCGCTCCAAATATGGGAACAGTATTCCAGGACAGGTCGGATCTGTGCCTTATAGACGAGGAATTCAAAAGTAACGGGATTATTGCAATGTTTTCAATACGCATTTTATCGATAACTCTGTATGAGTATGTATATAATCACTTTCCTAGTAACAATTGAAATGTATAGATTTATGAAGTGGCTAATTTGTTTGGTGTTGTAATGCTCTGGTCTAATATAAATTTTATTAATTTTGCAGAACAAACATATTTATAGCCAGCTTTAAAGTACATGAAAGCATTATATTCCAAATAGTAGGACTATATTCAATATTTCAGCATAATATGAGAAGGTTTTATCGCATCCATCGCAATCCACGATAAATACTGTTGGTGCTGTTCCGCTTATAATAGTTTTATGGCAGTTTCCAACATTACGTCGTGATGCTAGGATAAAGTCATATCAGGTTGTATGGTGGTTTCGACATACTCTCCTGAGAAAATTCACCAGTTTTTCTTTCGTGGTAGTTATTGTTCTTTTAAACTATCTCAACTGATTTCATGTCGTAATAAAACCTAACATTTGAAAAAATATCGGCAAGGTAAATCTTTCAATCGATAATTATCGAAAAGTTCATAAATTACACTGGAAAGAAAAAGTGTGATTCTTGACAATTCCAAAAAATATTGTTTTTTAAGAAAATGTGTTAGGCGACAATATTTAAATGCCTAATCGATCCTTAGGTATTTTATTTATTGAGATTGGTTTTATAATGGTTGAAATGACGCCAAAGAGTTTTATAACGGCATTTGAAATGTAGCTTTGAGAACCATATGGCTATCGTAGCCTGATTGGAGCTTTATGGAGTTGTATGAGAGTGTTGTTAAAGCAAAATACTCTAATTGTGGCTGGTTTGACACCGATATGTTACAACGAAGTAATTCAAGTCACCATTTTTCGCATTGAGCATGAAATGATTCGTTAGCTTCTCTCAAGGAAATTACACCAAGATCCACAATATAAATCCAATCCACATCGTCTTCTATAATGGATACACAACGAAGGAAAATGTAAACAGCGGAAAATGAAGTCTATACTTTGAAAACACCAGGAATGGAGTTATCCTTGGCCGATATTTCCAAGATTGCATCCTTCGTCATGGAGATACAAGGCCGATGGCAAACATATCAAGCAATTTTTTAAGAGACAAACTGCAGAACTTGGCACTGGTTTCGTTCTCACTTTTTTTATTAATTTATTTGACGAGCCTCCATCTTTAATCTCTCTAGGTGCGTACATCAGCGTAGGTCATTACATGTTCGGAGCGGATCGTAATAAGGTCATATTCTGTTGAAAATTATGTATTATAACTTCATAGTATATTGGAGCCGCAAAATATGGTAACATCATGAAGTTGTTTGAAATAGTTTTGGAGAGATTATTGTTAATAAACTGGGTTCGTTCATTGAAACGCTCGTTAATTTCAATGTCCGTTTATTTCACTTTGGAAACACAACACAATAATGGACTGACACAAATAATCACAGTTCAAAATACCGCGCCGTACTAACTTCTTTAATGAATCACACAAATAACATTAACGAACAAACTGTGTGACCTGCTTATACAGTGCGGCTTTTTATAGTCTCTAACCCCCCCCCCCCTGTTAACTTTTGAACGGGGACAACATCCAATTTGAATGATATCACCGATACTACTTTTTGAAATTAAGGCATTGTAATTGCTCGATAGATGGCGCAGGGGAGCAAATCAACTTAAAAATTTCAAATGGCCTAGGGGGTCATAGGGAAAAGATAATTCAATTCTCTTTTCAACCATCTATTTTTTAATATTGTCAATTTTTTTTTTACAATATGCATTTTAAATTTTGTTATTCTTGACATTTAACTGCATATTATAAAAAAACGTATTGACGAAATAAAAAAAACTAGACGGTTGAAAAGATAATTGAGTTATCTTTTCAACGATGTGCCACTTGACCCCCCATGCTATTTGAAATTTTCAAGTTGATGTGCCATCTACCGAGCAATCACAATGTCTTTCATTTCAAAAAGTAGTATCGGTGCATCATTCAAAATGGTTTTTGTTCCATTGTTCCACGTCGAACCGTTCAAAAGTTAACAGGGGGGGGGCTATAAAAAGCAGCACTGTGTATTCAGAAAACCTAAGTCTAGAATCCCCGAGAACGTTATTTATGGATTCATCTGGTTCTTGGAAACATCACGTCATCGGAAGGTCCCGACGGCCACATCGTCTAGAACGTGCGAGATGAACAGGGGCGTACTCTACTAATTTCGTAACACTAATCTATTTGACTGTAAATCCGATTCCAGGACGGCACGTTATTATGATCGAATTGGGATGAATTGCAACAAAGATTTCTGGTACTGGCAACAAAGAATAATTATGTGATTATGTGATTTATAGTATAGATAAAATAACAATGTTATCCAATAATTTATAGACAAGAGATAATATCATGAAGGTCTCACCTGACGTTGAAGTATTTTAGATTATAAATAATTTATGTATCTGTCGAAATTGTTGAAATCACCTCTGTAAAAGTGGGTAGGTCTATTCTATAACCTTTTTAATTTATTTTTCAAGTTATAAAATCATCCTTTCTAAAGAGGTGCGAGTGGCGAACTCTTATTGCGGTTGCAAGGGGCGTTGTTCAATTAGTAACGTGAATAGAATTTCAAAAAATTTATATTTCCTAGAAAATGATGTTTGTTTCATCAAGTTAAAATTTGGACGACATCTACTTTAAAAAAATTATTCACCCAACTCATTTTCTATCAATTTCTGTAGATTAACTCACTTGTTCAAGAAACATTCTCCAAAACACACAATAAAACTCTGAACCTTTAAAATATAACTTCAATTCCTGGTTAAAAAAAAAAAAAATAAGAAAATCTCAGTGCTGGAGAAGTATCTCTGAACGTCAGTTACTATAGGGAAACGTGTATCATATACATTTATATAGCTTTTCATGCTCGAACATTCGATTAAATGCATTTAACTTTATATGTTTTTTAAGTTAAACGGTTTAATTGTAAAGAAACATAATAATGATGCAGATATGTATGTACTAAAAGCTAAAAATAATTAGGTAGGTACCAGGTACTAGTCAACATACCACTCTCCTCATCAATATAGGGCATTGATCAATTAAAATAAAATCGTGGGGCGTAGCGTAACCTGAGTAAATATGTAAATGATCGTTCTGTGATGTCGCACGATGATAGTGACGGATTTACTTTGACACAGATTTTGCATAAGTTGTCTATTGAGCAGATGCATCCAAAGCATATAATGATATGAGCGGTTGAATGTAGATAAAGAAATTCGACGCGCCCAATGGTTTTATTTTAGTCTGATGAATGCCCTATATTGATGAGGAGAGTGGTGTGATGAATGGTACTTGGTATAGTCCATCCAATATCAATTGCAGAAGCTGTTTCTATAGGGAGCAAATAAAAACTCACTTCGCTAACACGAGCGTATATGCGAAAAAACGGAACGAAAAATAATCTGTATTACTCGTGAACATTCTCCGTCGGCAAACGGTAGATCAAAAGAGCCGATAGTCAACGTGGACTTGAGTGACGGCTGTCTGTTCTACAACCGATTCGTCTGGGCCAATCAAGTCGGACATCAATGCTTGAAGGTGTGGCTATACGATGGGAGGTCATAAATCACGCGTTATATTTGTGTTTCAATAGCTCTGAAAGATTAAAAACCAGTAGCGTCTGTGGTCTTGGTGTGTGCAGATCGAAATACGTTTTAGGATATTCTAGTTTTGTAGGATATTCTAGTTTTTTTTGTCTTAATGTATTTGAATAAATAAAAGCTTGTCTTTAATTTTTTTTCATTTTTCTTTATTTATGAAGTATTTTTAAAATCTTGAAATATCTGAATAAAATTCGTTATCTCCGCCACTGCTGCTCACAGGATTTTGCCGCAAGACTTTTTTATGCTTTTGCAATTGATATTGGGAAAACTATACCTACCTAATGATGTTTTAGCTTTTAGTTCATTATCTGCATCATTATTATGTTTCCTTACAATAAAATCGTTTCACTTGAAAAAAATTACTTATTTTATTTTCAAGTTTTTAGTTTTTTATTTAGTTACTTAATATTTTTTTCTATTTTGTTCATTTAGTGCCTCATTATAACAAGGTTTCTTCCCTGTCAGTTTGTTGCCATCTAACTCCTCAATACATAATCCTTCCGAAGACTTTACTCGACTCGGTGCCACGTAAGCTTTCCCTTCCTCAAACAATTTCGATCCTAAATACACAACTGCGTGGTCTACAGTCTGTCTTGCATTTCGTGGACAGTGGAAGCCCATACGATACGAAATCTTGACTTGGGTGGGGGATTCATGCTTGAATCTCGATTCTAAGTTGACAAAGTTCTTTGTTTTGATTAGTGTTGCACTAAATATCGCAACATTCGCATTTAATGGCAAAACCCGGATTCCAAGGCTCCGACCGTTGCTAGGAAAAGGAATAAACAAGACAGTCCACTGACAACGAAGGAAACAAGACATTCGTCAAATTATAATTATTTCAATTACGTTTTATAACAGAATTACTTCAATATACGTTTTCATTTCAACTTTCAACGTGAAATTCTCAAAACTCTTCACCAGTAACACAACAATTAGATATCTAGATTTCAATTTTAATGTATTGACTGTCTAAACTCTATGATCCGCCATTCTGTTTCGGAAGCCATCTTGGATTTGGAATTTTTCATGGTGTACTGCATTCTACTAGTCAAGCACTTTTCATTTCCTATCATAGTTAGGCATGTTTCACACAAATTGAGATACTTCAAAATGATTACCATTGTGAATCTCAAGGAAATAATATTTTCAATGACTAATAAAAATAGTTCAGATGAAATATCAAAAATAGAATCTATTTTTTAATAAGTACCTGACGAAATTAAAACTGCTACAATTATACCAATCCCTAAAGTCCCAAATACGAATAAAGCATGTGAGCTGAGACCAATGAATATGATATCAGTTGTAGGCAAAGTACTGGAAAAATCGGTCTACAATCAAATTGTGGATCACTTGGAACGCAATAAGGCTATCACATGTGTTCAGTCAGGGTTCCGTAATAAGCATAGTTGTGAAACCGCTTTGCAATGTGTCCTCCATGATTGGAAGAACACTTTGGAAAAAAAATTAATGACAGTGACAGTTTTTCTTGATTTGCAAAGGGCGTTCGAGACTATTGACAGAACCAGATTATTGAAAAAATTGGAAGCTGTCGGAATTGTAGATGCAGCATTACAATGGATTGCGTACTATTTGGATAATCGGAAACAAAAGTTACGACTTAACCATGTTACATCCAGCATAATCGATATTAATATAGGTCTACCTCAAGGTAGTGTTCTGGGTCCTTTATTGTTTCTAGTGTATATAAATGATATGGTTGAGGTAGTGAATGGATGTTGTATACACCTATTTGCTGATGACGCTGTTATTTATTGTACTGGAAATAACCGTTCGATATGCTTCAATACAATTAATGAAAATTTAGAAGCTATATACAATTATTGCTGTGGAAATTTGTTGAAAATAAATACAAACAAAACTAAATGGATGTTGATCAGTAGAGACAAAATGTATAAGGAAGTGATGAAGACAGCACCGAAATTGTCTATTGGTGGTGTCCAGATAGAGTTGGTTGAGAAATTTAAATATTTAGGGGTATTAGTTGATCGTCAACTGTACTTTAATGATCATGCAAAAAATGTGATAAAAATAATTGCCATGAAAATCAACTATTTGAGGAGATGTTCTCAGCACCTTACCCAATGGAGTAAAATTATAATTTACAATACTCTTATACTCCCTCATTTCAACTACTGTGCCACTGTGCTTTATATGGTGAATCAAAATGTGCTAAACCGATTACAGAAATTACAAAATCGAGCCATGCGAATTATTCTTTGTTGTGCACGAGATACGTCGATAAATTCAATGCTAGATACCCTCAATTGGTTACCGGTTAAGAATTATCTATTATATCACTCCCTTATATTCATTCATAAGATTAAAACCGGTATGACGCCTGAGTATTTGCAGAATATTTTAATCCTCAATCAGGAAGTTCATGAGCACCAGACTAGATATAGAGGCAACCTTCGTGTTCCCCTGGTTAGCAGAACATATAGCCAGAATTCTATTTTTGTCAAAGGTGTAACCATGTACAACAGAATTCCAATTGATGTGAAAAATTCTGGAAGTCTTGATATTTTTAAAATTAGGCTGAAGAAGCACCTCTGTACAAACATATTGTGATATCATTTTTTTATTTTTTTTATGTTGTGTATGTTCTGCATGTTTGTTCATTTTGCTACATATGTTCCTTTGTGAGTACCTATATACATATTTTTTACATATTTCATATTTTTATATTATCATATTTTTTTGTGTTACTCATTGTACTTGATATTAGTTATATGACTAAATAAACGATTTATATATTAGATATCCATATTGAGGGGGTTGTATTGACTGTCTGTACTATGATCCGCCATTTTGTTTCGGCCGCCATCTTGGATTTGGAAATTTTTTCATGGTGTACTGCATTCTACTAGTCAAGTACTTTCATTTGATATCCATATTGAGGGGGTTGTATTGACTGTCTAAACTCTATGATCCGCCATTCTGTTTCAGCCGCCATCTTGGATTTGAAATTTTTTCATGGTGTACTGCATTCTATTAGTCAAGCCCTTTCATTTGATATCCATATTGAGGGGGTTGTAAAGAAATATGTAAACCGCCATTTCATGGCGGCGGCCATCTTGGATTTACAATGATACCTAATACAAATAATTGTATTGTCATCAGAACTAAAGGTGTGCACCAAATTTCAGATCAATCAGTCAACAGGAAGGGGGTACAATTTCAATTAGTAGACACAAGACGAGGCAAGCTAAATAAAACCTTTTAAAAATATGCATCAACTTTAAAAAGAACCTGTATTATTGTTAAATGAAGATGGTCGAAACTATCGATCTACAACTTGTATATTTCTACTAAAAATTGAATATTGTGGACACGACATTGGACTTTGTGTACCCCCAATGAAAAATAAGTATTGGCACAGATATAAAAACTTTTTAACAAAAAATTAAACCGACGAAAAAATCAACTGAAAAGCAAAAAATTAAAATAAACCTTCTTAGTCTAAATGATAATTGAGCTCCTAAACTAATGTAAGTAACTGATTTTGAGTCGGCGCCAAACAAACAATTATCGAAGATCATTATCTATGAAAGAAGTCATCAAAACGCAGCCGTGCATCTCGCTGCCATCATTTTACGCTTCACCTAATTCAATTGCTAGTTCGTTTGGCGCCGACTCAAAATCAGTTACTTACATTAGTTTAGGAGCTCAATTATCAGTTCCATATTTCGTCAGTTTAATTTTTTGTTGAAAAGTTTTCATTTTTCCATTTTTTGTGGTATTTGACAAGAAGGTCTATTTTATTTTATGATTTTCAGTTGATTTTTTCGTCGGTTCAATTTTTTGTTAAAAAGTTTTTATTTTTTACTTTTCAGTTCCATATTTCGTCAGTTTAATTTTTTGTTGAAAAGTTTTCATTTTTCCATTTTTTGTGGTTAAAATCTACCAATTACTACCTACTTGTTTTGCGATTACTTCCAAAATACTTACTTACCCACCTCACTTCAACTATTACCAGTTAAATAATATGATTATCTTGATTTGTTGAAAATATAAACAGGATGTTTATAAAATCAGATGTGGAATCATCTGCGACTGAAAGATAAACTTTAGTCACTATCTTCCATCTCTTGTGGGGTATTAATATTGAAAAGGGAAACATTCTTTTCAATGATTATCTTCTTTTACTATTTGTTGTAATATAAATTATTTTCGTTGTTCTGGTTAGTTTATTTCATTACTTTGTATATCATTCCATCCTCTCATAAAATATACTGATTTTGACGCATGTGAAACAAGAATAATGCCAGTAGCGATCTGTCAATGTCAACTACGTATGTGTATGCCAATGTTCACTAGTGAAAAATCAATTATCCCCTATTTTTCTACCAGTAAGGGTGGCTAATTCCTTTCGAAATCCAAATATAAGGTATACCCTATCTATTAAAAAAAAATCATCCAAATCGAAGAACCCAGTACAAAGATATGCCTGATAGAATCGGTTCACGGACCAGAATTCAGAGGGTGAGTGATCAATATCCTTCATTTCGCTACCCTTAGGGGTGGATTTCATCTTTTAAATTCAAATGGGACCAAATTCGAAGTACACCCTATCCACTGAAAAAAGAATTATCGGAATCGGACGCCTCAGTAAAAAGTTATGCGTGATCATACATAAAAAAATATGATGAAAAAAAAAATATACGGGTCGAATAGAGAACCTCCTCCTTTTTGGTTTCGTCGGTTAAAAATTAAACGAACTTTCATTCCCCCCAGTTGTCTTTCGTTACATTCGTGTCGTAACATTAGAAATCTGGGATTCGTGGCTATTAAAATACCGAATCAATTATTGTCCATTTACTTACACGAAATAATCATGAATTCTCATAATGAAGTAACTCAATCCCATTTTCGAAACAATGAACTGCATTTACCGAAGCGCGACCTTTCATATGGTCAAGAGACAAGTTTAGAAACCACTAGACGGCAGATTCATGGATTTCGGAGTCTTCTCTGCCTAGAATTTTGTCGTCGGCCAGATAAACATGCAGTGGTGCATTCACTTCGTTTTCGTAAACATATATTCTTCTTATATCAGTGAATAACTTGGTTAAAACACACATATAGACAAACTTTTGAATTTTTGGTGCGTCCGATTGAAAGCTTCTATGTATTTTTTTACGCAACTAGTGAACGTTCTGTATGATATCAACACCAATATTTGCTTTCAGTAAATCGAAAGCGCCATGATAAAGTCGGCAATGAAAACAAGCGGGCATCGTAAAAGGGAAACGGCGACATATTATATTTGTAGCACGACGTGCAGTGTATTTATTTCCAGTTCGACCTTGCTTTATTCAACTTTACTGTTACGTAATCTGTGGGATGAGTTCGTTTGTTCTGTCTTTATTAACCGCATCCGAAATTCACAGCGAGTTGTGGACGTTATCGGATTTGTAATATAAACATCGTCGATGTTGTTGGAATAATTTGTTGACAACGTTCGTGTTGGATTTACAGCACAATTTTCATTGTTTGGATGGATGCATAACTAATGAGCAATGGTAAATACCAAAATATTTCCCATGATGATGAAGAAGAGTATAGTAACATTGTTCTAAAATTCTTTAAAATTCCTTTGTTTCCTCTAACACACACTGTGACCCATTTAAAATGGAACCACCCCTGTAGAATATGCATTTTTCAGTCAATCTCAAAAATATTTTTTTAATATTGAGCATCAAAAACTGTATCTTGACACAAATTTTCATAACTTTAGTTTCATTTCCAAAGCACTCTATGGTTTTTTTTCTTTGTCAAAAACGGCAAAAGTTTATTAGGCAATTTTTGTTTTCAAGTTTGACTACACCACTGGATTCGTAATCGTTATAAATAAAAACCATTGAAATTTCATAAAAAATATTGGTTAACAACGAAGTTACAACAACTTTAATTTTGGAAACAAAGTATTTGATTATAATTTTTATTTAGATTATAGACATATTTAAAATCTGGCAACACTGCCGATACAAAGTAGAACACCAGTGAATTTGTACAGCAAAAATCCGAAGTCAATAGCTCATTCCGTTCTACAGTTATAACTCCTGAAAGTATGGTAATGTGAGCGATTTGTGGTGTACTAAATCACAGCCTACTATTGATTTAGTACAATACCTATGCCTAATGTATTAGTTCAGCTCTCCTCAAATTATTAATACCTTCTCTAAAAGCTTGTTTTAATTGAATTTTGCAGAATTTAAAAGGAACATTTTTTGTCCTGCTTTCTGTTTTATTATTCAATAAATAATTTTGATACTTTAAAACTTGATTCGGTTCATTTCGTTTTTATCGGCTATGGAAGACTGCATAACTTGAAAATGAATTTTTAATTTTCTGTTATTTTCGAATACACTTATAACCTGAACTTAAATACATTATTTTTAGGGAATATAATTTAGAAATCCAGTGGCGTAGTCAGATTTTTATTACAAATTCGCTTCCACTACAAATCGCTCACATACCATACTTTCAGGAATTATAACTGTAGAACGGAATGAGCTATTGACTTCGTATTTTCGCTGTACAAATTCACTGATGTTCTACTTTGTAACGGCAGTGTTGCCAGATTTCAAATATGTCTATAATCTAAATAAAAATTATAATCAAATACTTTGTTTCCAAAATTAAAGTTGTTGTAACTTCGTTGTTAACCAATATTTTTTTAAGAAATTTTCAAGGTTTTCATTTATAACGACTACGAATCCAGTGGTGTAGTCAAATTTCAAAACAAAAATTGCCTAATAAACTTTTGCCGTTTTTGACGAAGAAAAAAAACCATAGAGTGCCTTGGAAATAAAACTAAAGTTATGAAAATGTGTGTCAAGATACAGTTTTTGATGCTTAATATTAAAAAAAAAATTTTTTGAGAATGATTGAAAAATGCGTATTCTACAGAGGGGTTCCTTTTTATATATATATATATATATACATATATATACATATATATATATTTACATATATATATATACATACAAATATGTGGAGTTCACAACTGAGCACTTGAGAAATTTCAAGATATGGATTTTCTTTCAAAATAAAAGCAAACAAACGAACAAGATGTTTGGTCACATGTTTACAATATTTGATTAAGGGGCAAGGCTGCCGTCGCGACGATACGTATTTAAACTTTTAGTTGAGAAATTTATCGATTGTTGTGCCTTGCAAAAACGTCAATTTTACACCACGTAACAATAAAAAGTACACTAAAACTAATATGGTTCTTGAAGGTAAAGATTCAATAAATTAAACTTATGACATACCAAACTGTGGAGCCCTAAGGGGGCCCAAAATGTTCGTTTTGGAAAGGTGAAAGTAACCCTCACAAAAATTAGCAGAATGTACAGAAAACGATACGGCGAATATTTTATTCCTCTGAGATTTTTTGATTGGACCGCAGGAAAAAATTAAAAAAAATCATATGGAAATTTATTTTTCATGACATTACGAGACTTAGTTACGATTCGATCGTGAATATCGTGGAATAATGAGTGTTGATGATAACAGTGTTCGATACATGGAAGAAAATCCAATTGTTTGTTATTTGCCTTAAAAAAAATTATCTGTTTTTTTAAATTTTATCCTGCATTCCAATCGAAAAATCTCAGAGGAATAAAATGTTCGCCATATCGTTTTCTGTATATTCTGCTAATTTTTGTGAGGGTTACTTTCACCTTTCCAAAACGAACATTTTGGGCCCCCTTAGGGCTCCACTTGGTCCTTCCATGTATGTATCATGTATGTTGAAACGGAAAAATCTTCGAAAACTCAAAGTGGTCCTATTAATCTTCGGTCCAAAATGATCGAAATTCGGCGTAGATTCCGAAAATGTGGCCCATGTGGTAGCTCAGACCGATCGATTGGCCGTGAAATGCAAAAAACCGATAGAAAACGGGAGGATTCGCCAGGCGGCGCCACCGTCGACTTTGCAATATTCGAAAAAAAAATGCCCACGTCGAGTCGAGGGGAAGTCTTCTAAGAGAGGAAGAGTGATTTTTTCAAGGTCGCCTCGACGTTTCGAGATTTTGAAAAATTCTAGCTCCCTTAGTAGACTTCCGACCGAATCGACATTGATATTTTCGGATTCAGCGGACATTTTTACGTAGGAAAAAGTTATTTTCGCGAGGACTTAATTCTTAGTTTAATCGGCTCTGATCACGCGCGTGTCATCAGAAATGCGTTTTTTCGGTGCAGTGTTCCGCGAGTCCGTTCGTAGCGGACGAATCTGTGATCGGATCCGGACGAGAGGCACACCATCGGATTCGCAAGGAAATTTTTTATCGGAAAATGGAATATCAGCGAAAAAACTCCTTCCGTACGGATGTTGCGTTTTTTTTAATACATGTTTTTTTACCATGTATTCACTTTTTTTTGGGCTATGAACTGTCAGTGCGATGGTACAGAAAGTTAGAACACACTCCCTACAAGTTAATAATTTTACTCCTCATTTGATTTTTGATGTGCTCATTTTGAATCTTTAATTAGTTTAAGAATTAAATATTAATTTTCGAGCAAAAGCCGCAACAGGTAAAGTGCCTCGTCACTAATCGAAATATATCCCTTCGAAATCTTCTACAACTCATGTTTTTCACCATTCCTTGATCCTTTAAATTCTGAAAAGAAATATCATTCAAAATATTCCAATAATCCTCGAAACTTTTCGTTCGGCCCGCGGACTTCCGTATTAAATTGACCCACTTATCCTTCGAAAGTTCGAAGCTCGATGGAAGAGAGTAAGTGAGGTATCTGCGAGGGGGAGTTCCGGACTTTTTTTGCCGTTTCCGGGTCACGAAACCCAGATATTAGGTCGGATGAATGGATGTTTCATGATCGAGTCGATTAAATTAGTCCATTCCTCCTTTCGCTCCACACTTTTTCAATTCGGGTATAATGATTATGATTTAGCGATCGTAGTTTGAACAAGAAGTTCTTCGTTGTTACTTTTTTGCGTGGGTTTTTGTAATGATTCTGAATTAAAACTAGAATTTATAAGAATATGTATAAACAAAGAAGACATTCAGAAAGGATTTGGGTCAGTTTGGTTGTTGAAAATCTATTGTTTCCTTGGCAATGTTATTAAATTGTCTCTATGATCGAAAACGTGCAAAATACCTCAAAACTGAAAATGGCGTGTTTTCAAAAATGTGTTTTCCTATAGAAAAATATTGTTACGAAACTGGGGTTCAAAAATAGTACGATAAATTCAATCCGTTTTATTACACTTAGAAATACAACAAAATAATTCTCTAACAATACTTGTTCACAATTACAGCTCAACAATATTCCAAGACTATCTTCTGACTGCCTGACGACTTTTAACTGACTGCCTGTCGCATATAACCCGCTATACAGGGTGATTCAAAAGTACTTTGACAAACTTCAGGAGGTGATTCCTCGCAATATTCTAATAGGAATTATCCAAATGAATATATGTCCGGAAACGCTTTGTTAAAGTTTTATTTTTATTTTCGTTTTTTTAAATAACTTTTGAGGTACTGAATTGAGAGCTTCAGCAATTATTCTTGTACTTGTTTCTGGATTCTCCTCGAGAGCGTTCAAAACAGCTTCTTCCAATTCTGGGGTTCGGACTGCTCGTGGTCTTCCAATAATATCCGCTGCCCTCTTAAAGCTACCTGTTTTTGCCAAACGACGCTGGAGACTGGTAAATGTTGGAGCTGAAGGCAGTACTCGATTAGGAAATCGCTCCTGGTGAATACGTCTTGATTCGCGCGCATTGCCATCCGCAACGCCATAAACGAAATGCATATCGGCTAAATGAGCATTATTGTTTGAATAATCCATTTTTTCAAAATTAGTGTTTTTTACAGAAACTACAACAAAACGTTTAAATGTCACGTAATATGTAATTACCAAAACTACTTACTTAAACGTCAAACTCATTTCCTATGCATTCTTGTGAAAAATGCAAAATAATGGTAATAACTTCAACACGCATCTAGTATCAAATAATCGACTTGAAATTTTCAAGTCCAAATATCTAGAAAACGGTTGCTTATAGCGACTTGTAACAAAGGTAACTTTTTTACGTAGATATGATAGAAAAATTGATTTTTTTACTGAAAATGTGCTACAAATACGCTTAAAAAAGTTATGAATCTTCAAAAAAAAAAGACGCGTAGGTGGCGCCCCCTACAAATAAGAGCAATAATAACATCAGGTTCCAATTCGACACTTCAAAATACCCCTCAATACCAATTTTCGTTTAATTAAGGTCAGTATTTCGAAAGTTATTAAAAAAAACGAAAATAACACTTTAACACCCTATATCTTGGAAACGAAACGTTTCCGGACATATATTTATTTGGACAATTCATATTAGAATATTGTGAGGAATCACCTACTGAAGTTTGTCAAAGTACTTTTGAATCACCCTGTATATAGGACGGCCGAAATTTCCAGAACATTGGCGATCGGGAATGTTCCATAACGTCATCGCTAACGGTCGGATTTCTTCTCGATTCTTCGAATGGTGGTTATCGAACAACTGGAGCATGACATCATCGGTAACGGCCTTTTCTCGAATTTTCCAATGGCGGTTATAGAACATGTGGAGCATGATGTCATCGGCAACCAGCACAGTGGCGTACTCGCTTATATCCGTTACAATAACATTTCATCCCAGATTGCGCTGTATATAATAAAGCTAGTTGAAAATCAAACTCATTTATCTGGGAAAAGTTAATATAAAAAATACTTTGACGAAAAACTCGAGAAACCACAAAAATCTGGTTGTCGTTTCGAGTAAGTACATATGAGATCAACATTTGAATATAAAATTATAGGCAATACTTTCTAATTGCCAAAAATGGGCGGATTCTGTATTTTTTTCTCCGCAATAATGACGTGTGAGGTATTGAACGAAAGTTGATGTTATGTAGTTTTTTTTAAGTGTTAATTCTACGTCGACCTTTTTCTATCATTAGAGAGTATTCGTGGCAAAAAACCCTGGCCAAAAATATTTTTCATGTGTTTCAAAGTTAAAACCATTGCTGTTGACTTACTATCAGTATTGAAGCAGTCAAATTTTAGGTAACAAAATATTCTGATTTATTTACTGATTGTACACTTTAGTGGTCCCTAAGTATTTCAGCTACTAAAGGAATCAAGGGATTATCAATTATAGTTTTCCCAATATCAATTGCAGAAGCATAAAAAAGTCTTGCGGCGAAATCCTGTGAGCAGCAGTGGCGGAGATAACTAATTTTATTTAGATATTTTAAGATTTCAAAAATACTTCATAAATAATGAAAAATGTAAAAAATTAAAGACAGGCTTTTATTTATACAAATACATTAAGAAAGAAAAATAATTTCTTTCATTGTTTGATGTAGGTTACTAGAATATCCTAAAACGTATTTCGATCGGCACACACCAAGACCACAGACGCTACTGGTTTTTAATCTTTCAGAGCTATTAAAACCCAAATATAACGCGTGATTTATGACTTCCCATCGTATAGAAACGCCTACAAGCATCGATGTTCGACTTCATTGGCCCAGACGAATCGGTTGTAGAACAGTGACAGCCGTCACTCACGTCCACGTTGACTATCGGCTCTTTTGATTTACCGTCTGCCGACGGAAAATGTTTACGAGTAGTACAGATTATTTGTGAGTTTTTATTTGCTCCCTATAGAAACAGCTTCTGCAATTGATATTGGATGGACTATATCAGTCATTTATCAGAAGAATAGAAAGGATTTTGAGTTTAGCAAACTGTAAGCTAAATATGATAATACCCTCCCCTGTAATTTACAATTAGTTGAATTTATCTGAAAGATCAAGTGGATATGATGAACAAACGTCAGGACATCGAAAACAAACAAACGATAAGCGTGACTGCCGAGAAAGCGCGATTCTGTCCATACCAAGCAATCGACCATGAGATTTATTTGTTTTTTTTGCGCTTAATCCGTCGCCGACAATAACAGCAGTTGCAAACCTCGTCCTCGATGGCGCAATACTTTTTCGGTCAGATTGTCTCCGGTGGTTTGCACTCGCCTAGAATACGGGGATTGTCCCAGAAATAACCGGCTTGTGGAATAACCTAACCTATTTTTTTATTTTTTATTATTATTATATACGGGCGAGATAGAGAGGCTTACATGCTAATGGTTCTGGCCGCCCACATACTCTCATTCATATATATATATATATATATATATATATATATATATATATATATATATATATATATATATGTTGTTATGTTATGCCAGTTATGAGTTTTAAAAGGAAAAAACCCACAAAAAGAATAATTAATGATTAGTTATTAGTTTCAAGAGATTGTTTTTACATAATTTTGGAAGTTCTATTTATTTGTAAGCCTATGTATAATATGGATAGATAAAAATGTCAAAATACTATAACACAATCAATTTCATACACTGTCATAATGATTATAACCCATAATTGGTAAAAAGACAACAAAAAGTCTAGATTTACAAAATTTTCATGAATAAAAAGTGATCAACACATTTATACATTTGAAACATACAGTATATGAAATTGTACCTAACTAAAAGTAGCCAATGGTAGAACAGCAAACTTCTTGATGACAATAGCCAATCAGGGAATAGATGGTCATATGGAAAATTGGAAATTGTGAAAGAATAGCAACGGGGAGCATAAGCAATTATTATTGAAATTTGGAAATAGTACTAAGAATGGAAAAATAGTTGTATATATAAATTATATAAGATGAACCCAAACAGTGAAATGTGACAATTTGGTGCGCGAATTCAAAAATTCAAATGAAAAAAGAGGAAGGAAAATTCGTATCTAGGTGACAACAAACAGAGCCAAAAGGAAGATCGAAAAAAATTTAGAAAGGAATGCCACGCATCATTTTTGGAGAAAGAAAAATGAAATAATTCCAACATTAGAAGAGAAAAACCAATATTACCTTAATTATACAACATATCCAAGTGTCCAAAGCTGATTTCTGCATATGTATGGTTCCTGATCAATGGTATTGGAGTTCCTTGATAGCGATTGGAGAGAGAAGGTATCCAGTTTCAGGGCATATCTTGAACACCGACATTTCCAGCCAGGTATAAAAACTTTAATAGTGCACATCCGGTCCTGAACAATTTCACAAATAACGTATTTCACATCTGAAGAACTTTATTTCACTTTATTTTGAACTATAACAGAAAACTTCACTCTCAAGGAAAAAGTGAGGTTCTGTCTATCTATCCATGATTTCATTTTTATGAATATCCGTGAATATTTGTGGATTTACATTAGAATAAGTTATTTCTCGTAGGCCAGGTGAAATTAAGTCTTCCTGAATAAAAGAAATAATTGCTTTTTGATACTTTGTTGTTTGTTTTCTACAATGATCAACAATCATTCCTACGACCATTGAATAAATTGAGTTTTGACATATCAAGTAGTGGCTAAATTGCCTTGAACCGGCTATCTGAGATAAGAGGTGTACCAACTGTGCTAGCTGTGGTAAGAAAAATGATAACAATTGGCAGCAACGTGACGAGAGAACAGTGACGTAGCTAGCAATTATTATTACATCATTGCAATATTATACAGGGTGAAAATACTTATCTATATCATATCAATCTGGCTCACAAAGAATAGCGAAAGCTATTAGCAATTTTCATTATATAAAAACAATTTATATTTACAATTTATCATTACATAACAAATGGCGCCCAACGCGGTGCAAAAATATATTTGTAATTTGTAATAATAATAATAAAATTGAAATTAACAAAACATAACAATATATATATATATATATATTTCTTTTTTATTTATTTATTTATTGTACACAAAATGATAAAAGTGATACAGAATAAGAAAAAAATATATATATATATATATATACCAGGTATGATACAAAGATAAATTAGGTTAATAACATAATAATGAAGAATAATAAAACAAACAAGTATGAAAGTTGATACAATATATGAGGGACAGGGTACAGATTGTGTACAGATAGCACCTAAGTGACTTAAACTTGTGTTGTGCTACAAAGTAATATTAATTGATCTAAAATTACAGTTGTGTACAGAAAGTAAAGAATTAAATAGTGGTTTTATATCATGTTAGTGTAACTATTGTTGTTCTAGTATTTTGATAAATTCGAAGTAATTTGCGAAGATGAATTTTTTTGATTCTCTCGAGAAGGTTTTATGATTTTTAATATGTTTTACCTTTAGGGGTAGGATATTACAAGTTTTGGGTAACATATAAGTTAAGAAACGGTGACAAACATTTTTATTAAATTTTGGAGTGGGTAGCAATTTGTTTGTAGTGCTTCTAGTGGTATAAGCTGTTGGAACAGCATTCTGAAGTATTTTCTTTTTGAATGCATACATACATACACTGTGAAAATATAATGTACGGATATTACTAATGTCTTCTGTATATATAAGGTTTGTATGGAAATATCTTTTTTTCTTCAAAATTATTTTTAGAATATAGTTTTGTATTGTGTTCAGTTTTTGTAAAGAATTCTTATACATTGCCCCCCACACCAGAATACCATAACGAAAAAGTGATTCAGCAAGAGATTTGTAAATTAGTATGAGTAGATTTTTCGCTAAAAACTGTCGTAGCTGGTAAAATTTGTTAGGTAGTCACCTTAGATTTTCGTCAATAATTATGCCCAGGTATTTCACCTCGTTTGTTTCTTTAATTTCATCTTTCATACCTGGAACTTCAATACTTGAGAAATTAGGTCTGTTTGTTGCTGATATAGAGAAGGCGAGATAGTGGGTCTTACTAGCGTTCAATGAAAGGCGATACATACTCAGCCATTTATTAATTGCTTCCATGCTCTGCTGGACATAATTTTTAGTTTCAGGCCATGTGTTTCCACTCAAGATCGCAACCGTATCATCAGCGTATGATATAATTTTTGCTTTCCCGTTTATATATTATTATGATGGGCTAATAGTTATTTTAATAATTGTTATTGCTATATATATTTTTTCAATTTTCAACTAGTCATCATAATATATTTATGATAAATTTGTGTAATTGATTTCCTTTTTTATTTGATAATTCTGAAAAGTGAATACCTATCATAACAGACATGAAACACCGGCTATGTTGTTCTTACCCTTTTTCAATACTCTTTTACCTTATCCCAGCTCAGTCAGTACGCCTATGGAGTACGATGCATCTCTGTTCCCAAAGTAGAATTCTGTAATGCCAACTTGTCGCTCTGCTTGACGTCAAAAGTGCTATTTTGTGGGAAGATTTGTGATTGGGTGCTTAATAAATAAATAAGGAATTCAGAAAAATCCTCAAATAATTATTCTTTCATTGAAATGAGTCCGTAAAACCTGCGATATCTAACTTATTTTAGTCAAAACAGTGAAATAAAGTAATAAAACTTGCTTATGTGTGGTAAAATACTTTGTGAATATAACGTTTCAAGGTTATGATCAGTTCATAAGCATGAAAAAGACAAATAATGTTCGAATGAATGTACACAAGTGATTCAAATAACTAGAAGAAGTGTCTGGCACTAGTACTTCTACAGTACAAGTAACGATGTTTACTCTTAGTACTTGAATTGCATTACATTTAACATTAGTTCACATGTAAGGCCAATTGCTCTTGTAACCGAAACCAGTTTGTGAAAATTAAAACACAAATAATCCTCTGCGCTCTGCGAGGTACTTTGTCCTAATAGAATGCCGTGTATGACAGACAATTCGGAAAGACATCAAAAGTATCTCTGTTCCCTGTTCATAAGGCTGATTGATCAGTTTACAACACCGTCCAGGCGTTCCCGAACTCGCAATTTAAGTCGCTATTTGCTTTTCATCACCGGCTCAACACCGTCCCACGGAACTTGGTTAATACTTTTACTATCCACTTCTAGACGATCAAATAGAAAACGTCTCAAATATTTATCGAATGAAAACCTCACGTCCCGGAATTAGAGATTGAAATATCTTGGAATAACAGAACACTTATCTCTTTGCTGCAGTTTATGCGATGCAGTTGGAAATGTATAAAATTTACACGTACTATTTTTGCAATCGACTACACAGCGATAGCGATAATAATGTTTATTCATCTGAAGTATGGTACAATATTTTTAAGTGATTTGTGAATAAACGGGGAGACCTCCGAAACTGAAAGTTTTCAGCTTGTGCTTGTAATTACCAGGAAACAGGATCATTGCCCACTTCTGCCACCATGGGCGCTGTCATAGTTTCATCTATCCCCTCCAGCCTAATGCACATAGCGAATAGGGCGATAATTCGCAGGAATGGTACAGCCCTTGTATATAAGAGATTTGGGCAAGTATGGCAACATCTGTTCATGAAAATTTGTCAAGGAATTATGGAAATAAACAGGTGCACTGTAGTAGTGAAGTAGGCGAATAGCAACGAACAAATTGCCGAAAGTGAAGTGAGTTTTAAAATTCAGAAAGTTTCGTGGTCACTTACACACCTACAACTTCGTCGCATACAGTGCTCGTCTAAAGTCTGTTCCCCCCCTACTCATTTTTGAACCACCTGGTATATCGCAACGAAATCTGGAGGGCCTAAATAGGAGATAAAAACCTACTTTTTCATGAAAAAATCACAGCTAGAAGTTTTAAAATGGCGGCTGAGCGCCATCTTCAATATTTTTTTTAAATGGAACACCCCGTATATTATTCCATTTTCGAAATCTGCTCATGATTCTCGACAGTTTGCTCTAATACACTTTACTCTTAAATTCAATTGTTTTCGAAATATTAACGTTTGAAAAGTGACATTTTCTTCATTTCAAACCCAACCAAAACCACTAATGTTGCTTTCAATCAAGTTTGCATTGGAAAAAATCGTTGTTGCTGTAACATCTTGTTCACTGTCAAACTGTGAACTGCTAACCGTCAAATAGTTCGTTGAGCGCCTAAATCCTTTTATGAAAAGTGCGAGCATGGCTCGTAGTTTTGACAATAAATTTGAAGCAATTTTGATATTTGGAGAAGCTGGAAGACATTATCATCTAACAGTCCGTATGTTTAATAATCCGAGAATCCTAGTTCGAGGTCATATTTGCGCAAACCTTTAAATAAGCTCCAAGCAACTGGTACGCTGAAAGATGCTCCAAGATCAGGAAGACCGCCTCTTTCAGAAGAAAAAAAGATAGAAATTGTTGCTGAAATGGTAATCAATTCGACTCAGTCGACGTCTGCAGTTGCTGAATCCTGTGGAGTAAGTTCAAAAAGTGTCCAAAGACTCCTAAAAAAAGAAAAGTTTCATCCCTATAAAATGAAAATCCTGCATGCTCTCACGGAGGATGATCCAGACCGGAGGGTTGAATTTTGTGAGTGGTTAACAAGAACAATTGAAGGAGAACGGGGCTTCCTAAAACGTGTATGTTTCGCAGACGAATGCACGTTTTTTCTTAATGGAAAAGTCAACAAACAGAATGTACGATACTGGAGCGATACTAATCCGCATATTTTTAGAGAGGGACATACCCAGTTTCCTAAAAAGGTGAATGTTTGGGCGGGGATTTTGGGCAATCGCGTTGTTGGACCGATTTTCATCAGAGGCAATCTCACAGGAGTTCTTTGCAGAAATTTTTTAGAAACTGAAATTGAACCTCTAATAAGACAAATTGTATTAAACAATCAGGAAGAGTTTGAAAATCGTGAAATCATATTTCAGCAGTATGGGGCACCTTCCCATTTCGATTGCATGGCTAGAGAGTTCCGCGATACAAACTTTCCTGGGCGATGGATAGGTCGCAGGGGAAGTATAGAATGGCCACCAAGATCTTACACCTCTAGATTTTTTCATTTGGGGGTATCTGAAGTCAAAAATCTACGCCACTGAATGCCAAACAATAGAAGAGTTGGCACGCAGAATAATAGATACATGTGAAGAAATAGATGAACAGACTTTCATCAACGTGAGAGTAGCTATTTATAATAGGGCACTTTATTGTCAAGATTTAGTAGGGGGCCACATTGAAAACTTGATGAAATAATTGTTGGGGTTAAATAAAAGTGTTATTCAAAAATAAATTAGAATTTTTTAGCTAACTAATTTGTTTTGATTGTGAATTTACAGAACACATTCGTAGGCTTCGAGATTCTCCGGTAAGCGGTACTGTTTATCCTTAATAATTTCTCTTTACGCCTCTTATTAGTCGAATTAATTAAGAGATTTAACTACAAATTAATAACAACATTAAGTTAGCAAAATGTTTTACCGGAAGTGACCAAAATCCATACTTTATTTTAAATCGGAATGTCACGTTTCAAACGTTAATATTTCGATAACAATTGAATTTAGGAGTAAAGTGTATTAGAGAAAACTGTTGAGAATTATGAGCAGATTTCGAAAATGGAATAAAATACGGGGTTTTCTATTTTAAAAAAATATTGAAGATGGCGCTCAGCCGCCATTTTAAAACTTTTAGCTGTGATTTTTTCATGAAAAAGTAAAGTAGGTTTTTATCTCCTATTTAAGCCCTCCAAATTTCGTTGCGATATACCAGGTGGTTCAAAAATTAGTAGGGAGAGAACGGGCTTTAGACGAGCATATAGAACACTTCAAATTAGTTATTAAAATGAATATGAAGAATGTTGAAATATACTAAGAGTATTTATTTCACTTTAAAAACTACGCCGCTAGATGTCGCAAGCCCAATTTTGAAAATTTGATTTTGCACGCATGTGCCGGTTAATATACCATAGATTTAACCATCTGTAGATTATTTTCACCTTCCTTACATGTTTCCAAGAAAAAATCATCAATCAATCGAAACGTCCAACAACCAGGCATCCAAGCGTCCAGATCCTCAGAAAATGGACAGGCGTTAGTCCGTCGACGATCCCGCTTACGCCGAGTTATTTCGTAATCGAGAGAGTTGTCACCACAACTTTTTTATCGCAGCATCATCGCGAGGTGGATGGAATGCGCTCATGTGTCTATTTTCGATCACGGCTGCCGCTGAATGTTTATCTACCCACAGCGAACGTTTATTTTCTTTCGTCGATGCGATTTTATTAATTGTGAAACAGACAGAATTCGATTGAAACATCGACTCCGAATTAACTGGGTGGCATCGATGTCAATTGGGAGAATTTACTTCCGTAATAAATGGATAATTATTGACGGGTGTGAAATCAGCCACGGTTTTCGATCTGGCAACACCGCGCGGCCCCTATACACGCCAGAATTGCAGGCCTTCCGAGTTTTCAATCAGTTTGCTCATCTCTTCAGCGTCTTATAGACTAGGAGGAATCGGCGCATGAGTACCGAAAACTATTCCACCTCAATTTTTTTATGCGATCCCCTTCAAATTGCCCTACTGATGATACAAATGCATGTTTCCATGGGGCAACCCCGTGCCATATTGTTTAAACCGAAATTGTTTAAACAATTGCAAGGAATTGTTATTTTTCAACCGGACAATTTTATTTTCTTTATTAAAATACAAATAAAAAAGGTCCTATGACTTTTCACGATAAAGTTAATATTTTTAGAGATATGAATTTTTAAAGGTTCAAAAAAAAATTATTTTCCCAAAAAAAAATCGAAATAATTTTTTTTTTAAATTCTTAAAAGTTAATGACATTCTTAATAGAGATTTAAAAAATTCATTGATTATACCTGTTTTTAATTATCAATTTCGCGCGCTCACAAGTATGCATCGCTTACCTTTAAGTATCGCCGTCTCTCTCTGACTCATGCGCTGCATCGGCCTCTCTGTTTCCTGAATCATTATTTATCATTTATCTTAAAAAACTATTAACTTTTTTAAGATTGTTAGAGAGGGCAATGTTATTAACAATTAAATTGTCTTAATTTTTTTTGAAAATTTTTTTATGGAATCAATTTTACAAACGTTATTTAAAATTTTGTTATTATCATAGTAATTTATGAATTTTTATCAACAATAATAATATATAATGGTATTTAAAAAAAATTTGAATCACAATTATATATAAATAATGAAAAGATATTGGTAAGCACTTAAATGTTCGAATTGAAAAATAATAACATAAAAAATACTTATATGTATATGTATCATGATGTGTATATGATTTTGCCTAAGTAAGGAAAATATTTTTTTTGTTTTTTATTTTCTCAAGGTTACTCTTTGTATAAAAAGTTAATAGTTTTTAAGATAAATGATAAATAATGATTCAGGAAACAGAGAGGCCGATGCAGCGCATGAGTCAGAGAGAGACGGCGATACTTAAAGGTAAGCGATGCATACTTGTGAGCGCGCGAAATTGATAATTAAAAAACAGGTATAATCAATGAAATTTTTTTAAATCTCTATTAAGAATGTTATTAACTATTGTATAAAGAATTTAAAAAAACATATTATTTCGTTTTTTTTTTTTAATATATTTTTCATGGGTCAAAAGTACCCAAATATGAGATTTTTTGAACCTTTAAAAATTCATATCTCTAAAAATATTAACTTTATCGTGAAAAGTCATAGGACCTTTTTTATTTGTATTTTAATAAAGAATATAAAAAAAATTTGTCCGGTTGAAAAATAACAATTCCTTGCAATTGTTTAAACAATTTCGGTTTAAACAATATGGCACGGGGTTGTCCCATGGCAACATGCATTTGTATCATCAGTAGGGCAATTTGAAGGGGATCGCATAAAAAAATTGAGGTGGAATAGTTTTCGGTACTCATGCGCCGATTCCTCCTAGTCTATTAGGCTTCAAACTAAGTAGGTAGTAGGTAAACAATAGTAAAATGATATGGAATATATGACATGAAAATTATTTTTCTAAATTAGGAGATCATTCGTATTTTAAAAGGCATATTGGGTGGGAGGAGAATTACAATAATCTTTTTTAATTTCTGAGCGCACAATCGTTTGTAAGACAACAGGAAAAAAGTTGGGCATATTCGGAACAAATAAAAATTCATATTTTCCCAACAGAGCGGTGTATCGCACTCTGAGTAGGTAGAGTGTGTTTATAGAACTTCCTTCACCATTTTCTGAAAGCAGATTCGTTTGGCCGTAAAAAAGTTGGGAATTTTCGAAATTAAATAAAATTCATATTTTTCAAACAGAGCGGTGTATCGCACTCTGAGTGGGTGGAGAGTGTGTATAGAACCTCCCTCCACCACTTTCTGGAAGCAGATTCGTTTGTAGCGCTGTATGAAATTTTTTTAGAATTTTCAAAAGAAATAAAAAATTATATTTACCCTACAAACGATTCTGCCTGCAAAAGCTGAAGAAAAAAGGTTGCATACACAGTGTCTACCCACTCAAAGTGCGATACACCGCTCTGTTTGGAAAATATGAATTTTTATTTGTTTCGAATATGCCTTACAAACGATTAAGCGCTCAGAAAGATGATTGTAATTCTCTTCCCCTCTTCCAACCCGGAATGCCTTTCAAAATACGAATGATCTCCTAATTTAGAAAAGTAATTCTCACCTCATATATTCCATATCATTTTTCTATTGCGCGATCATTTGTTCGCCTACTACCTACTTGGTTTGAAGAATAAGACGCTGAAGAGATGAGCAAACTGATTGAAAACTCGGAATGCCTGCAATCCAGTAGTGGATTGGATAGGGCCACGCGGTGTTGCCAGATCGAAAACCGTGGCTGAAAACCCGTGGCTGTTTTCGCACCCGCTAATTATTGAGTATTGTAACGTAAATAAACTTAACTTGGTTCTACTAATTTATTTCACACTTAATCTACAACTTAATTTATATTACTACTTCACTGTATAGCTCGATCGTATGGGCTCGTTCAGATTGTCTCGACTCCACTTGAGGGTCGCCTATTTATCTCCGATACAGCATTCTCGATGTTTCGAATTCTGGCATGTTCCAATTGTTTCCAATATTGACCGTTGTTTTCCGCGGAAGAGCGACTGGATGGTTCTCGAATATCTCCGGGGATGATCTCATCGCTGTCGATGGCAACGTGTGAGGCGACAGGTCCGGCCTAGGTTCGTTACAGTATATTAAAAAAAAACTCGCGGTGAATGTTAATAACAATAAAATATTTTGCTTCCCAAAAATTACCTGAATTTATTTTCGAGAAAGTTGAGCAACGTCGAGTAGTTTCGGGAAATAACCGAAGGATCTTTCAAAACAGAATAATGAAATGAATATCCATTCAGAAATTATTTGAAATCTTCAAAAAAGTAGTTTTTTATTTGCTCTAATTTTCACCGTTTCTCAGGTTATTTGATGAACAATTATTGTTGCTTCAACTTTTTCTTCGGGGCACTTTTCAGATTCACTAAAGTCGCCAGAGAAAACTCGCGTTAAAAGCCTGTGTACTACTGCAGCATAGTAAATCACAGCACTCAGTGTGATATACAGTGCTCGTCTAAAATCCCTCCCCCCCCTAGTAATTTTTGAACCACCTGGTATATCGCAACGAAATTTGGAGGGAAAAATCACAGCTAAAAGTTTCAAAATAGCGGCTGAGCGCCATCTGCAATAATTTTTTTAAATAGAACACCCCGTATATTATTCCATTTTCGAAATCTGCTCATAATTCTCAACAGTTTTCTCTAATACACTTTACTCCTGAATTCAATTTTTTTCGAAATGTTAACGTTTGAAAAGTGACATTTTGGTCATTTCGAACCCAACAAAAAACACTAATGTTGCTTTCAATCAAGTTTTCATTGCAAAAAATCGTTGTCGCGGTAACATCTTGTTTACTGTCAAACTGAACTGCTAACTGTCAAATAGTCAGTTGAGCGCCTAAATCCTTTTAAGAAAAGTGTGATCATGGCTCGTAGTTTAGACGATAAATTTGAAGCAGTTTTGATATTTGGAGAAACTGAAAGAAATTTATCATCTAGCAGTCCGTATGTTTGATGATAGATTTCCCGAGAATCCTATTTCGAGGTCATATTTGCGCAAACTTTTAAATGAGCTCCAAGCAACTGGTACGCTGAAAGATGCTTTAAGATCAGGAAGACCGCCTCTTTCAGAATAAAAAAAGGTAGAAATCGTTGCTGAAATGGTAATCAATCCGACTCAGTCGACGTCTGCAGTTGCTGAATCATGTGCAGTAAGTTCAAAAAGTGTCCAAAGAGTCCTAAAAGAAGAATAGTTTCATCCCTATAAAATGAAAATCCTGCATGCTCTCACGGAGGATGATCCATACCGGAGGGTTGAATTTTGTGAGTGGTTAACAAGAACAATTGAAGGAGAACGGGGCTTCCTAAAACGTGTATGTTTCGCAGACGAATGCACGTTTTTTCTTAATGGAAAAGTCAACAAACAGAATGTACGATACTGGAGCGATACTAATCCGCATATTTTTAGAGAGGGACATACCCAGTTTCCTAAAAAGGTGAATGTTTGTGCGGGGATTTTGGGCAATCGCGTTGCTGGACCGATTTTGATCAGAGACAATCTTACAGGAGTTCTTCACAGAAATATTTTAGAAACTGAAATTGAACCTCGAATAAGATAAATTGTATTAAACAATCAGGAAGAGTTTGAATATCGTGAAATCATATTTCAGCAGGATGGGGCACCTCCCCATTTCGGTCCCATGGCTAGAGAGTCCCTCGATACAAACTTTCTTGGGCGATGGATAGGTCGAAGGAGAAGTACAGAATGGCCACCAAGATCTCTGGATCTTACACATCTAGATTTTTTCACTGGAGGGTATCTGATGTCAAAAATCTACGCCACTGAATGCCAAACAATAGAAGAGTTGGAATGCAGAATAATAGATACATGTGAAGAAATAGATGAACAGACTTTCATCAACGTGAGAGAAGCTATTTATAATAGGGCACTTTATTGTCAAGATTTAGGCGGGGGCTACATTGAACACTTGATGAAATAATTGTTGGGGTTAAATAAAAGTGTTATTCAAAAATAAATTATAATTTTTAGGTAACTAATTTGTTTTGATTGTGAATTTACAGAACATATTCGTAGGCTTCGAGATTTTCCGGTAAGCGGTACTGTTTATCCTTGATAAACTCTCTTTACGCCTCTTATTAGTCGAATTCATGAAGAGATTTAACTACAAATTAATAAAAACGTTTAGTTATCAAAATGTTTTACCGGAAGTGACCAAAATCCATACTTCATTTTAAACCGGAATGTCACTTTTCAAACGTTAATATTTCGAAAACAATTGAATTTAGGAGTAAAGTATATTAGAGAAAACTGTTGAGAATTATGAGCAGATTTCAAAAATGGAATAATATACGGGGTGTTCTATTTAAAAAAGTATTGAAGATGGCGCTCAGCCGCCATTTTGAAACTTTTGGCTGTGATTTTTTCAGGTTTTTATCTCCCATTTTAGCCCTCCTAATTTCGTTGCGATATACCAGATGGTTCAAAAATGAGTACGGGGGGACTTAACTTTAGACGAGCACTGTATCTTGAGAGGTATGCCGGTATTGTAGGACAAACTAAGCTAGCGCACAGTGGAGTATTTGTGGCAAAAACTTTGCCAAAAGTGTAACAGTTAAAAATTGCTCAACAATTGTAAAAAGTGCATTTTATCATTACTGACTAATTGGTGCATGAATCACATAATTTCCAGAAGCATAAGTAACATCCAGAAACTCCTACCCTCAGTTGAAGAACAGGTTTCTTTGTGAGTGCTATTTGGTTTCGTTTCAGCTTTGTTGTTAGTTTAATTAAATCTTTATTTTTTGACCCCCGTTAACCTAGCAGAACCATTTGCAAATTCTGAATTTCCAATTATTCCATAATTTGTCGCTAATTCATTACCACAATTATAAATTATGAGAGATAAATTGAAAAAAAAACATGGTTCCGCTAGGTTTATATAAAGCTTGCAGAACCACTTCGTACCTATCTTCTTTTGGAAAATACTAATACTACCATAATTTGTCGCCAATTTATACCTAATTAATCATCACTTCGAAAATTTTGTCGCTCTTCGTTTTTTTAAAAAAGTTCATATGAAGCTAGCAGAACCACTTCCTATCTATCTAATTATGAAAAAAAACGAATAGTCCATAATTTATCGCTAATTTATAACCACAAATTAGAAATTTGTCGCTCATCTTTTTTGTGAAAAAACAGTATTTTATAAAAAAAATTCAATATCTACTAAAGGCTATCAAACCTATTAGTTCCATAACAAGCAAATAGGCATGATACAGTAAATTCACCTGATTTGTCGATGATGTATCGCATATACAGAGTATTTCCGAAATTGGAGCGATAAATGAAACATGGAGTGTTGCGTGAGACTTAACGACACAAAAAAATAACGAATATTTTTATTGGAGCAATCCAAAATATTAACTTACCATTGTTTGGCGCACTGGTTTGATTATTCAGTCATATTTGGCTCCAAATTAATACGGAAGAAAGACACTGAATTAAAATGGGACCAATTTCATAATAATAGCGTTATAAAAAGTGAATGATAATATACTATAATAAATAATGTATGTTAACCAATTGCAAAAATGGCAGAAAAATTTTCTTCAACGTTAATTGATATTTCTATCGGCATATCGTGTTCTATGAATGCATTTTGTTGAGTATTTTAATACTCTTCACTTTCTTATAGCGGGTTTTGCCACGGGTCTTCTTATTGGTTCTAAGATGAAACTATAGCAGACGAATCTACTTCAAATTTACACATATTCGCCTTATATACAGAGTGAACCAATAAATTTTAAATAAGTTTTCTTTTTAAATCGCCGATTACTCTATGGTATGATAATACACCTACTTAGGTAATACCTACGTATATATTGTTATGTTATGTTATGCCAGTTGTAAATTTTAAAAGACTAAAAACCCACAAAAAGAATAATTACTAGATGGTTATTGGTTTCAAGAGTTTGTTTGTGAATAACTTTTGAAATTCTATGTATATTGTGAGCCTAGGTAGAATATGGATAGATAAAAATGTCAAAATACTATGAAACAATCAATTTCATACACTGTCAAAATTATTATAACCCATAATTGCTCAAAAGACAACAAAAAGTCTAAATTTACAAAATTTTCAGGAATAAAAAGTAATCAACACATTTATAAATTTAAAACATACAGTATATGAAATTGTAGCTAACTAAAAGTAGCCAATGATAGAACAGCAAATGTCTTTATAAAAATAGCCAATCAGGGAATAGATGGTCAGGTAGAAAATTGGAAATTGTGGGAGAGTAGCAATGAGATGGTATCAGAAGCAATGATTATTGAAATTTGTGAATAATGATAAGAGTGGAAAAATCATTGTATATATAAATTATGCAATATAAATATAAACAGTGAAAAGTGACAATTTAGTGCGCGAATTCGAAAATTCAAATGAAAAAACAAGGAGAAAAAGATGTATCTAGGCGATAGAAAAACAAAGCTTCCAAGAAGATCGAAAATAAATTTCCAAGCGGATGCCACGCAAAAATTTTACTGAAAGAAAATTGGAATAATCCCATCATTTGGTAAACAAAACCTATATTACCTCAATGATAACATATCCACGGATCCAAATGCTGATTTCCACATCTATATAGTTCCTGATTCATGGTATTGCAGTCCTGACAGCGATTGGAGAGAGGAGACATCCTGATTCATGGTATAATTTAGAACACCAACAGTTCCAACCAGGTATAAAACTTTAATAGTGCTCTTCCGGTCCTGAACTATTTCACAAATAACATATTTCACATTCGAAGAACTTAATGTCACCCTATTTTGAACAATAACAGAAAACTTCACTCTCACGGAAAAAGTGAGGTTCTGTTTATCTATCCATGATCTGATTTATTATTATTATCCGTGAATATTTGTTTGATTCACCCTAGTATAAGTTATTTCTCGTAGGCCAGGTATTATTAAGTCTTCCTGAATAAAGGAGATAATTGCTTTTTGATATTTTGTTTTGTTTTCTCACAATGATCAATAACATACCATTCAATAAACTGAAGTTAGCCAGCAGTGGCAGTGTCTCTATTGCTTTGAACCGGCCACCTTGAGATAAGGGCGTACCAACTGTTGCTTAGCCGTGGTGAGGAAAATAATAATTGTTGGTAGCGTGACGAGAGAACAGTGACGTTCGCTGGCAATTATTATTACAGCATACAATACAGGGGCAGAAATATCTATTTATATCATATCAATTTGGCTCTTAAAGAACAACTGAAGATTATTAGCTATATCATTATTATATAAAACCAATTATATTTTTCAATTCATCAAACCATATCAATTAGCCCCCAACGCGGTGCAAAAATATAATTATAATAATAATAAAAAAAAATATATTTCCAAATTCTCAAATCATAACAAAATGGCACCCAAAACGTGGGGCGAAATTTAAAAAATGATTTGTTCAATATATCAAATCTTAACAATATATATATATATATATATATATATATATATATATATATATATATATAATTAACTATTTCCATCCACCGTGAAAGTTGAAGAAAAAAACTCGTGGGTTTCCATTATAAGAATTTATTGGTCTAATTACCACTCATTTATTGCCACGATTCTACGCGTGAACAATACATTAACTCCCAACGTCCATAGTGTTTTTTTTTCCATTTTAAACATAAACCAATTCTCACCTTATCGAAAGAAACTCCTAACTCGAAGGATAAACAAATGATTAGTTATAAACCCGGCCGACCCCGATTTATGTTAACAACCTTCGTTCGCTCGCTCGCTTCACTCTCAGCCCGAACTTGGTAGAGATATCGATCCATTTTCTGGCGATGAGTCAACTTTGGAGTTGTTTCACCTCCCATAACTCTGAATTAACCGGCCGCCCTATTCGATTCGATACGTTCGTTCACGTATTCATTGACTTGTACCTTTTATCTTAAAAAACTATATCTCAACTGTCCTATTATCTTATCGTTTATGGATTCCATCTATAGTACTTGTTTTTACGTTGCGTTCTTTATCTTATCACTTCTTGTTTGCCCATAGATTTTTGAAAGAAATCTCAGTTTTTTTGTGTTTATTCAGCTTTTGTTCCGTGTTTCACGGATTTACCGGGTGTCAACAAATCTATTAGTCATAACTTCTAGAATATTGGGTGTATCAAAACTTTTTAACAAAAAATTAAACCGAAGAAATACGGAACTGAAAAGTAAAAAATTAAATAAACCTTCTTAGTCTCAATAACTAAGCTCCTAAACTAATGTAAGTAACTAATTTTGAGTCGGCGCCAAACGAACAAGCAAATGAATTAGGTAAGGCGTAAAATGATGGCATCGAGTTGCGCGGTGACATTCTGATATTTTTTTTTGGAAGTAATTTGATGATCTTCGTTAATTGTTCGTTTGGCGCCGACTCAAAATTAGTTACTTACATTAGTTAAGGAGCTTAGTTATTCGGACGAACAAGGTTTATTTTATTTTTTACTTTTCATTTCCGTCGGTTCAATTTTTTGTTAAAAAGTTATGGTTTTTCAATTTTTTGTGAATTCAGAGGGTGAGTGATCAATATCCTTCATTTTGCTACATTTAGGGGAGGACTTCATCTTTTGAATTCAAATGGGAACAACTTCAAAGTACAGCCTATGCACTGAAAAAATAATTTTCGGAATCGGACGTCTCAGTAAAAAGTTATGCGTTGTCATACATAAAAAAAATATACGCGTAAACTAGAGAACCTCCTCCTTTTTTGTTTCGTCGGTTAATAAAATAAACCTTCTTAGTCTCAATAATAATTGAGCTCCTGAACTAATGTGATTTACTGATTTTGATTCGGCGCCAAACAAACAATTATCGAAGATCATTATATTACTTAACCAAAAAACACATACCACCGATAGTTAACGTTAATAGTGTTATCAGAACCAGATCTGGATCATAGTCCCTGGATAAAAATAAAAAAAATTTTTTTTTGTAACTAAAAAATAAAAATAAAAATTTGTAACTAAAAAAAAAATTACTAAAAATTACATTTATTTTATCTTATCAGTTATTGTATTTGCTTCATACATCTCTTTATAGCACTATAATGGACCAGCTTACTAGAGATTTTAATTATGATCCCATTAGCAAAAAAGAGTGTACTGATATATCCGACGTAAATAACTATTTAAGCCAATATAGCCCACTAAACTGCTTCAGAATATTACATCAGAATATCCAAAGTATAAATAAAAAACTTTTGACGAATATAAAGTGCATCTAAAAGAAATCAAGTACAATATTGGGATGATAGTACAGACGGAAACTCTCAAAATACATGATTCAGATTGTCATAAGCTGGAAAATTATAAAGTGCCTTCCCACATTTTCATAATTTTACATACTTACATATTATACTCTGCACATTCTTATATTATTCATATTTATATACTATTATACTTGTAAATCTACCGCAATTCTTAAATTTTTATGTGATATGGCACTAGGATTCTCTATCTGAGAAAAAACTACCGTTTTACATGTTGTCAAATCTCACGTGTTTCATCAAACACCGAAAATATACCATTATTGTAGTATAAATACCCATATACAACCGTCCATGGTTTCTTTGGGTTTCTGTTTATTGTAATAAAAAATCCTTCAACGAAATTCTATTAGGTACACAGTAAATATTAAACTAAATGTAACTCAGTTGTTTATATATATTATGCAATAAATTATTATTATTATTATTATTATTACTTTGGAGAAGTAATCAAAACGCCGCTATGCATCTCCCTGTCATCATGTTACGCTTTACCTAATTCAATTGCTAGTTTGTTTGGCGCCGACTCAAAATTCGTTACTCGCATTAGTTTAGGAGCTCAATTATCATTAAGACTGAGAAGGTTTATTTTATTTTTTGCTTCTCAGTTGATTTTTTCGTCGGTTTAATTTTTTTGTTAAAAAGTTTTTTTTTTCAATTTTTTGTGGCTGAAATCTACTACTTACTACGTACTTAATTTTTTATTACATCCAGAATACATACTTACCTAGCTTCCCAACAAACATTATAGGTAAAATTTACGTCATTTCGACCTTCGAATAGGTCAGCGCCCTAATCGGCGAAGGTAATTATTACGTTATAATTACCTTAAATTTACCATTATGGGGAAAAAAATGGAAGTAATTCAGAAGTCGAAATTTGGGAAATTAAGACATTTTTCCTTATAAGTTGGAGGCATAAATAGGTAAAATTGCCTCCAGACTAGTCGACTGATGGTAAAAATGTAGTCATTTTTACCTATTTCAGGTTATAAACCCTGTAATGAAACAAACAACAAACAATGGCAGGTTAGAAGAAGATGATAAAAGTTTACTGTATATTGTGTATCTTAACCTACATGCTTATTCGTGAAAGCGTTGAAGTTGACATGAACATGGCGTATGAAGAAAAAATTGTCAATAAACGTATAGCAGATAATGCAATAAGTGATGGTTTCGCATTCACACCTAGCTGGGATTTCATTTGCGATACAAACTTTTCTGTGATAATGTTGATTTTTACTAGTCTTAAACAAGTGGGCCCATCAAGTTATTAAATTTGTATGAAAAAAAACCATAAATTTATGTCTACTTTGACAACTTTTTCCATCAAACACTTCAAAAACTGATTTTATAGATGAAGTATGTGTATACATATCATATTCACCTATTTTTCAACTACCAATCATTAAAATGTGGTCGATTCGAGAAAATTATGTATTATTTTTACAATGGCGGAAACGGTTCAAACCGAAAAATATGGCGTAGATTCCATATGGGATCTATATGTCAAAATTCCTTAAAATTTTGACTATGAGAACACATAGACTTTGTTCAAAGTCGAAAGTAACCTTTTTCCTTATCTTGGGATTTCAGACCCTTTCACAGTGTGGTCACGTGATGAAATACAATATATGTTATTGGATGTTTTTTCATGCATGTCTATACGTTTCGTTCTCTGGATGGATTGCGAATCGTGGATAATAAATTTATATTTTACTTATTCTATGTTCTGTGCACAAACACTCAAATGTCAATACGGGGTGAAAAAGTCAATATGTTTTGCTAATGTTGATGGTAAGGCCAAGTAACCTATAGTTACTCAGAGAAATGGATATAGACTAGAAAACCCTGTAATGAGTGTTTATTCTGAAATTAAATATCAAATCCATCAGTAATGTTGATAATAATACGCGATATTTATATTTCAGTGCACATCTTCCCAGAATAGAAACCATGATTAATGTTATGGCCTAATGAGGGAATCTCTTTCCGAAGAGAAATAGCCAATCATAACATTTTAGATATAAAATGGTGTGTTGTGATTGGCTGAATAATTTTGATTTGACATTTCTGCGTTCCGCATTCGGTGCCCGGAAATATACAATTTATCAGCCAACTGTAAATACCATTAAAAAATCGACCAAGTATGTTTTGCTTGATTTTGACTTTTCCGGAAGTCAAAATGATTGGTTTTGAAATTTCCGAAGTCATGGAAACTCATCATTTCAACACATCAATCTCTTATTTTTGTTAAAATAAATTTTCTATTTGATTTGATTTTTTGCGTATTCAATACCATTTTTTCATCCATTTACTTCAAAAGGATGAACTTCATTGAATTCCATTTTGTCGCTGCATCATTGAAAACGTCGTGGCTGTAGTTTACCGTTAGCGACAAACGAAGCTTTCTGAACGCAGCCCATTCATTGTTCAGTATCTCTTACCGACATGACCTGAGACCTAACCAAAGTTTAAGGTTAACGCTTTCATGTTTTTATTTCAATAATGGATGAGTGTTTTAAAATAGTTGCCGTCATAAAAAGACATGGAGCAACACCCATTGTTGAATATTCCTATGTACCACATAAGTGGGAACAAAAAGGAGAGTGTTCTACCATCTTTTGGTAATTCAGATTTTCCATGTATTATTAATATTTTTAGTAGGTCACCCACTGCTTGTATGGAGACTTTATGCGACAAGGCCCAATGACTGAGCTCCTCTAACAATGAGAGGTTATCTTCCAAGCTTTGTGCCTTATTCCCATTGAACTCATCGTCTTGTGATCCATATTTTTCCCCGGTATCATCATCAGTAAAAGCAATTTCTCACTCTACATTAATTTCTGTAGTTGATGATGACTGAGTGGAAGATGATGGCTCTGATCTCTGGACATCGGAAAGTATAGGATGGTTTCGGATTATATTTTCATTTGTTCTCATTCTGGCAGCTAATCGATAATAGTTGGTGGTATACCTGTATGGTTTACTAACTCTATTCGAATTTTTGCTCGGCATTTTATAGATTTCCAAAATTTAGGGCACAATAAAAAAATTAAAGGAAGTAAATTGTATCATGTCACCCTCATCTGAATCGACTTGGTCTTTAATATCTGATGATAGACTAAGTTACTTTGAGGACTTTATTTTAGGTAACTTTGACTTCGTTGTAGACATTTAGTCTGATTAGACAAATATTGTGGTAATCTCGCCCTCATTGTAGAGCAGTAGGTATAAACTAGGTCAAGAAATGTCCAGGCAACTCCTTTAACTTAATTGGTGCCAAAATAGGTAATAAAGAGTATATAGTAGACCTGTTTACTGACTTGTCCATTCCCTGACTATATGAACACACATGAGGTAATAATTAGGTAAATATTCACCAGAAGGTTTCTCCTGAGAGTTCCAAGTATTTTGAACACATTTTGCTGGTTACCTTCAGGTAAAATTTAACCTAGTAAATAACTTTATTAACCCATGAGGCTGTGAAGGTATATTTGAAGTCCATAACAAGTAATTTCATACTACGCACTACGCCTATTAAGTTTTTGGTTTTTGAAGGAGATTTGGTGGTCTCAATTATGGTTTTTATGACTCCAATTATAACTTTGGAGTTAGTTAGTACTTGAAGGTAAAATATTTGGTCAGAAATGGGTAAATTCGGACTTCTTGAAGCCGTTTTACCTCACTGCTTGGTATAATTTTCCTATTATGTTAGTTGGGTTACTTCAACTATTAACTGTTAAATAATATGATTATCCACTTTAACTATTCATTGTTATATAATATAAATTATTTTTGAAAGTTCTGGTTAGTTGATTCCATCACTTTGTATATAATTTCATCCTTTCATAGAATGTAATTATTGTGACGGATGTAGGAGGATCTGTCAATGTCAACTACATAGTGTGCCAATGTTCACAAGTGAAAAATCAATCATGCCCTATTTTTCTACCCTTAGGGATGGATTATTCCATTCCAAATTGGAATATGATCAACTATGAGGTATACCCTATCTAATAAAGAAAGAATCATCCAAATTGGAAAACCCACTACAAAGTGATAGAATCGGTTAACGGATCAAAATTCAGAGGGTGAACAGATTTACAGATTTACAGATTTATTCAGAGTAAAAGTGTACATAACATGGTATACAGTGATTTATCTTAAAGTTTCTAATTGGACCACAAAACTGCACCTAAGCATACTGAATGCTTGTGTTGTGCTTGTCTGCAATCCTCCAGAAACATTGAGATTGTACAGAAATTCATTGATGGTGATAGTTTTTTTTTTTGATAAGTACAAGACATTTATATACAATATATTAGGTACAATGAAGGCAAGATTAACTTATTGTTGAGTTAGATTTTCTTAAGAATAGGTGGGTACTGAGTAACACATCGACTAAATTAATATTTGATAGATTTTTGTTTGATTTTTTTTAACGAAAAGTTTTGTTTGTTTTTTATATTTATGGAGTTTTGTTATTGTCTTCATTTCAGGAGGTAGAATATTATAGAGTTTCGGCCCAAAGAAGAAAATAAATCTTTGCGTATGACTCTTTTTGAACATTGGTATATATATTTCAAGTTTGTCTAGTGATCTGGTATTTTTTATGAGTTCCATGGGACGACTGAAACGACTTACGTTGTGGAACATCCATTCCAGGCATTGATAGGCATATAAGCTTCTAATGTCTAGTATCTGCAACTGCTCATACAGTTGTACAGTAGAATGTAGTTTAGGTTTTTTAAATATGATTTTTAGAATTTTGTTTTGCATTGACTGGAGTTGTATTACGATCAATATCCTCCATTTTGCTTCCGTTAGGGATGGATTTTTCTGTTCAAATTCAAATGGGACCAACTTCGAAGTACACCCTATCCAATGAAAAAAGAATCCTCGGAATCGGACTCTTCTAAGAAAAGTTATGCGTGGTCATACATAAAAAAAAAATATACGCGTTGAATTGAGAACCTCCTCATTTTTGGTTTCGTCGGCAAAAAATGAGATTTGGTACAGGTAAATGGAATTTTTAAACGGAACACCCTGTATATTTTAACATTTTTTGTTTTCTGAGACATCTCTGGATCAGAATGTGACATTTAAAAAAAATGTAACGCCTACTTCATTTTTTAGGGTCACTTTTAATATTGCATCTTGGTGGCCATGATCAGACGTAAACTAATGTGAGGACCTCAGGTGATGTCATAAAATTTCCATTGGAAAATTTTTAGTGACCAGTATGATAAATAGGAATAAGACAAGCACTTTCCGAAAAAAGGACTTTTGACGAATCTATAACGATACAAATTTATTTGCGATTGGATTGAAAATAAGAACATACATTGAATATTACTAAGGAATATACTGGATTATAATTTATTTACTTTTGTCCAGTGTGCCATGGAAAGCCATGATGAATAATAATATTTTGCAGTTATTTTTATCAAGTCTCCTTTGGGAAACAAAACACTCACTTAGGTAATGACAGTGACATAAGCTTTATGAGCACACAGTAAAAGTTTCTTAATTTTCGTTAAATTTCACTTTAATTTTTCTTCAAAATAATGTATACTCAAAGTGAAAAAGTGGATATGCTATTAATATTTTGAGAATGTCATAGAAATTCAAGGAATGCTGCTGAGTTGTATGCTCAGATATATCCCAATCGGCAACATCCAGCCCATCAGTATTTTCCGTATGTTGAGAATCGTTTTAGGCAAGAAGGAAATCGATAGGCAGAGGCAGAGGTTTATCATAAATGAAGAGACTCAGATTGAAGTTCTTGCTATGGTTGAGGTTGATAAAACGGTTTCTTTAAGAGAAACTAGTCAAGAAATGCAGATAAGTCACGAATCACCAAGAAAAATACTGAAAAAGCACGGATATCGAGCATTTAAATATCAGTTACATTTGTTTGCTGACGATGGCGATAGACAAGTACTGTTTTGTGATTGGCTGCTTCAAAATCATAGAGTTAACCCAAATTTTATCAACTCTATTCTGTTTTCCGACGAATCACGATTTACCAAAAATGATATGTTCAATAAGCAAAATACTCGGTACTGGGCCCAACAAAATCAACATGCAATGAGAGAGGGCAATTTTCAAGAAAGGTTTGGCGTCAATGTCTGGGCTAGTATCGTTGGGAACAATAATTGGGCCAATATTGTTTCAAGGTCAATTAACAGGGGTTAGGTACTTAGGTTTTCTTCAAAATAATATCGAGGATCATCTTAATAGTCTACCTTTAGCAGTTTTACGGTGAATTTACTTCCAACAAGATGAAGCACCTCCTCATAATACCAGAGAAGTTCTTTATTACTTAATAGAGCATTTTAATAATCAAGTTATTGCAACCAATGGTCCAGTACAGTGGCCTGCCCGCTCACCGGATTTCACTGTGCTCGATTTCTTTATTTGGGGATATGTTGAAGAAAAGCTTCACTATGCAACAGCCCCAGCCACTCTAGAATTCTTAGAAGAGAGAATTCTACGGGCATTTAGAAGTATAATGCCTCAAATGTTACGAAACGTGTTGAGAGAAACAATTGAACGAGCTGAAATGTGTCTTGAACAAGGAGGAATGCACTTTAAAAATTTACTACAGTGAAAGTAATTGAATTATTATCCATGGCACACTTGACAAAAGTAAATAAATTACTATCCAGTATTTTCCTTAGTAATATTTAATTTATGTTCTTGTTTTTAATCCATTCGCAAATAAATTAGTATCGTTAGATTCGTCAAAAAATCATTTTTTCGGAAAATGCTTGTCAAAAACTGGTCGTCATTTGAAAAATAATAGTTAGACTTCTTATTCCTATCTATCATACTAGTCACTAAAACTTTGCGATTGTAATTTTCTGACATCAACTGAGGTCCTCAGATTAGTTTACGCCCGATCATGGCCACCTAGATGCAATATTGAAAGTGACTCTGAAAAAATTAAGTAGGCGTAAAAACTTTTTAAAATGTCACATTCTGATTTCTCAGAAATAAAAAAATGTTACAATATATAGGATGTTCCATTTAAAAATTCAAAACCGGAGCCATTTCCATTGAAACCGGAAGTGACAGGAAAGTGAAAATTATGCGAAAACTCTGGCAACCCCCCCCCCGAAATCTGTTTCATATATAAGGTGAAAATCAGGTAGTTTTATGTACATACCATACACTAATTAATATTTTTCAATTTCGTTTAAATACCCTCAGTTTTTCTAAAAATAAACTATTCGTAATATTCCAACTAATAACTAATGATCCTGAGAAGTATTTCCGAATAAAAGGTGCTGTTTTGTTTTGATACTCCTAATATTCTACGATTGATTGCCTATGTTTTCGATTTCCATAAAAACGTTTCAAAGATTTTTCCTGCTTTTCCCATTTTATCTTTTTTTTCCTTGCCACATCTTTCGTTACTTTCAGTTTTGTATCCTAAATATTTTCAACTACATCTGGCGCTGTTCGATCTGGTCCTTCGGGCCGGATATTTCCGGCCAAACAGTCACGAGGTTTTTCGAGCCGAATATTAATTTCGGTTGAGGAAAAGGAAAAAATAACTGTAGTATCCCCCGTTCCGAGTGACTATAAACAGTGCCTTCGGTTATCTCAGAGCTCCAAACTCCATTCAGATTTTTTTCAATCACTGAGCTGAGCGATCGATTTGTTTTATCGTTTGAGATTTGGCGGATCTTTTTCGGGGCCTCTCCCATGTTTGCTAAGTGACGGCTTGTATTTGACAACAAAGAAAACGCCTATGCCAACTGCGTGGGAATCGAAAACGTCACAATGTGGAAATAATATGTTCGACCGACGAAAATAACTCATCTAATTAGCCGGCCGGAATTCATTTCACTCGGTAGAGATTCGTACTGTCGGCATTTTGCTAGAAATTTTAATAATAAATGACTTAATGGGGCATCCCAACAGGTGTCGTTCAAATAGGAACTGAGGAACTATTTATAATACGCTGGTGTATTATTTAATGAGTCTTGGGAGATAAGTTCAGCATCTGTTTGATCAACACCCACAAAAAGACGGTGTAATGTCAAGAGTCACGGTGGGTGCAAGCATTGTTTGTTTTTAATAATTTTTTTAATGTTGTAATTGAACGAATCCTTCATATCGTAGATCGATCGAGGTGATTTCAAAGTCGAATGTGTCATACTGGCATTGTTCTAGAATTATATGTCATGGATCGAATTTTTTGTTAAATTATATAGATATATATATATATATATATATATATATATATATATATATATATATATATATATTGTTATGATGTGTTGAATTTGTTTATATAATTATTAATATTATTATTTTTATGTATCTGCTCAACAAATACCTATCACAACAATAAACTCCGGCTATGATGCTCTTACCCCTTTTCAATAAACTATTTACCTCTCTTTTATTACCTTTCTCCAGCTCAGTCGGTACGCCTATGTAGAGATGCTCGTCTCTATCTCAGGAGGATTGCAGTTGCGCCATCTAGTTGTTTTGCTTGAAGTCAATGTACTGTTTTATGGAAATATAGCTTGTAATATAGTCAAATGATAAATAATGAGTCCAGAATATATAGTTAAATGATTGTTCTTTTATTGAAATCAATTCTTAAAATACCTATCCCCGTGAAATCTACCTTATTAGTAATATTTTTTTGTTTCTTTAATTTGTATTAGTCGAAGAGATATAAAATCTTTAATTTCTTATTCTTTAATATATTTGGCTTGAAAAAGTTATTTGCCCGTTTCTTTTATTTGTTTTTTAATTTCAACCAATCAAATTGAACAACATCAAATAAACTTGCTCATGCGCAACCAAGAAACAATGCAAAATAGATATTCAGAGGTTATATTGACATCATAATAATGAATAAGAAAGAAAGTTCACCACTGTGAATAGGTGTTATTGAAAATAAACCAAAAAGTGTCTGACCCGAATATTATCACTTTATTTAGTTTTTGTTGATAAAATAGCTGGTGTAAGTTCAGCTTGTGCACTCACGCGAGTCCTGGATTTTTCTGTGGCTATTGGAAGTGACGTTTGATAACGTTGAGCCCCCTTGCTGCTGGTTACGTCATGTACAAAAAATCTGAAATCTGAATTGGAGGTAAGTGGTTGCTTGGTCGAATCTGTGCTGGTTGTTTCTTGATTTGTTTTTAAGTGTCCAATTGCAGCTCTACTTCTGTTCTCAGCTTATTTGCGTGGATTTTTTTCATGAATTTTTCATCACGGCTTCCCTTCAAAATTTCTTTTTCGACTCCCCCCAAATGACATGAGTATAACCTATAAAAAATTATTTTAGAATATATTCATTATTGCGCATGATCATGTTTTTGAATGTTTACAATTGTTGGAAAATATAATTGGAATAAGTTATATATCTCAGAGATAGGTTGGTTTTAAGCAATATTTTCAATAAAAAACAAGTATCTTACTTTTTCTGGACTCATTATTAATTATTTGACTATATTACAATCAATATTTCAAACATAAGCAGTAATTGACATCAAGCAAAGAAGTAGATGGCGCTGCTGCAATCCTCCTGAGATTGGGAGAATCATGTCTCCATAGGCGTACCGACTGAGCTACAAAAAGGTAAAAAGATAAATAAAAAAATAGGTAAAGTGTACAGAGAAAGAGGCTAGAAGCATCATAGCCGGAGTTTTCTTTTGTTATGATTAGTATATGTCACAGAAATTTAAATAACTTACAAACAATCAAATATACGAACATAACAAAAATGTCGCCCAACGCGGAGCATTTATACCAATTAATAAAATTTTTTGAGATCTCATATTTATTTAGGGAAGATTTGAATTTGAAAGTTTGGAATTCTTATATTAGAGTAGTGAGGAAAGTTAGAAATTTGTATAAGTATGGAGAAAATGGATTTGAGAGATGGAAAAAAAGTTGGTTTGGAAGAAGCTTTAGAAGGTAGAGAAAGAGGTGATCAGGAAGAAGGAGAGAGTAGTAATGTAAGAGAGATAGAAGTGTTAGAACAGAAATGGAGAGTCAGGTTTAAAAAATTATCGATTATATGGGAAGTATGCAAGATGGAATGAAAGAAAACATGGGAAGGAGGGAAGAAAAATGAAAATGAAAAGTGAAGCATATTAGAAAATTTTATGATCGGCGATGAAGTAGATAACTATGTGCCACTAATACAAAAATTAAAACTTCAAATTGAAAAAGGCAGTATGATTATGATTAACCACATTCCTAGATAAATGATCATTATTATTGCCGTCAACACCTGTTTTCTTATCAATAAGAAAAACACTGGCATAGTTCCATTATTTACATTTTTTATTCTCAAATCTCTTCCTAATCTTAGATTTTTACCTCAGTGTTCAGTTGTCTCGTTGGAATATATGTACTATTGGGCCTGTGGATTTTCGTTTGTGTATGTATCTATGATGTCTGACCATGGTTTATACTTTTAAGGATTTTAATCCGGAAAGAACTACTTTGGACATAATAAACTATTTGGTAAACATTTTTTATACAGTGTACATTTAAAATGGAACCACCCCTGGAGAAACGCATTTTTCAATCATTCTCAAAAAAATTTTTTTTTAATATTAAGCATCAAAAACTGTATCTTGACACAAATTTTCATAACTTTAGTTTCATTTCCAAGGCACTCTATGGTTTTTTTTCTTTGTCAAAAACGGCAAAAGATTATTAGGCAATTTTTGTTTTCAAATTTGACTACACCACTGGATTCGTAGTCGTTATAAATGAAAACCATCAAAATTTCATAGAAAAATATAGGTTAACAACGAAGTTACAACAACTTTAATTTTGGAAACAAAGTATTTGATTATAATTTTTATTTAGATTATAGACATATTTTAAATCTAGCAACAATGCCGATACAAAGTAGAACACCAGTGAATTTGTACAGCGAAAATCTGAAGTCGATAGCTCATTCCGTTCTACAGTTATAACTCCTGAAAGTATGGTAATGTGAGCGATTTGTGGTGTACTAAATCTCAGCCTATTATTGATTTAGTACAATACCTATGCCTAATGTATTAGTTAATCATCATTTCATTTCCTCAAATTATTGATACCTTCTCTAAAAGCTTGTTTTAATTGAGTTTTGCAGAATTTGAAAGGAACATTTTTCGTCCTGCTTTCTGTTTTATTGATTCGGTTCATTGCGTTTTTATCGGCTATGAAAGACTGCATAACTTGAAAATGAATTTTTTAAGGGAATATAATTTACAATTCCAGTGGCGTAGTCAGATTTTTATTACAAAATCGCTTCCGCCACAAATCGCTCACATTACCATACTTTCAGGAGTTATAACTGTAGAACGGAATGAGCTATTAACTTCGGATTTTCGCTGTACAAATTCACTGGTGTTTTGCTTTGTATTGGCAGTGTTGCCAGATTTTAAATATGTCTATAATCTAAATAAAAATTATAATCAATTACTTTGTTTCCAAAGTTGTTGTAACTTTCATTGTTTTCATTTATAACGACTACAAATCCAGTGGTGTAGTCAAATTTCAAAACAAAAATTGCCTAATAAACTTTTGCCGTTTTTGACGAAGAAAAAAAACCATAGAATGCCTTGGAAATGAAACTGAAGTTATGAAAATTTGTGTCAAGATACAGTTTTTGATGCTTAATTAAAAAAAATAATTTCTGAGAATGCTTGAAAAATGCGTATTCTCCAGGGGTGGTTCCATTTTAAATTGGTCACACTGTATGAGAAACCATTGTAACAGAGCCTTGAGGATGAATTTAATTAAATTCGAAACGTCGGCAAGAAAACAATAGTTTTTTCTTCAATGTATACTGATCCCAATCCCAACTGAACTCCGACAAACATTTCTATTTCATCAGTTTCATACAGGGTTTTATTTAAAAAAATGCCCTGTACTCCCAACCATTACGTGCCTGTTACTTTCTGACTTTCCGCCCCTTATAACCTCCACAGCCCAATTTAACGATTTTCTGCAGCCATTTGAATCCACCAACATGTACCTACGACTTGCCTTATGAACTTTTATTGTCCCGCACATCGATCCTGTGTACACGGTGCAGTCATTAATGAATCCGTTTACATGGTACGCATTCAATAAACTTTGACACATTTTCATTTCGAAAATAAACGAACGAAAGTCCCGAAATAGCGGCTTGGCAGCCGGCCAACGCTCATAAATACATTCGTATCGGCTTCGTTAAATATGAGGTGGATACTGAATGAAAGGAAAAAAATCGAGAATTGATGAGGTTCCTGACCATGTTAACTATCTTAATTGGGTGGAATTTCACATCGTTGAAAGTCGATAGTTATAATGGCATGTTGTGGGTCTGTTTTATCCGGCTCGAAGGACCATGTAGATAAATGAGGCTATTGATGCTGATTTTGGGTCATAAGAGCTTCAAAAAAATGGCGTATTTCTTCAAATTTTGCAATGTTTGCAAGTATATCATGATGCCATGACAAATAAACTGTAAGCAATATTATAAAGTACATAATTCCAGAAATGTGGATGGATAGTTACGCCTGAAAAAAAAATATGTAATTTTGACGTGTAAGATACCGTAATTTCGGGTGAATTTAACCCAGCTGGGTGAATTTGGCTCATTTTGATGGAAATTTTGAATTATAAAATTTTAATATTGCTTCTTTAGGCCTGTTTTTTGTCGATATTCTCAATTTGTCGAGATTCTTTCTATTGTATATATATCTATATAATAGGTATGTATTAAAAATGTGCAACACTGTATTCCATTTAGGGGACATTTGGATCCAAATTCAACTTTTGTAAAATTTGTCTGCAATATATGTTTTTTCACTCATTTATATTGTAACGTAAATAAACTTAACTTGGTTTAACTAATTTATTTAACACTTAATCTACAACTTAATTTATATTACTACGCCACTGAATAGCTCGATGGTATGGGCTCGTTCAGACTGTGTCTCTGAGACTTGAGGGTTGCCTATTTATCTCCGATACAGCATTCTCGATGTTTCGAATTCTTTCCGTTGGCGACCGGCGTGTTCCAATTGTTTCCAATATTGACCGTTGTCTTCCGCGGCAGAGCGCACTGGATGGTTCTCGAACATCTCCGGGGATGATCTCATCGCTGTCGACGGCAACATGTGAGGCGACAGGTCCGGCCTAGGTTCGTTACATTGCCCCCTTCTTAAAGACATTTCGTCCCGAAATTTCATCCTTGGAGTGTGACGATATCTGCATGACTCCCCATATCTGCACCGTGAAGTTCGATGGAAGTAACACTCCACGGTCTTCATGATCGGTCGTGGAAGAGGGTTACAGCAAACCAAAATCTTGACGCCGCTGGATCTGAATATCGCCTCCAGCATACTTCTTATGACTCTCCAGTCCAACCCATCAATACCACAGGACAATTTTGGAATTGCTAGATCCACCAGATTCTGGTCCACCATAGTATCTCTTAGTTTGGTGAGACTCTTCCAGACATCTTCATAGGACGGTTTATCTTGGGAATGCCTCTTGGTAACTAGGTAGTAGATGTTTCTCTGGCCTTTCTTCAACTGTAGCACCCCACCAACTTCTGGATTCTGCCCCCGCAGTGTTTGGAGTTGACCAAATTTCTTGGAGAACACTACGGCGATGCCCCTGGACATTCGAAGATCTTCTGCCACACAGTGCGCTAGTGCGTAGTCAGCAGGCACCTCGAAAAGGTCTCGTGACTCCTCTCTAGTAACCCCATGTAGAACTTTCTGCCCGTTTGAATACAAGGACATAAACTTCTCGAACGTCGTATCATCCTCCGGTGGCTTGAGGGTGCGAACTTGGTCATGGTTTCCAGCGTAAGGGGCCAACCTGTTGAAATGGACGACCCTGGGTTTCCTCGGGGTGGCTTATGGATTCGGTACACAAGGTCGTTTATCCTTTTCACGATTTTATACGGGCCTTCCCACGAGTTCCGCAACTTTGGTGATAGTCCACGACGACGTTTGGGGTTGTACAGCCAAACCAGGTCATCAACCTTAAATCCTCCAGCGTCGGCCTTGATGTCATAGGTCTTCTTCATTTTATCGCTGGCACTCTGGATGTTCAACCGGACTCGTTCGTGGATGTCGTCCATTCTCTGCCGAAGTTTGCTGACGTAGTCCTCTCCCGCAGTGTCTTGTCCTGGCGGTATCCCAAACTTCAGGTCACAAGGTAGTCGCAGTTCTCGGCCCATTATAATACTAGCAGGAGTTTGACCGGTTGACTCGTGTACTGCGGATCGATAGGCCATCAGGAACAAATGAAGATACTGGTCCCAGTCTCTTTGATGGTCAGAGACAACCTTGGACAAGTGGCGGTTGATCGTCCTGTTCATCCGTTCCACCATTCCATCAGACTGCGGATGTAGGGCCGTGGTTCTTGTCTTGCGGATGTTCAGCAGTAGACATATTTCTTGGAAAAGGTTGATTCGAAATTTCTGCCTTGATCCGAGTGCAGCTCCATTGGAATACCGAAGCGACATATCCATTCTTTCACCAAGACGTCGGCGACGGTGATGGCTTCCTGGTTGGCAGGGCATAGGCTTCCGCCCACTTACTGAAGTAGTCCATTGCCACAAGGATGTATTTATTCCCGTGGTCGGATACGGGAAACGGGCCGGCGATGTCAATGGCGATTCTCTCGAACGGGCTGCCTACGTTGTACGGACGCATCGGGACCTTGGGTCGGATTCGAGGTCCAATTGCTAGCAGCGCACACAGCCCACTTTCTGCACCAGTCCTGTACGTCAGATTGACAAGTGGCCCAGTAAAACCGTGGCCTCACTTTCTGCAGGGTCTTCGTCACTCCCAGATGTCCTCCGGCGACTCCATCATGGATTTCCCGCAGCACTTCCTCTCTTCTGTTCCTGGGAACAATTATTTGGCGTCTGTCTTCCCACCAATATCGGCCTCCAACACCCGTTTCAGGATCCCATTGTCCAGAATAAGAGAGTTCCATTGTGCCCAATAGGACTTAACAGCCGGCGAGTAACCTGCGACTTCCTGCCATGATGGTCTTCGATTGCCCTTCTTCCAGCTGACGACTAAGCCAAGGTCGGGCCCTTCTCTTGGTCTTTCTGGATCTTGCTGTTATTCCAGTTGTCATCCATTGCCGCGGTTCTACAAAGTGTTGCTTCTTTCTCTTCTGCTCGTCGGCAATGTGAGCAATCATCTGGACATGGTCTTCGCGACAAGGCATCTGCATTCTTATGGCTAGTTCCGGCTCGATGTTCGATCTCGAAATCGAATTCTTGGAGTCTCTCGATCCAACGTGCTACTTGACCCTCAGGATTTTGAACTGTAAGAGCCATTTGAGAGCTGCATGGTCAGTTCTCAACAGGAATCTTCTTCCATACACGTACTTGTAGAAGTGTTCCACTCCCTTTACAACAGCTAACAGCTCTCGCCTGGTGACACAGTAATTGCGCTCTGGTTTGCTAAGCGTCTTGCTGAAATAACCAATGACCTTCTCTCCTGCCCCTCCTGGATCTGAGATGGGACAGCTCCAAGTCCCACGTTGCTGGCGTCCGTATCCAAAATGAATTTCCCTTTGGGTAGGGATAGCTCAGTATAGGTGCGTTGATCAAAGCTCCTTTCAGCTTCCTGAATGAGTCTTGACATTCTTCGACCACTGGAACTTTGTTTGGCCTTCCGTGAGCTTGGTCAGTGGTTTAGCGATGTTGGCGAATCCCAGCACATATCGGCGATAGTATGTGCATAAACCAAGGAAACTTCGAAGTTGGTGAATGTCTTTGGGATGGGCCAATCCTTAACAGCTTTGATCTTCTGGTCATCCACTGCTACTCCTTCCCAGAGACAACGTGGCCGAGGTATCGTACTTCTTTTGGAACAGATGGCATTTCTTAGGGCTCAGCTTCAATCCGAGTTCCTCAGTCGCAGGAATACTTCCTCCAAGTTTTCACGTGGTCCTCAAACGATCTGCCGACCACAATTATGTCGTCGAGATACACTAGACACGTGTTCCATGAGAGTCCCTTCAGTACTGTTTCCATCAATCTTTCGAATGTGGCGGGAGCATTACAGAGCCCGAATGGCATAACGGTGAACTGCCACAATCCTGAGCCGATGGTAAAGCAGTCTTTTCTCGATCTTCCTGAGCCAGTTCTACTTGCCAGTATCCACTCTTCAGATCAAGGGTCGAGAAAATCGTGGAACCAGCCAACGTGTCTAGGGTGTCATCTATTCTCGGGAGAGGGTAACTGTCCTTCTTCGTGACATTATTAAGTTGGCGATAGTCTCACAAAAGCGTGTCGATCCATCTTTTTTCTTCACCAGTACGACTGGAGAGGACCAGGGACTGTCAGATGGTTCGATAACTCCTTCTTTTCCCATATCGCTGACTATTTTGTCAGCCTCTTCCTTCTTGGCAAGAGGAAGTCTTCTTGCTGATTGCCGGATCGGTCGGGCACCCCCAGTATCAATCTTGTGCTGGACCACATTGTTCGACCCCCTTTTCCTTGTCCGGTATCGAAGATGTCTTGGTACTTTTTGACTAAATCTCTTAGTTTGGGCTGTGGAGCTGGTTATATGTCTTTGAAAGAGATGGCAAATAATTTTTCTAGTTCTGTGGGCAGTTGTTGGGTTGGCTAATCGTACCTCGTACGCTCCGGATCACTGAGGAAACTGACGAGCAGTGCCCCAATATTGTTCCTTTCTTCAAGGTCACTGGAAAATAATTGACGTTCATGACCCTTACCGGCACAAATTTGTCAGCACGCAACAAGGTCTTCCCTAGTGCAATCCTCGTCCAATTTTCTCATCATGAAGTTTGGGCTCGAACATCACCACGTTTCCACTGCTCGTACTCCCGTCCAGGCGAGCCTCCAGAATGGTTTCAGCCCTCTCAGGTACGCTTACATCTTCAGCCAACAATACACGGATCAACTCCTCGCTTCTCCCATGAAGCACCAGCTCTTCTCCGTTGACACGTAGGACGCCGTCTTTGAAATCCAATTCAAACCCTCTGGAATTCATGATGTCCATTCCGATGATTGCATCGTCTTCGATGTCCGCTACAAGTGCCTGATGTTTCACTTTAGTGTTGCCCAAAATTATTTCAATCGGTAGCTCGCCATATACAGTAGCTGGCTCCCCTGTTGCTGTGCGTAGCTTCCAAGTTGTCGGTTCAATCCGTTCCGGTGTTCTGGCAAAGGAAGGCCCGAGAATTGTCCTAGTCGCACCTGTATCTAGCAGCATGGTGCAAGGCTCGTTATTGATGAGACCGTCTACGAAGACACCCTTGTTCTGTCGTTGAAGGATAGCGACATATGCGTTGTTAACCGGGGCTTGCCGGACACATGCCGACGATTGCCCCTTCTCATCGACCTTTCTTAGTTTTCCTGCATCGGAGTCGATGAATGTTGGACATTTGCTACGCACATGTCCAATTTTGCGACAATTCCGGCATTTTATCTGTCTTTTCTCAGGCAACACTTCCTTCATCACTTTTCTTATGGCAGCTTCCAAGTTAGCAGGCTCCTGTGAGTCTTCCTCAATCGTTTGAACTTTACTTTGGCTTTTGCAGCATTGTTTTGCTGCCTCAAATTCCAAAGCGCGTGCCAGTGCGTCTACGAGATGTGTTGGACGAGCTAGTGTCAACGCTTGTCTGGTTTCTTGGTCACGGAGTCCATCCAAGAATGCCTGAACGGCTAATCGCTCCATTACATTTTCCGGTGTGGCTGGATATGCGAGACGAACCAAACGTGCAATGTCAGCTTCGAATTCTTGTAAGGATTCGCCCGATTTCTGGCAGCGATTTTTCAGTTGGGAGTGGTATACGTGTTCCAAATGGGTCTGGCCATATCGTAATTCTAGATGTTTAATCAGCTGATCATAGTCCTCCTGTTCTTGGGCGGTGAGAGTTTGTAGAATATTCGTCGCTTCTCCACGTAATGCAAGTGTCAGTGCTACAGCTCTTTCCCCTGCATTCCATCCGTTTGCTTTGGCCGCTGCTTCAAACTGCCGGCGGTAATTTGCCCATGGAGTTTTTCCGTCGAACTGAGGCGGCTTCATGGAAAGCTTCCCTATTTCTGAAATGACCTTGACATCTTTTATACCCTCTTGAACTTTATCCAAGTTCAAACTCAAGTCCAGCATTGCATTTTCGTTAACCATCTCTGTGGATGGCGCACTATTAATTCGTTTTTCCAGCTTACTGATCGTTTCCTTTATTTTGCCCATTTCTGCCTCGACCCCATCTTTGATTTTATCTACCTCCGTGTTCATTTGCTCCCTAATTTTATCTATCTCTGTCTCAACGGTTCCCATTCTTTCTTCTAGAAAATTAGCCACACCACACAATTCTTTTTTTAGGCCTTCTGTGTTTTCCAGGAACTTCTCTTCCAGGCTTCTTGAATTTTCTAGAAGCTTCTCTTCCAGATTTCTAGAATTTTCTTCAAGCTTCTCTTCCAGATTTCTAGCATTTTCTTCCAGGCTTCTTGAATTTTCTAGAAGCTTCTCTTCCAGATTTCTAGAATTTTCTTGAAGCTTCTCTTCCAGATTTCTAGCATTTTCTTCCAGACTTCTTGAATTTTCTTGAAGCTTCTCTTCCAGATTTCTAGCATTTTCTTCCAGGCTTCTTGAATTTTCTAGAAGCTTCTCTTCCAGATTTCTAGAATTTTCTTGAAGCTCCTCTTCCAGATTTCTAGCATTTTCTTCCAGACTTCTTGAATTTTCTTCCAGTTTATTCATTACCAAACTTAAATCACCTCCGGGAACTTCGAATAAAAATGTTTCGGGGTCCTCACCTTCTTGTATAAGTCCTTCTGCAAGTCTTTCCTGGAGTACTTGCTTTTTTACCCGTTGTTTCCAGTTCCCTTTCCTCCAATTCCTGTTTCAATTCCGCTACCTTCAAATCCGCAAGGCGCACTTTTCTTGAACACATTTTGTCTTTGACGAGGTATCAGTCTGTTTCACACGAAAAGTTTATCAGTTTGTTAAAAATTCACTTCGCGAATTCTTTTCCACGGCCACCAGTCTATTGTCTGTTTCACGCAAAGAGTGTATCAGTTTATATTCCCACGCACAATTGTCCACTTCGCGAAAACCGGGCCACTGTCTATTTTCTGTTTCACGCGAACAGTGTATCAGTTTATATTCCCACGCACAATTGTCTACTTCGCGAAAACCGGGCCACTGTCTATTTTTGGGCGTACAAAAAGGTCTATCAATTTATTTTTCTGACTATCCACTCCACGATCACTTGTTTATTTTCAAAATCCCACTTCTGACACCAATTGTAACGTAAATAAACTTAACTTGGTTTAACTAATTTATTTAACACTTAATCTACAACTTAATTTATATTACTACGCCACTGAATAGCTCGATGGTATGGGCTCGTTCAGACTGTGTCTCTGAGACTTGAGGGTTGCCTATTTATCTCCGATACAGCATTCTCGATGTTTCGAATTCTTTCCGTTGGCGACCGGCGTGTTCCAATTGTTTCCAATATTGACCGTTGTCTTCCGCGGCAGAGCGCACTGGATGGTTCTCGAACATCTCCGGGGATGATCTCATCGCTGTCGACGGCAACATGTGAGGCGACAGGTCCGGCCTAGGTTCGTTACATTATGATTCAAAACGAAAAAAATTTGTTTATTGACAATTTATCCTTCGGTTTACTTTGGCCTTTGTAAATGCTATCACGCAAAATGTGGACCGTGGGTCAAAGCCACCCTCAATATTCGGATGACTACACACCAAGTTTTTTTTATATATATATATCCACATACAAAGTCTTGATTACAATTTGACATAGCCAATTTAGAGAGATCAATATTCTGGTATATAATAATATCAATATATTTTTCCAAATTCATTAACACTTTTTAATTTTTAAAGTGAGCCAAAATCACCCAAAATTACGGTATCGAATTATAGCAGTGTAATGTACGGTTAAGGACTTAGTGGACGGAAGATCGAAATAAGAGGTATATATATATATATATATATATATATAATGGAAGAAATGTAATGGACATAGCCCTCAAAGAGAAGTGTTAACCGTAGACACGTGTTTTGGGCTCTCGGCCCTCATCAGTACGGTGAAGAAGTGCGAGGATCAACAGCACTTGGTAGAAAACGACAAATCAACGGAGTCAACAAACAGAAGCCAGCCGCACATTTGTGGTTTCGGTTAGCAGACCATGCATTCCAGGGCAACAACCAACGTCACCACGTGCTACCTGCGTGACATCCGAGCCCAGGATCATAGAGATGAAAGAGGGAATATCGAGGGGACTGTTAAACAAAATTTTGTTTCGCATCACAATGGTGTTTACTGAATTTAAAGGACCCCGTTTCCTTCAATCGTCGATGCACAGCTATAAAAGTAGGGAAATGTGGATGATGTCTGTTTGGATATCTATGTTGATATAATTCAGCAGCGGCTCTGGCATTTCTCCCTGTCTCACCATAAACGAAATGCATATCTGTATATTCTTCAAATGAATAATCCATTTTGAAACGATGTTCAGTGACTGAAATGATGACTGATGACTTGACAATAATGCAAACTGTTTTGGGTTAGTGTCAATTATGTCTAATGTAAGTGTCGATATATCAGGGACAATGAAAAAAGGGTACTTTTTTTTCAGTTCCAAATTTCGTGTATGTTTTATGCGTTGATCAGTGGTGTACTGAACAGCCTACCACAAACTAGCATGAAAGGCTCGACTTTGCAACTAATTATCACGAATCGAAAGAAATCATTTAAGTAGATATTAATACACAATAATTGTTTTTTTTTTCATCAAGAACATGTTGATTGGATAATATTTTCCTAGATAATTCAATCAGAAATGGCTTTGATAATGATACTCCAACATAAACTTCAACAAATTAAGAGTACTTTTCAGTTTTTCGCATATATTGTTGCTTTCGGCAATCTTTATTGCCTTCCTCAGGACGACTACAATGATATGGATTACATTATGAAAATATATATTGTTTGTCTACTTACGTGAGATTGATGTAAAATTAGCACTTTAAATGAACAGAAATTCATGAAAGATGAAAAAAAATTCGACAATGACAACTTCTTTTGTAATCAATTCAGAATCAAGGCGAAAAATGTTGATCACAGAGTGATATACCTTTTCTCCTATTCATTTCTAGCAAGTGAGTATAGATTTGCGTAAGATTGTTTAAATCAGTTCTTTTATTCATTGATTCCTTATCATTTTTTATGTGAACCATCTCTAGAAATATTCTTTTGTTTTCATTGGTCTCGTTAACTAGAATTTCCGTATTATCATCCGATGATCTCTCTTATTCACATGTTCATAAAGAGCACATGAATTAACATTACGTTTACAGTCGCTCTTACGGGATATGATAAGGAATCAATGAATAAAAGAACTGATTTAAACAATCTTACGCAAATCTATACTTACTTGCCTTGATTCTGAATTGATTACAAAAGAAGTTGTCATTGTCAATTTAATGTGCTAATTTTACATCAATCTCACGTTAGTAAGTAGACAAATATGTATATATATATATATGTATATATATATATATATATATATATATATATATATATATATATATATATATATATATATATATATATATATATATATATATATATAAGAAGATTTCATTTGTACATATTATGTACGAAACTCTGAACTGTTTCAAAATCCCCTTCAGTGTACACGTCTCATTTTCCGAGAGCAGCGGTAACCCTGATTGATACTTAGCGATGAACAAATTAAAGACCATTCAGAATTCCGTGGTATAGCTAACGGTGAAATCGAATTTCCTGCGAGCATACCTTGTTTCATCGCAGAGAATGTTAGGAACTCGCTTTGAGCACGAGAAATCTCTCGTGGAATTTACCGAGTTTCCAAAGTTGAACCTTTACAGTGCCTGTCAGATTTGGCGAGTCGTCAAACCGAACAGAAATGGGGAAGCTCATGCTTGCTGGTTATAATTGGAGTTACACGTGTGGGAATAATAGTGATAGGCGATGTTGCAAAATATCTTATACAGGGGGGGGAGTGTTCTGAAAGGTAAGGTTTTTTCAACAGGATCTAAATCGGCAAAATAGATTGTTTCATTAAAAATCACCTATAAAAAGTTTAAAAATAACGAACGCATTACACCGATTAAATTGGTCCTGGTATAAATGACAACACGTGCCAAAAGGCAATATTTGTACATGAACAATCATATGGCTGCTTACTTAGCTTTCAATTTACTTTCCTCGTGTTTTGCGTGTTGAAAATCAGTTTTGAGGTTTGTATTGTTACATTTTATAGATTATTTGTATTTTAAGGGCTCATCATTGCGAGTTGTCGTGTGGAGGCGCATTTTTGAAGTGTTATTGTTTATCGCTGGAGACTTGCATTTTTATTTTATTTTGGTTTGATTATTTCTTTAAAAAAGTATAAAAGTTATTCAAATAATCTAAACAAAAACAGCTGTGTACTCGCTAAGCACACTATTGAATTCAAACACTTTGGTTATTTTAATAATCTAACTATTTTGGCCATAGAAAACGATCTCTTTGAGATACATTTCTTAGAAATGGTTCATATAAACAATCAACCGAATTGTATGAACAAACGATCTGATATTGCAAATCTCAGCGTGATCAACAATTATTTACTGATTTTTCGATGGCTTCCAGTGAAGAAACTCCTTGAGTATCAAACACTTATTTTAATTTTTAAAGTCAAAATTGGACATTCACCTCTATATAACATATGTTAATGAAACACATGATTATGATAAGAGGAAATAAAACAGTATGAAAGTTGAAGATATAAAAAATAGTACATATAATTCTCTATTTTAAAAAAGAAAAGATAAATTTAATGACCTTCCACATGAAATTAAAGATAGTGTTTCAATAAATACATTTCAAAGACGCTTGAAGGACTACCTATTGAAAAAATAGTATATTCGTATCTTATTATGTTTGCATTTCTATGTATGTAATTTTATGTATGTAAGTTTAACTGATTCAATTTTTTTTTAATGTTAGTTTTAGTCTATTTATACTTGGCCATTTTATGTATGTATTTTTAACTAATCTGACCATGTATTTACTTTTTTAAATGAATTAGTTTCAACTAAATAAAGAGAAATATATATATATATATATATATATATATATATTGTTATGTTAGGAAGGACCAGTAATATATTTTAAAGGTGAAAAAGAAATAATTTCTTAAAATAATAAATATTTAATAGTTAGTAGTTCATGAAATATTGTTTTACATTTTTTTGAGATTCTATTTCCTTTATGAAGCCTCTGTATAATATTGATAGGTGAATATGCAAATAGTAGAATGCAATCATTTTCTCGTATTTTCGAAAGAGATTACAACATATAATGGTTTGAAATAGAACAAATAGTCTAGATTTACAAAATTATTCTGGATTGAATGTGATCAACAAAATTATAAGGTTGAAACATACAGTATATGAAATTGCATCTAACTAAAATAGCCAATGGGAGAACAAGAAACCTCTTGATGAAAATAGCCAATCAGGGAACTGAGATGGTTAGATAAAAGATTTGAAATTGTGGGAAAGTAAGAACACAAAAACGTCAAAGATAATTATAATTAAATATTGTATTTAGTTTATAAGAAATGTAAAATATGTTAGTTGATAAGTTTTCTCAAATAACACCAAATTAGTGAAAGTGCGACAAGGAAGTGCGCGATTTTGAAAATTCAAATAAGATGACAAAACAGAAATGGTATCCAAGAGAAAAAAAAACAAAGCGAGGAGATTAAAATTTTTTTTTTAGAAAGAAGCCAAGTACAAAATTTGAGAGAAAGAAATTCAGGATTTTCATTAATGACAATGTAGTTTTTTCTACAATAACAAACCAATTGAACCACTGGATAATTTCGACACAAAATATATAAGGATAAAAGAAGATTACCTTTTTTGTTCTCCACATGAAAACTTGTCCAAGCTGATTTCGGGGATTTTGGATGGTTCCTTTACAATGGAGAGTTCCTGAGAGGAGTGGATGAAACAGGAATTCAGATTAGGGCTAGGTAAAGCACCAGCGACATTCCAGCTCCAGGTATAAACTTTTTTAGTGCACATCACAAACTGAATCACTTTACAAAGTAACTCGTATATCTCAAGAACTTTACATAATTTGGTATTGAACTATAAAAGAATTCTTCCAACTCCAAAGAAAAAAGTGAGGTTATATTTACAATATCCATCACTGTTTTCATTATTCTATGAAAATTTGTCAATTGCTCATAGTTATAAGTTATCTATCGCAGGCCAGGTTAATATAAGTTTTCCTGAATAAAGGAAATAATTGTTTTTGATAATTTTTGGTTTACTTTACACAATGATATGCTTATATTTCACCGATAAACATTGAACTGAAATAGTTCGAATGACATCAAGACAGGCAGTGGCTCTGTTGCCAGTACCGACTCCTGAGGCGAAGGCGTTTCCAACTGAGTTTAGTCGTGGTAAGAAATGAATTACAAAGAGTAAAAATAATAAAAAAATTCACAATATTCAATAAAATTGTTATGGTATTGTGTGGAAGAAGTAATTTTACAAAACATATAAATAGAAATTATTACATTTACCCAATCATAACAAATTGACATAAAATAATGGCAAAAATAACTATCATAGTATAACATCAAATTGGCTTCCCAACGCGGAGCGAAAATAATTATCATATCAAATCATAACAATAAATTATCTTACCAAATCATTACAATTATTAGAAGTATATCAAAATAAAAAAATAAAAATATTTTTCGAAAGCAAAAATATTTATACAGGGTGAAAATATTTGTGGGTGAAATAGCCACAATTGTGTTTCATAACAATATTTCATAACAAAATGTCGCCCAACGCGGGGCAAAATTAACAACAAATTGTTATCACATAACAATATATATATATATATATATATATATATATATATATATATAAAAGGGCGAAAGTGACCCTGTACAACTTTCAAATCGTCCTCCATGAATCTATCGTCGAATAGTGAGATTAAACATGTGGTCTCCCTCCATTGGTAGTTTGACCATCTTACGTTCTTTTCTCTATGATCCATGGCAGGCAGAGCCACGTGCTTAACCCCAATAACACCGACTGAAATTATCTTAGAAAATATGAGATTTTACCGTTGGTTTTAATATGTATCGTACAATTTAGTATGAGAGATTTTAACTATGAAGTGCACTGATATTTTCCAGTTAGCAACCTCCAGTTAGTAAGTATTTTTTTAATTAAGTATATACAAGTAGTATTTCTTCGTTCTTTTCTGATGTTCTTGTTAATGAAATAAAGTTTTTCGAAAGCTCGACAATTTAACAAAGAGTCTTCTTTACTTTGGCCATTTCCTATTGACTACAACCTCAAAGAAAACATAATTTTTTGTGTTTCCTAAACTTTTTTTCAACTAGTCCAGTCAAGAGACTACCCTTCCTCTCTGTCCGTGTTCTGGGTCCTCAAAAGGTTCGATTTCACGACGTTTCGGCATTTTCACATTTGCCATCTTCAGGTGATGCCTAGAAATACGATTGTTTCGAATTCGACTGGTCTTTTCGTGTTGTGCTCCTCAATTTGTAATTGTGATTCCCTATCACCTGTTCTATACGAATCACTGAAAATCGAATATCGCTAATATCTTTGGCGAATCACACGAAATTCCGATTACGTCCTTGTTTATCAAACATTCAAAACGACCTTCGCTCGTAATGATCTCTCATCCGTGATAACGCAACCGCTATCCAAACAAATGAATTCATCCCCAGCGTCATGCGGCTAATATAAATCAATAGCGGTTGAACAAACAGATCGTGAATTCAAATTCGAATTTCAATAAGGTCAGATACACGTCCATAAACGTACATGACTCTTCGGGGCGAAACCCTCTTACAGGTGCATGGCCCATTCTGACCCTTCCGCGGAAGGTAGGGGAGGGAGGGGCTGGCTTTATAGTTCAGGTTCCAGAGGAAGAATATGGAAATTGGATTGTTTGTTGAGAGGGTCGCAGAATGGAATTTCATATCGGTCGTGTTCCTTGTTTTTGAAGGGAGATTCCTTGTTCGTTGTTTCGAGGTCGATTGGAATGAAATCGAAATGAAATTTTTATGCGAGTTGAGCAACTCAATGCATTTTCGAATTGGAAAGATACTCGGTTGGTTTTAAATAAAGACACTTGTCTCTGAATAATTTCCCTGCTGAACTATCTCTACAACTATTGTTTTTTTTTGTGAGTTTGGTGATTACAATTAAATATATAATATTGAGGAGGCTTGTTGGGATTTGGATCAATTTTGTTGAAGAAAAACTATCGTTTTCTTGCCAACGTTTCGAATTTTATTAAATTCATCTTCAGGGCTCTGTAACAATGAGTTTTTGTAAGTTGAAGGGGTTAAGAAATAGTAAAAATAAAGAAACATTTGACTACAAGAATTGGAACATTTCACAGTAAAATAGATTATTAAAAAAGGAAAGACTCACCAAAAATAAGTTTTTTCGAGCTGGATGTAAATAATACATAAACAGACATTCTAGATACAAACGAAAAACCCTTTCACGGGATAACAGGTTTAACATCAAGTGCGAGACAAACGAATACTCAGATAAAATTAAAAAAATATCCGTGAACCATATAGTTCTTTTATTGATGGGGACAAACAATTGTGGTAAAAAAACGATAAATCATTTAGGAATCTAACTTATCAAGTTGAAATAGGACGTTATCAATCCTTCTATGTCTCTCCTGGTATTGACGGTGTCTTGGTGGACAATTTCGATCATTTCGTCTTTTTGACAGAAAATGATTTTTATCAAGGATGCTGGGGTTTTCGGAATCGAAGGAATGACCATTTTCTCTAGTATGTTCTACTAGAGCAGTGGGATTTTGGACATTAAGTTTTTTTGTGTCCCTATCGTGTTCAGATATGCGTTTTTTTAAATATCGGCCTGTTTGACCAACGTAGCATTTTGTACAATTATAACAATTGATTTTATAAACGACGTTTGATTGTATATTGGTAGGGGTTTTCGTTTTTTGGAGTGAATAAAACTTTTTGCCAACAGTGTTGTCATTTGAAAATGCGATCTTGGTATTTTCTTCGTTCAACGTCCCCTTCAACTTGGTTGGTTGGTTGGAAGCTGACGAGCCAGAGACAGGGTTGGCACTTGGCTTCCCTTGACACTGCGACCAGCTGGGGTCTATTGTATCACTCTGTCGTCAGTGGTTCCTCATTCAAACAGGTTTGTGCCTTTAATTAGGTTTAGAAGCCTGTTGATAAGGTTCTTCGGATTCATGCCTGTTTCCGGGCTGATCTCTCCAAAGGTTCTGTGTCGCCTACTACTTAGGGCGTCACAGTCGAAGATTGAAAGACAAGAGTTAGACCCGAGGCCTCCTCTTGTCTCTTGATGACAAGCCATTCTTCAGTATCTATCCCCATGTCCTGGGTTTTGATGAGCTGAAGAATCTTTTTGGTTTCCATTTTACCAAATGGCTTTGGAATCCACTCTGTTTCCGGGAGTTTCTCAGTAGGTGCTCGACCATCTGCTGATCCCTCCTCGGTTGGGTTCACGGTTTCTGGTGCCAAGTGTGATTCAACTGGAATCTCCTCGACTTCCATACCCGCTATCGGTGTTGGGTCTTCTTCAACTGGAAGTTACCCAGGGTTGTTTCTCTGTGTGGTTTCCATTTTGTTCCCACGAGTGTAGGGGAAAGGGTCGTCCACACCTGCGATGCCCCCTGCGCAGGTGTAAGGCAGATTACTCTGGGAGGTCGCCATGTATCCCAGAGGCTCCGTTTGTGATACCTGACTGGCTCAGGTATCATCCATCCCTCGGCACGGGTCGCTTGACGCCTTGGATTAAGCCATGTTGTGGTGGCATTTGGTTTGAGATTGACTCAGAGATCCGCAGGTTTTGACCATTTCTGGTCATTCCCACTGGATTTTCCTTGTCAACCCCGTTATCCAGCGATACCACTTGGAGGTAACCACCTAAATTTCCGCAACCCATCTTCATCTCTCGTAGGAGGTGAACATGTGTTGACGCAAACTACTCGCCCCCCTTCAACTTACAAAAACTTATTGTTACAGAGCCCTGTAGATGAATTTAATTAAATTCGAAACGTTGGCAAGGAAACAAAAGTTTTTCTTCAACAAAATTGATCCAAATTCCAACAAACCTACTCAATATTATATTATTATTATTATTTCACTACTCTGTACTCTATCAAAAGTTATAGAAAACCTTGTTGAACCTTGTTGAAACAGAATTTCTGGATAGTCATAGTGTAATGGCAAAATACCAATGATGCCATTTTTCTTTTTCAGAACAAGTCTATACGATTAGGTTGAGCAGAAGTATACACTATACGAAATGAGGAAGGTTGGAAAGAATGTATTTTTGAATAATTTTTCTTTATTTCAAAAGCTTAGTTAAGCTGAGAGCTTTTGGTTGTTAGCCATCATCAGAGCTTTTTGGTCAAATTAGGGTGAGATATACAAAAACATTGTTGACAATAAACTTGTCGAATATAAAATAAGTTGAAAAGGGAAACATTCTCAATTGAATATTGATAGAAAGATTTTTCTGTGAATTGAAAAATCTTTCTTTTGAGTTAGGGCCTTTTCAGAATATCTATCAGATGTAGTTCAATGTCCAGCGTGGCTTCAGCCGGGGAAGTAGTTGTTTTCTTTAGACATTCACAAAAAAATAACTTCATTTTAATCGTGGATTTTTCAATTCACAGAAAAATCTTTCTATCAATATTCAATTGAGAATGTTTCCCTTTTCAACATGAATACCCCACAAGAGGTTATCTTGACGATGGAAGATAGTGACTAAAGTTTATCTTTCAGTCGCAGATGATTCCACATCTGATTTTATGAACATCCTGTTTATATTTTCAACAAATCCATAAAATAAGTGATAAATAAGTCTCATACCTCCGAGAACAAGTTAATGGGTTATGGGATTTTTTCGAAATAAATGCTATTGACAAAAAGGCAAACATACTAGTAGAAAAAAACGCAATCGCTATAGCAACTACAGAATACTTTTTTGATGAATGCTACAAAAAAAGAAGGTTTTATGAAATTTGCCAATGAAAACAGAAACTTAATGAATAAATAAGTGTAAAGAAAATTAATATAAATCATACAAAAAAAATATAATACATTAATTAGCAGAGCCAAAGCAGATTACTTTCGAGAAAATTTGAATGAAAATCCTACAGATTGCAGGTCACTATAAAAAACAGTCAATGAATATTTTGAAAAATTTTCGAACAAAACAGAAATGAAATCAAAATTGAACAATAAAGTAACTGACAGATATAAAACTGCAAATGAATTTAATGAATATAAGTGTTGGTAGAATAAATGAATAAATGAATAAATAAATGAAAAAAAAAACAAGAAAATCAATCAAAACCAGAAACATTTCAATAAATACGATAGTGTTACGAAAATAAGTACAGTACTCCCATGCGTTGTTTATATCGGAAGCGGTAGTTGACCTGGATTCTCCAACCCAATTGTTTCAGTTTCCTAACAATATTTTTCTCCTCCTTAACGAAAGATGAAGTAGAAAGCACAATGAGAGAACAAAATCAAAACAAAGCTCCTGGTACAGACACTATAACTGCAAAACTTGTAATATTGTTAATATACCTAAAAACTTCTGGTTTACTTGATCAATGAATGTTTTTCAAATGGCATATTTCCAGCAGCACTTAAAATAAGCATAACACTATTCAAAAATGGGAAAAAACTTTGATGTCTAATTATCGACCGATATCTCTGATGTCGAGCGTTGCGACATTATTAGAAAAAAATATGAAAAAAGAAATAGTATTTATAGCTATCTAGATACAAGTATATCCACATTAAATGTTTTCTAGATCTGGCAAAGACTTTCGATACTGTCAACCGTGAAATAATGATTGATGTTGGAGGGCCTTGGTTTGGTAATAAAGCATAGATTCTGGGTGCTAAATAATTGGTATTTTGTTGGCCGATAGTTTTTTCGCAAGTGGGAAGAAAATTTCATCAATTTTTCGAGTATTGTAGGAGTGTTTATGTGGAGTGAGTTGAATTTTTCCTAGTTTTACGAATATAATTATTTTTTGACAAAAAATCTGTTTTACATCTTTTATTTGGGATTCGCTTATAAAGAGTTTGTGGGAAAATATGCCTTTTCACCGCATATTATTTTTAAGATCCATTTTTGTTAAACATGTACTTCATTTAGAAAACAGTCATTAACTCCGCCCCAACCTAATTTTCCATATGATAGTATATATTAGACTTTGAAGTGTTTAAATATCGACAAGTTTTCTGACAATTTCTTTTGTCTGTAACTCCCACCTCATATGGCGATCAACCGTTATATCGAGATATTTTGTTTTTTCCGATTCGGGAATTTGGGAGTTTAATCCGACATTCAAAGGCCCTAAGTTGGGCAGACCATTTGTATATGACGTCTAGGGTAAGTAGTTCGTTTTCTTGTAATTTAGTGTCAACATAGTCATTTGTTACCAGTTTGATATATTTGGAAAATCGATTTCTATTTTTAACCGACGAAACCAAAAAGGAGGAGGTTTTCTATTCGACCCGTATATTTTATGTTTTTCCATCATATTTTTTTATGTATGATCACGCATAACTTTTTACTGAGGCGCCGATTCCGATAATTCTTTTTTCAGTGGATAGGGTGTACTTCGAATTTGGTCCCATTTGAATTTAAAAGATGAAATCCACCCCTAAGGGCAGCGAAATGAAGGATATTGATCACACCCTCTGAATTCTGATCCGTTAACCGATTCTATCAGGCATAACTTTGTACTGGGTTCTATGATTTGGATGATTCTTTTTTTAATAGATAGGGTATACCTTATATTTGGATTTCGAAAGGAATTAGCCACCCTTACGGGTAGAAACATAGGGGATAATTGATTTTTCACTAGTGAACATTGGCACACATATACGTAGTTGACAATGACAGATCGCTACTGACATTATTCTTGTTCCGTCAAAATCAGTATATTTTATGAGAGGATAGAATGATATACAAAGTAATGAAATAAACTAACCAGAACAACGAAAATAATTTATATTACAACAAATAGTAAAAGTAGATAATCATATTATTTAACTGGTAATAGTTGAAGTAAGGTGGGTAAGTAAGTATTTTGGAAGTAATCAAAAAACAAGTAGGTAGTAATTGGTAGATTTTAGCCACAAAAAAGTAAAAAATAAAAACTTTTTAACAAAAAATTAAACCGACGAAAAAATCAACCGAAAAGCAAAAAATAAAATAAACCTTCTTAGTCTAAATGATAATTGAGCTCCTAAACTAATGTAAGTAACTGATTTTGAGTCGGCGCCAAACAAACTAGCAATTGAATTAGGTGAAGCGTAAAATGATGGCAGCGAGATGCACGGCTGCGTTTTGATGACTTCTATCATAGATAATGATTATCGATAATTGTTTGTTTGGCGCCGAGTCAAAATCAGTTACTTACATTAGTTTAGGAGCTCAATTATCATTTAGACTAAGAAGGTTTATTTTATTTTTTGCTTTTCAGTTGATTTTTTCGTCGGTTTAATTTTTTGTTAAAAAGTTTTTATTTCCTTCCATTTCTGCAAAGTTGGAGCTGTATACATTATGGTTGTTCCGTTGGCAAAACTGATGATTTCGCCGGTAGTATTGAGAGAAAGCATACTGTTCATATATATATAAAATAAGAGTGGGCCAAGGACAGTTCCTGGGGGTACTCCAAAAGTAATTGTTCTTGCTGTACTATAAGTTCCTTCGAACTCCACCCTCTGTTCCCTATCAGATAAGTATCTTTTCAGAAATTCGTAAATGTTTCCCCTAATTCCATATTATTGGAGTTTTTCAAGAAGAAGACACGGTGTCAAAAAGCTTTAGAGAGGTCTAGAAATATGCTGATTATGGGAATTTTTTATCCATAGATTTATAAATGATAGAGGTTGTTGTTTCATCCTACATGATTTTATAGCATTTTTCTTGGCCGATAGTTATTTTCTAGCTGAGACACTAAAGAGACACTAAAGAGGTAAAAGTCCAGTTACTCAAACCGATACACCGTTCCGCGAAAAATGGCTCAATTCTATTGCGCAATGTCAATGTTGAGCGGTGACGAGATAATACAGAGCCGAGCTTGTAATTGAAAACGGAAAGTGGGTCATCCGAACGTAAACAAGCACCGAGAGCTCGCGAGATGCCATCCAATCCAAAGTGGAACTCATTTGTGCCAATAAAAATGCACGGAAGATGCTAGGCGAAGCGAATGCAAGGATCAGGTGATCGGATGGCCGCCAGAGATTCGAGACGGTGCTGGTGTTGTTATACTCATTTTTTATATTTTTTTGCAGGATGTTGTTTGAGTATTTTTATGCGAGCAGGACACTCTGGGGTAATGAACACGCTAATGAGTTTGCAGAACGAGGAATTTCAGAATGTTTGCACCTCGGTTTGCACCATATGGGAAACTTTTTTTATTATCCATTTGTCAGAAAATTTTATTTTTGATAAAAATTGGTGCATTATGGAAAACTTGCATGTGAGTTGTCAAAATTCCAAATTTTCGAATGATGTACGAGAGAGAACAAAAAAATAGGAATTTTGATCAGGAGTAAAAAAACTACCTTTATTTTCGACATTACCAAAAAAGTTTATTGAGAAAAGTTGATACTTCAATGAAAAGGTTTATGCTAGAAGACCTTTTCAAAATATCGATGAATTAGTAAATGTTATTAGGCAAGGCCGTACTCAGGGGGGTCAACCTCCGAAATCTGGAATAAAAAAAATGTGTGTGTAATAAAATTTGGTAAAATGTACATTGCATTATTTACTTTAGAACCAAACCACGGCCTTGTTAATAGGGATTGTGCCAGTATACCGAAACCTTTTTTTAAAAGATGTCAATAACAATAAAATGTTTGGCGATGGAAGGAAGCAGTAGCGTATCTAGGAATTCTGCTTGGGGGGGGGATAATGACATAAAAAAGTTATATACCTCTATTTATAGGTACAAAAAAATATAAGTATTTTTGTGTCATTCAAATTTAAACAAAAATACAAAATGTAATAAAATAAAAAAATATATACATATACTTATAAGTAGGTACAAAAACAAATATTTCTTTCGTTAAAATACAAATCACAAATTGAAATCCAGTATCCTGTGTTTCTTATTTGCAAACCTTTCGATTACATTTAGAAAATCTATTTGCACATCTCTATGAACATGAAGTAGACCTAATCCAACCAACCGCTCCTGTTGCATCGTTGATCGCAGCCAAGTTTTCAATCGCTTCAAGGAAAAAAACTTCGTTCAACGGATGCCTCACTAGCAATGTATTCAAAATATGAAGACACTTTTTTATCAAGGGAAACATGTTAGCGTCACAAGATTTGAAATGAAAAATAATTTAAAAATTAAAAAAAAAATAGTATCAGCTGAACACTTGAAAGAATGTAATTTTGTTGGAAAGTAATGTTTTCATTGAATTTTGATAATTTTTTTTTGGAACCGCCGAAGTTAACGAAATATGAGAAATTGAGTAAATATTGTCACAATTTTTTCATTGATATTTCACATTATTATCAGTTTTATGACTGACAAAAGCATTTTATAACGTTTAAAAAAAATACGAAGTGGATTCAGCGGACATGTTGAAAAAAAGAGAACTCATCCAACAGATGCTCTCTATCTCGAAACGAATATATTTGATCCCGTACAGCTCTTCTTTTTACATACTAATATCAAATGTTTCAAATCAAAACACAAACATCCTAGAATAGAACACGAATACAACACTCGAAATAAACAAAATAATTTCAAAATACCTTACATGAATAAAGCTGTAGGGCAAAAAAGCCACAGCTACCTGAGCCTTAAACTATTCAATACTCTACCAAATCAAATAAAAATTTCAAAAATCAAAATGAAATCAAAAGAAGATTAAATGACTACATCACTAGCTTGCCTCGTACAGAGATACATAATTTATTATATTCCTAATCATCCCAACAGAAACATTTTTCCGTTTTTTATATAAATATCCCCTATGACATAACAACCTTCCCAAAAATTTGTCATTTTATTATATCGTAAATGTAATTTTATTTTGAAGAACAAACAGTTCATATATATGTTTATATTAATGTAAGTGTATAAAATTGTATATCTATATGTTTCGCAAACACCTAGTGTTAAATATTAATATTGTATTTTATTATTTTACTACATGATACATTTTTACTTCCTGTTTGTAATTTTCACAGTCAAACACAAACTGGAAACAGTTTATGTGACTTCTCTCGTTTATTAACTTATTCCCTACTTCTGCCTATGTTAATATATTGTACCTGAAGTTAATAAATTATTATATTATTATATAGGAATAAGTCATTTTGTCTATTTTTTTCCCGAGTTTCTGTAGGTTTTTTGCATTTTACGGCCAATCGTCAGGATGGGCTACCATATTTTTGGAATCTACACAAAATTTCCGACGTTGTGGTGCAAACCAGAGATCGATAGGACCACTTTAGATTTTCCACCATTTCGAGGGGTTTAGGCATTCTGCAAAAATTTCGACTTGCTACTTTTTTTCCAGATCGATCCGAAATTTCGTCCTTGGACTAATTCGACCATTCTGAATCGATTGGCTATTTTTTGGGTTATCTTTGTCCACCATACCAAAAATGCATAGGTGATCATGGGTTTCACTACAGTATTGTATGTCCAATACACCATTTTGGGACTTAGCCCCCATGTTTTTCCGTGTGCACGTCTGGCTACCATTAGTCTCACCTCAGCTTCCCTCTTTACTTTTGCCAGTTGTTGGTTCCATGATAATTTTGAGTCTAGGACTACCCCGAGATATTTAACTTACCCCGACAACTGGATGTTGGTCCCTTGGAGGGTTAGGGGTCCCTTGGAGGATTAGGGGTCCCAGGTCCTCTAGCTTCCTTCTTCGGGTAAAAGCTACTATGGTTGATTTAGAGGGGATGATATTTAAATCCAATTAATTCTCGCTCAGCTTAGTTCCAATCGAAGTGAAAACTTTTTTGGATTCAGCAGACATTTTTACACATGAATAAGTCATTTTCGCAATGACTTTGTCTATTTTTGTCAAGTCGACGCTTGCGCCTCTGGCGGTTTTTTCGGATTTCTCTCGGTTTTTCGCATTTCACGGCCTATCTGTCATGATAGTACCACATTTTCAGAATCTACACAAAATATCCGACTTTGGATTTTCGACCATTTTCGAGGGCGATTTTCTATTTGGAAATTCAGTATCGATACGTTTCTATAGATACGCAACAATAATTGCTAAACATTTCACGGCAAAATTTAGCTACAGATAAAATCAAAATGTTTTTACACGCTTTATTATACAGTGCTAGTCAAAAGTCCCCTCCCCCCCCTCGTATCTTTTGAACGGCTATACTTATAATAATGAAATTTGGAGGGTGGAAATAAACGGATGTAGGCTTCTCAACTGGTCATAACAGGTGACGCAATAGTCATAAATGACGTCACAAGGCCACTGTGACCAATAATTTTAAATGGGACCCTATGGCAAGTGACAGCTCGTTTGAAAGGTATTGAAAATACCTATTCAGTCATACCAATTTTGTTTGGGTTTCGGCTGATTTTGATTGATAAATTGAAGAAATACGAAAATTATAGTTTCGCATTTAATTAATAAAGATTTTAAAGTACGCCTCTGGTTAATTGTCAAAAAGGTTGACGTTTTTGAATTCTCTACTTGTCAAAAGTGTTTATACCTTGAAAATTTACCTAAGCTATTGTTTAACGAGACGTTTAAGTGTTTACATAGGCAAAATGGTACGTACTGTAGCCGACAAAGTAGCAGCTATCTTAATAATTGGTGAATGTAGAAACAATTTCCATGCAGTGGAACGACTGTTTAATGAGAGGTACCCCGATCGCCCTATATCGAGGGTTTATTTGAGGGAGCTTCTTCGGAAGTTTGAAGCATCAGGTAGTGTTCAAGATGCCAAACGATCTGGTCGACCTACAATTAGTGATGACAAAAAAATTGACATAATTGGAGAAATGGTAGTAAACCCTACTTCTTCCACAGCCCAAGTTGCGTCTATCTGTGAAGTCAGTCAAAGGACAGTACATAGGGTGTTGGCTAAAAACAAATTTCATCCATACAAATTAAAAATGGTGCACCAACTTTCAGATGATGACCCCGACCGAAGACTAGAATTCTGTGAAACTATGTCCAATAAAATGAACCAACAACCAGGCTACATACAGACAATTTGTTTTAGTGACGAAAGTACTTTCTTTCTCAATGGAAATGTTAACACTCAAAATGTGAGGTATTGGGTGACACAAATCCTCACATCTTTCGTGAAAACATACTCAATTTCCAGAAAAAGTAAATGTTTGGGCAGGTATTTTGGGAAACCACATAGTTGGGCCTCTTTTTCTCAATGCTAACTTAACCGGTGAATTGTATCTGGAGATGTTACAAAATGATATTGAGGCGTTAATTCTTGAAATTCTAGAAGATAATCCAGATGAATTCGACAACTTGGAAATAACGTTTCAACAAGATGGTGCTCCTGCACACTATTACGGTGCAGTAAGACGTTACCTAGATGAAGAATATCGTGGTAGATGGATTGGACGACGAGGTTCGATCGAATGGCCAGCTCGGTCACCGGACCTTACACCATTACATTTTTTTCTATGGGGGTACTTGAAATCTAAGGTTTACGCTACAGCACCTGACAGTATTGCCATTCTGAAACAACGAATTGTTGAAGAATGTAGGGCAATTTCCGCTGACACACTGGGACGAGTACGACAATAGGATGCATTACTGCCAGGAAGTAGATGGAGCACATTTTGAACACTTATTATAAGAACTGGTTCTTAAATCTTTATTAATTAAATGCGAAACTATAATTTTCGTATTTCTTCAATTTATCAATCAAAATCAGCCGAAACCCAAACAAAATTGGTATGACTGAATAGGTATTTTCAATACCTTTCAAATGAGCTGTCACTTGCCATAGGGTCCCATTTAAAATTATTGGTAACAGTGGCCTTGTTACGTCATTTATGACTATTGCGTCACCTGTTATGACCAGTTGAGAAGCCTACATCCGTTTATTTCCACCCTCCAAATTTCATTATTATAAGTATACCCGTTCAAAAGATACGAGGGGGGGAGGGGACTTTTGACTAGCACTGTATTAGCTTCACTTGTATGTTTGTTTTTGTAACCGACTCCTTTGGGCGCGATTTTGACCAACTTCCAGACGTCCGAATGATTTGAAATTTGGCAGGTATACATAATTTCGGTGACAATGTATTAAAAAAATTTTGTGTGGGAAAAAAAACAAAATGGCGGCTCCAATATGGCGTACGAGTTTTGTGATTATGGTCCGATTCGCTTCAAAATTGGTATCTGAGGGATTTAGTGGTCGGAGATTATGATTATTTTGTCAAAATGGAAAAATTCAAGATGGCGGCTCCAAAATGGCGGACGAGTTTTTGATTATGGTCCGATTCGCTTTAAAATTGGTATTTGAGGGTTTTCGTGGTCGGAGATTATGATTCCTTTTGTCAAAATTGAAAAATTCAAGATGGCGGCTCTAAAATGGCGGACGAGTTTTGTGATTATGGTCCGATTCTATGTGAAATTAGTATGTGGGGGTTTTTGGGGTCGGAGATTTCGATTTTTCTTGTCAAAATTGAAAAAGTCAAGAATGGCGGCTCCAAAATGGCAAACGATTTTGTGATTATGGTCCGATTCTATGTGAAATTAGTATGTGGGGGTTTTTGGGGTCGGAGATTTCTACACGTTACATGCAATATGGACTAAAATGATAGTTCAAAAAAATTAAAAAAAAACAGGCTCATATAGCAATAAGGACTAAAAAGTTAAAAATGAATAATAGTTTAAAACACTAAAAAACACGCTTTTATAGAAAACCAAACTGAAAAACATGTTTATATAGCAATAAGGACTAAAAAGTTAAAAATAAATAATAGATTAAAAAAACTAAAAAACACGCTTTCATAGAAAACCAAACTAAAAAAATTGAAAATAAGAAAAAAATATATTTAAAAAAAAAAAGCGTGGCGTGCATGGTATCAATAATTATATACTACATTACACACCTAGGGCAGTAAGGTAAGGAATGTCTCAGATCACACTTAATTGATACCATGCACTCCACGCTTTTTTTTAAATAATTTTTTTTTTTTTAAATTTTCTATTCTTTTAGTTTGGTTTTCTATAAAAGCGTGTTTTTTAGTTTTTTTAAACTATTATTTATTTTATTTTAATTTCTGCCGTTATTTATGATTTTCGGAAAATGTTTGCACATAGCATAAAATAACATTTGCGAACTCCGTGTCTTCACGATCGTCCAGGAATGTTGAGCTTTTCTTTCTCGTATGAACTGAAAAATGAACACCACAAGCATTCGAAATCTCCTCGTTAAACAACCTGTCATATAAATGTGAAACGTTTTCCCAACAAGGAAATCCCAAGGATGCTGCCGACTGACATGTTTATCGTTCTCAGCTGAATAATTATGGTAATCAAGGGAGATTTAGAGATAAAACGTTTCAGTTTTCTAATGAATAATTGCAATCAATCATAGTCGTACCCGACGGCAGCGCGAGCTTTCACTGACATTGGAACAACGATGTTGCATTTTATTAAGTCTTCGTGAATCGGAATATATTGAGTAACGTTTGGTTGAGTAATGTTCCTCGCTACTCCGTTAGTTTAGTGAAATGTGGAGAGCTTGCTTATAATTGTTCGATTTCGCAAAGAGAAAAGAACCTTGACATCTAGTGGATAACAATTTTTTTTGTCAGAAATCTTAATAGAGCTTCTGTTGAGTGGATTTCCCGATCGTAAGTAACGTTTTTATGGCGAGGTAATGTTTTAAAATAATTTATAAAAAACTTTTTAAAAACAAGCTTTTTTTCGAATTCCGTGGAATTATAGATTCAAAAGCACATCCAAAGCAATTATTTTTTTGGTTTTAGCGCATTTGAATAAAAGCTTGTCTTTAAAAAGGTTTTTTATTGATTATTTTAATTTGTGCTTTCTAGTAAGTACGCTTTAATCTATGCATTTTTGTTAAAACATCGTTATTATGAGGCCTTTTTCCAGTAAGTTCCGAGCTATCTAGTTCTTTAATGAGGAGACCATCTATAGAATAACTAATCCGCCATCCTGGAGCTTCATATTCATAATCTCCGACCCTAAAAACCCCGACATACCAATTTTTAATAGAAACGCTCCATAATCACAAAACTCGTCCACCATCTTGGAGCCGCCATCTTAAATTTATGAACTTTGAAAATAAATTCATAATCTCCGACCTCGAAAACCTCCACATACCAATTTTGAATAGAATCTGACTATAATCACAGAAATTGTCCGCCATCTTGAAGCAGCCATTTCGATTTTATGAATTTTAACAAAAAATTCATAATCCTCGACCCCGAAACCCTCACAAACCCATTTTGAATTGAAACGGACCATAATTACAAAACGTTTTGATTTTACGAATTTCAGATAAGTGTAACTTTCGTTACGTATCACACCCATTAATTCAAAATTTTATTACGAGACTACTCGGACTCTGTGGTCTAAACGTAACAATATATACGTGGTGTGTGAAACTGTTATGTTTATTGTTTTGATATGAGAACATGGTGTATGGATTATACGGTGGAAATCAAAATATTTTTTTTATTATATTTCTACTGAAAATAGGATAATTAATAAAAAACCTTTTTAAAGACAAGGTTTCATTCAAATGCGATAAAAAGAAAAAAATAATTGCTTTGGATGTGCGACGTAGGTTATTCCGTGATTAACAGATTCAAATGCTTGTCGCTTTCTAAAGATTAACTCGTCCGCCATCCTGGAGTTGCCATCTTCAATTTATGAATTCTGTCAAAAAATCAATAATCTTCGACTAAATTCATAATCTCCGACCCCAAAAACCCCGACATACCAATTTGAATAGAAACGGTCCATTATCACAAAACTTGTCCACCATCTTGGGGCCACCATCTTGAATTTATGAGTTTTGACAATCAATTCATAATTTTCGATCCCGAAAACCTCGATATACCAATTTTGAATAGAATCGGACCATAATCACAGAAATCGTCCAGCATCTTGGAGCCGTCATTTTGATTTCATGAATTTTGACAAAAAATTCATAAACTCGACCCCAAAAACCCCCACATACCAATTTTGAATCGAATCGGATCATAATTACAAATTTATTTCACAATCTTGAAGCCGCCATCTTGAATTTGTGAATTTTGAATAAAAATTCATAATCTCCGACCCCGAAAACCCCCACTACCAATTTTGAATCGAATCGATCATAATCACATCTCGTCCGCCATCTTGAGCCGCCATTTTTTTATTTTATGAATTTTGACAAAAAAAACATAATCTTCGACCCCGAAAACCCCCACATACTAATTTTGAATCGAATCGTTTCATAATCACATCTCGTCCGCCATCTTGGAGCCGCCATTTTGTTTTTTCTCCAAGAAAAATTCCATAATGCATTGTCACGGGAATTATGAACACCTGCCAAATTTCACGTTAAACGGACAACTAAAAGTGGGTCAAATTTAACTTGTAAGATTTGATTACACACATCGGGAGAGGTGAAACTAAAAATAAAAGCTTGTGGAAATTTGTCCTCAATCCACGTATCTCCCAGAACTATTTTATCGAAACCATAATGATTTTTCTAAGTTCATGCAGAAAACAAAACTTTATTAAACTATATTTAGTGAAAAAACTGGTTCTTTATTGCACTAGGGTGATAATCTGTAAATGGTCGATTTGGTCCATTAATGTATAATTGTGGTATAGGCAATCATATTACCTTCGCTGCTGAATGTGTGTATTTTAAAATCCAAATATTTAAGTTTTCTCCTAGTTGAAGGAAATGGATATGGAAAACTTCACGTTGAACCCAGGAACGAGGTCGACGGAAAATTTTTGTAATCAACTCGAACATTAACGCGCTTGCGTTAAAATATCTTGATCATTAATCGCCACCATTAATACACTAGTCGATTAAATAACTATTTCAATCATATTTACTACATACTGGATTACAGAATTACTAGATGAAAACTTTTTAACAAAAAAAAAATTAAATTGAGCCAAATCAACTGAAGCAAAAAAAAAACTTATCAAAGATCATTATCTTAAATAATTAAGTACTGTTTTATCGGCGCCACAACCTCACAATTATCGAGTTTATCTTGAAAAAGCCATCAAAACGCAGCCTTGCATCTGGTTTTTTGCTTCACCAATTCATTTGCGACTAAAACAGTTACTTATGTTTGCTTTTCATGATGGATTTTTTGTCTTTCATCCCTACTTGTTTTTTGATTACTTCCAAAATACTTACCACCTTACTTAAAATACTTACCACCTTATTCAACTATTACCAGTTAAATAATATGATTATCTACTTTTACTATTTGTTGTAATATAAATTATTTTCGTTGTTCTGGTTAGTTTATTTCATTACTTTGTATATCATTCCATCCTCTCATAAAATATACTGATTTTGACAGAATAAGAATAATGTCAGTAGCGATCTGTCATTGTCAACTACTTATGTGTGTGCTATTGTTCACTAGTGAAAAGTCAATTATCCCCTATTTTTCTACCCGTAAGGGTGGCTAATTCCTTTCGAAATCCAAATATAAGGTATACCCTATCTATTAAAAAAAGAATCATCCAAATCGAAGAACCCAGTACAAAGTTATGCCTGATAGAATCGGTTAACGGACCAGAATTCAGAGGGTGAGTGATCAATATCCTTCATTTCGCTACCCTTAGGGGTGGATTTCATCTTTAAAATTCAAATGGGACCAACTTCGAAGTACACCCTATCCACTGAAAAAAGAATTATCGGAATCGGACGCCTCAGTAAAAAGTTATGCGTGATCATACATATGGAATTTTTGCTGGAGAAAAATACAAAATGGCGGCTCCAATATGGCGGACGAGTTTTGTGATTATGGTTCGATTCTAATCAAAATGGTTATGTGGGGGGGGTGGGCAGATATCACAAATTTTTTGTCAAAATTCTAGAATCCAAGATGGCAGTTCCAATATGGCGACGAGTTTTGTGGTTAGAGCCCGATTCTAATAGAAATGGGTATGTGGGGGGTTTTGGGGGCAGAGATCATGATTCTTTGTCAGAATTCACGAATTCAAGATGGCGACTACTTTTGTGATTATAGTCCGATTCCATTCAAAATTGGTGTGTGGGGGTTTTTAGGGTCGGACGTCATGATTTCTTCAAAATTCGTGAATTCAAGATGGCGGTTCCAAAAAATCGACGTGTCATTTTTTATTATGGCCCGGTTCCATTCAAATTTGTATGTAGGTTTTTTTTGGGGTGGTATATAACCAATTTTTTGTCAGAATTCATTAAAATGAGGGATTTGATTGGGAAATATTTCTAACTGAAGAGATGTAAATAAATTCAGAATAAAAAATAAAATTAAAACAAACTTTTATTGAACTACACAAAAAATAAACCATAAGAACATGAACATACTGATTTTTGATAGTATGTGTCTATGTATCATAGTGATGATACTTCTATAGAGCAGCCATATGGGGGTTTATACAACATTATGGGTTTTATGAACCCCTTGGTAATTTTTTTCTTTTTCGTGCAGCTTAACAAAGGCATATTTTTATTTTATTTTTTACTTTTAATTTTATTCTGGTAATAAACTCAAAGAAACTAGCTTCGCATTCTCCAAAATCTCTGGAGGAGTCAAATCGAATTCGCTATCACTTGAAACTTCCATATTTTCATATAAACTTCGAATCATTTCTGACTTTTGTTGATATATGATTTCTGACAATGCGTTCATTCAATTCAGTATTAAAAATCGATAATTTGAAATTGGTTTCACAAGTTAAAAGTTCAAAATTAAAATTTTTGTTTCATGGATCATATTTACTTAAAAATGAATAGAAGTGTATAAAATCGGCCTATTTCTTTGATCGATAAAGCGCATAAAATGAGCATATTTCTATGTGGTCCAAAAAGGTTTTTTCAATGGCCACTGTACAAGTCAGATACCAATTTGACCTTGACACTCGACTATTTCCTTGATATCTTTTTTCATTTTTGAAGGTATTCCCAATAGCAATTTTTACATTTGACACACTGTATATTTGGAAATATGTATTATAAACTTAAATAGGTACATAAAACTTTGTAAACGTTTTCAAGGACAAAATTTCGGTTGGGGAACGTCAATTGAAACTACGTTCGTTCTGAATGACGTATTCGATAAACGTAAATATATTCACGTTTAACCGTGTATTTTACCGATGCTACGTTGATGAAACGTTTGAAAGAGGTACCTGTGTGTGTTCATTGGGAAAAACACCAACTTATATTTTATAGACTGTTAACGTCGAGGGGATTTCGGAGGAACGATTCGTGTCGAGTGGAGATCGATGAAAAAGGAATCGGAATGGAATATTGTAGAGAAAAGAGGAGAGAGTAAACATTACGCGAGTTCGACAAAGTTTTTACATCGGCCATTCATTCGATTAGGGCTTCTTTTTATCATCATCGCAGAGATTTGGGGGCGCTCGGGATCGGACGGGAAAGAAGTTGGGGAGGATATTGCTGCTGTGCGACGAATAAATATCGTTTGCGGTGATTCGGGGATGTGTGACGTAAACTTGAACATCGTTCGGGACTTGGAAAATTAGGTGAAACTGATTTGTTTGAAAATATGAACAGGATGTTCATAAAATCAAATGTGGAATCATCTGCGACTGAAAGATAAACTTTAGTCACTATCTTCCATCGTTCAAGATAACCTCTTGTGGGGTATTCATGTTGAAAAGGGAAACATTCACAATTGAATATTGAATAGAAAGATTTTTCTGTGAATTGAAAATTCCACGATAAAAATGAAGTTATTTATACAGTGTGACCCATTTAAAATGGAACCACCCCTGTAGAATACGCATTTTTCAGTCAATCTCAAAAATGTTTATTTTTTAATATTAAGCATCAAAAACTGTATCTTGACACACATTTTCATAACTTTAGTTTCATTTCCAAGGCACTCTATGGTTTTTTTTCTTCGTCAAAAACGGCAAAAGTTTATTAGGCAATTTTTGTTTTCAAATTTGACTACACCACTGGATTCGTAGTCGTTATAAATGAAAACCATCAAAATTTCATTTAAAATTTTTTTGTTAACAACGCAGTTACAACAACTTTAATTTTGGAAACAAAGTATTTGATTATAATTTTTATTTAGATTATAGACATATTTAAAATCTGGCAACACTGCCGATACAAAGTAGAACACCAGTGAATTTGTACAGCGAAAATGCGAAGTCAATAGCTCATTCCGTTCTACAGTTATAACTCCTGAAAGTATGGTAATGTGAGCGATTTGTGGTGTACTAAATCACAGTCTATATTGATTTAGTACAATACCTATGCCTATTGTATAGTTCAGCTTTCCTCAAATTATTGATACCTTCTCTAAAGGCTTGTTTCAATTGAGTTTTGCAGAATTTAAAAGGAACATTTTTTGTCCTGCTTTCTGTTTTATCATTCAATAAATAATTTTGATACTTTAAAACTTGATTCGGTTCATTTCGTTTTTATCGGCTATGGAAGACTGCATAACTTGAAAATGAATTTTTAATTTTCTGTTATTTTCGAATACACTTATAACCTAAACTTAAATAAATTATTTTAAGGGAATATAATTTACAAATCCAGTGACGTAGTCAGATTTTTATTACAAAATCGCTTCCACCACAAATCGCTCACATTACCATACTTTCAGGAGTTATAACTGTAGAACGGAATGAGCTATTGACTTCGGATTTTCGCTGTACGAATTCACTGGTGTTCTACTTTGTATCGGCAGTGTTGCTAGATTTCAAATATGTCTATAATCTAAATAAAAATTATAATCAAATACTTTGTTTTCAAAATTTAAGTTGTTGTAACTTCGTTGTTGACCAATATTTTTTTATGAAATTTCCATGGTTTTCATTTATAACGACTACGAATCCAGTGGTGTAGTCAAATTTCAAAACAAAAATTGCCTAATAAACTTTTGCCGTTTTTGACGAAGAAAAAAAACCATAGAGTGCCTTGGAAATGAAACTAAAGTTATGAACATTTGTGTCAAGATATAGTTTTTGATGCTCAATATTACAAAAAAACAAATTTTTGAGAATGATTGAAAAATGCGTATTCTACAGGGGTGGTTCCATTTTAAATGGGTCACACTGTATATATATATATATATATATATATATATATATATATATATATATATATATATATATATATATATATATATATATATATATATATATATATATATATATATATATATATATATATATATATATATAAAAGTCTGAGTAATTCTTTGGGACAGCAGCAAACGCAAATGTACTCTTATAACATTATATTTCCAATATTTCGACAATGAATATTGTCATCATCAGGGAGCTACAAAAGTGAAAATTCTATAATATGTTGATAAATATAAAAAGTAACCTTTCTTACAATGTTAGTGAGAATGGTCGTTTTTCGATTAAATACACAAAGATGTAAAAGACAGCATTAAAAACATGTAAAAAACATGGAGCAACAATTAGATTTTAATGGGACAATATTTGTAACAAAAATTACTGGTAAATTTACTAAAAGCCGAGAACAATTGTGGCAAACATTCTTTGGTTATGAATGTGAAAAGTGTGGGAAAATCAAGACATTGAGGTTGGAATTAACATCATTTGCAATTACTACTAAAGATAAGATTTTATTAATGGTAAAAATTATAGATGAATAAATTTTATTTTGTTATTATTTTATTTGTACTGACTATCATGTTGGTTTATATTGAATACAAGAAGAAGTTGAATTATTATTGAGAGCATTCGGGTTCTTGTCTAAGATTAATAAATAAAAATAGATCTCACTTGAATGATTGAGATCTGTTCTTTTGTTTAAACAATTGTTGGATTAAGAAATAAATGCCATTTCCAAAAAAATTCGTTTCGAAGCATTCTTTTCTTTTACTAAAATTTTTGTGGAATTGTAATCCATATTGTGATCCTCTTTATTAACATGTTCACTGAGAGCACATCTTTCAGGGTGATGTCTACAATCACTTTTGTGGGCACTTATACGGTCTTTTAGTAATCTGGCTGTTTGACCTATATATTCATGGTTACAACTTGCACAAGGAATGCAATGAACTAGTTTTGTTTGTGAAAATAACGGAGTTTTATCCTTGACCACAGAGAATGAAGAATTTATGGTTAAAACCGTTCTTTGGGATATTTTTATATTGCCAAATTTGTTGAAAATTCGTGAGAGCTTAGGTGTGATTACTGCAGTGAAAGGTAAAGAAGTATAAAAAATGTTACTTTGAGTTATATTATTGTCATTATTATTCAAATTTTCAGGTATAGTCTCATTTGAAGACTGGATTATAGACGGTGTGCTAAATAAAATCTTATTTAAATCTCATTTAATAAGGATATTGGAAATATAATGTTATAAGAGTACATTTGCGAAATAAATTTAAAAGGAATGCCACGTTATATTTTTGGGAGAAAGAAAAATGGAATAATTTCCACATTATAAGTGGAAACCAAGATTACCTTATTTTTACACCGTATACAAGTATCCAAGGCTGATTGCTGAATTTGTATGGTCCTTTTCTATTTGGTATTGGAGTTCCTGATAGCATTGGAGTGAAAGGGAAACCTTCCATAGTGCACATTCCGAACTGAACAATTTCACTAATAACGCATATTCCATCGGAAGAACTTATTTCAATTGATTTCGAACTATTAAAGAAATTTCCACTTCCAAGGTAGAAGTGAGGTTGTGTATATTTGACCAATGAACTTTTCTCATGATTATCCATGAATATTTGTAGGTTCACCTTAGAGTAAGTTATCTTTCGTAGGCCAGGTAAAATTAAGTTTTCCTGAATAAAGGAAATAATTGCTTTTTGATACTTTGTCGTTTGTTTTCTACAATGATCAACAATCATACTTATGACCATTGAATAAATTGAAATTTGACATATCAAGCAGTGGCTAGTGGCTAAATTTCCTGAACCGGCTATCTGAGACGAGGGGCGTACCAACTGAGCTTAGCTGTGGTAAGGAAAATGATGTTATGAGAGAACAGTGCGTAGTAGAATTATTATTACATTGCAAAATATATTATACAGGGCACAAATAATTATCTATATCATAACAATTTGGCTCACAAATAATAGCGGAAAATTATTAGCTATCTTCATTTAATAACAACAATTTCTATTCACATATCATAACAATATCATAGCAATATATATATATATATATATATATATATATATATATATATATATATATATATATATATATATATATGTATGTATGTATGTGTGGATATATTTATATTTACTTGAATTCTTTTTTGATATTCCTGCATGTAAGAAAAAATGAATGACAGTTATTTTACTTTGATTTTTATTTTAGGGAAATTTTATAGTGTGTTGTTGCACCTATGTTGATTCACCTGACTTTTTTCTATTTGTTTCTATACTTATTTATTATTGCTTTGTCCACGAGAGATTCATCTTTTGAAAATGAAGTATATTTTGATTGATTGATTGAATGTCATATGATTATGACCGACAATTGTCTATTTTAGCAGCATCTTCCTTATACCGTGCGTGCATTCGTAAAAAAGGTTTTCTGTTTACTAAAATTATGAATATTCATTGGTTGTTTAAAAAAAAATCTGACTTTACGACAAAGCATCACTACCTAGGTACCTCATTGCTGAAAGGAATTTAAAAAGTCTGGCAGTCAAAACACCGATTTCAATTCTACCTTTCCGATCACCACCCCTCTCCCCTCCTTCGAGTTTATGCACCAACAAGTTCAGTTTGTCATTTCCGGTTCGAGATTCGAGCCAAGTAGGTACGCTTTTTATTAACGTTGCTTTTCTTTTGTTCCAGAATGTCGAGAAGATTCTCATCGAGGCCGGCCACGCGCCGGCACCGTCACACAGCTGGGTAACTTCGATAAAATTCCTCAACAAAAGGTACGTAAAATATGCCTCCGTATCGACTTTCTGGTCTTATAGTTCGGGTAGTTGAGCGACCGAACCTTCCACGCTCTGTGGAGGAACCAGCGATACGCTTCGATAAAGTCGTCAGCAAGGCGGTAACGCTACGCTTCGATAAAGTCGTGGTCGGCAAAACGATTCATGATTTGTTGCCGGTCATTCGATTGCATTTTGAGTTGTTCATGTTGGATGATTTCCTATAAATTTCGAAAAAAAAGTTTTCAGTCAGTTTTCCGTAATTGTCCGTTTTTAAATTCGAATGAAAAGAGCTTGCGATTATTATACAGGGCTTTTCACGATGAGGCGTTAATTAGACGTTTCTGGCAAACCTGACAACGGATCAACCTGAAAATTTCACAGTATGCATAAATTAATATGATCTACACGCCTATAGACGATGCGGCGTTGCCGCTTCTACTATAAAGTAGGGGCTACTTTGATTTTTCAAATGGAACACCCTGTACGGTTCGAAATCGAAATAAGATTATCTGAACAAAGTCAATCCAAAATTGGATATAGAGCTCAAAAATGTGGAAATATACTGGGTGTTCCATTTGAAAAAAATGACTTCCACTCATTTTTTCATGTGAACAAAGTATCTGCATTTTTCAAAGACCCTGTACGAGGCAAATAAAAATATGACTCGAAGTGAAGATCCTCATGGTATCACTCACTCCGTTTCGAATTTGATCGTCTTCGTACCAGAGAGTTCAAGATTATCAACGTTTATAAAAGTACATGTTTGGTAAAGAAAAAAATCGAAATTAATTTATATCTTCTAAACGGTAACAGATAGGTATAGGGAAATAGTATATGAAGTTGTTGACAAAGTGGTAAGAAATCATAATATTATATACAGGGTGTTCCATTTGAAAAATCAAAGTAGCCGCTACTTCATAGTAGAAGCGGCAACGCCGCATCGTCTAAAATTTTTAGGCGTTTAGATCATATTAATTTATGCATACTGTGAAATTTTCAGGTTGATCCTTTGTCTGGTTTGACAGAAACGTCTAATTAACGCTCATCGTGAAAAGCCCTGTATATAAGTTAAGGGAGTTTCAAAGAGTTTGCACCATATGGGACGCTTTTTTTATTATCCATTTGTCGGAAAATTTTATTCTTGATAAAAATTGGTGCATTTGGCATTTGAGTTGTCGAAACTCTAGATTTCCAAACGGTGTACATGGGATAACAAAAAATAGGAATTTTGATCAGGAGTAAACTATCCTTATTCTCGACATTATCAAAAAAGTTTAATTTGAAAAGTTGTTTAGAATTGAACACAATATTTAGATTTGAAATCACGGCCACCTACGCAATAAATTTCAGAACTAGAACTATAAAAATGGGAAACACAATTTTGTTGCGTAGGTGCTGGTTCTGATTTCAAATCTGAATATTGTTTCTAATTCCAAACAACTTTTCTAAATACACTTTTTTTATAATGTCGAAAATAAGGGTAATTTACTCTTGATCAAAATTCTTATTTTTTGTTTTCCCCTGTACACAGTTTGGAAATTCAGAATTTTGGCAACCCGAATGCAAGTTCTCCACAATGCACCAATTTTTATCGAGAATAAAATTTTCTACAAATGGATGATAAAAAAAGATCCCTTTGGTATAAACTTTTTGAAACTCACTGTATATTGAAAAATGGTTCAATGTTAACATCTGAAATCAAACAAGGAAAAAACTCAAGAAATAAAAAAAATTCAGTGGATATTTTTCCCTAATCACTCATCACTATGGCGTTGTTTTATGGGGAAACTCAAGTTATTCGTATGAAATTTTCAGCTTGCAAAAAAAGTCAATGATAATTATTGCTGGAATAAATTCGGGAGAACATTGTCAGCCTATATTCAATCTTTTACGATCATGCCTTTGCCATCGATCTATATTTATTACACACAGCTATCCTACTAGATCTGCAATTCTTTTGAGAACAAGATATATACTGAAAAAATCCCAGAAAAAATATTTGGACTGCCCGAAGATGTAAAGTCACTCAACTCCGCGAAATTCAAAATAAAAATAAAAAACTATTTTATTGAATACTGCCTTTATTCAACAGAAGAGTATGTACAAGAATTGTAAAATGCCCATGCAGGTCATATTCAATTTCTATTTTGTGTTCACTTGTCTTTTATTCTGTGAATGTTTTTTATATTATATCGTTGTTTTTATGACCTGCTACAAACATACAATGTAACGTAGTCAAATAAATCTATCTATCTACATGCACATTGTATTGTTACCACAAACAATTTAGTTGAACTATCATTGAACACAACGTCAAATCGCTGCAATTTAATTTTTCTGCAAAAATAAATTGCCATGCTTAACTTCTAAGAGCGTCTTGATGCTGTTTTTTATGGAAATTTATAAAAAATTATAAGCATAATTATTCAATCACTGATCAGGAAATATAAAAACAAAGGCATTTCTGCATGTACTTATGCGTATATTATAATTTGTATTGTATACATTATCGACGGAATATTGTTGAGTTCATTGCAATATATAAGTTGTTGATTATCATTGAGCTGATACAAAATTGTTGTAATTATCGTTGTTTTTTTCAACACTATTTCATTAGCTTGACATGTATGAATGTAATGGAATTTTTCAATTAAATTTTCACCCACCTCGAGATTAAGAAGCGATGACAATATAATAATTTCATAGCTTTGACCTGGTTCTTACCAAGGTCGTCAGAAAAAAAAATTACATTTCAAAGATTTGGTGGTGAATGCGCTGGTTTCGATACTTTCACCAAAAGTTAGTGAAAGCTTCAATCCCCTGTGGATGAATCAATGTAAGAATTTTTCTTCCGTAGTTGGAAAGTTAAGGAATACGCTTTTGTAGCTATGTGGACTAAAAAGTTATGTTATCGTTCTTGCAGTCATCGTTGCAATAAATAGTGTTGTAACGAAATATTTTTTTCTGATAGTTTGTTGTTATTGTGGGGCGAAAATAAATTGTCGCGACTTACAAGCTAACGAAATTATTATTGAGCCAAGATGAGTGAGAATGAGTTTGTAACTTTATTGCAAAAAAATATATTGTTGTTGGTTTTGTTATAATGTATAGTCCGTAAAATAAAGGCATGGAGTAATAAACCCTCATTTAGTATGCAAAATCCAATGATTATCGGTTTTTCCTAGCAGTTCGTACTTATACCTACCTAGATTTAATACGATAAGCGGTTTATTACTCCATGCCTTTATTTTACGGACTATAATAATTTGCTGTCCAAGGCGAAAATAATTTGTCGCAATACAGAAAGAAGCCTTTGAAATTATTATTGAAGCAATATAAAATCCCTGCAATGAAAATTTCGTGCGAAAATAGCTTGCCGTACTCAGCTTTTATTGTAAAAAAAATGGATGATTGCGTTTGGTGTTGTAATATTTTTTGAACAGTTTGATGTCAATCTAAGCCGAAAATAATTTGTCGCAATACATAAGCTCTTGAAATTATCATTTAGCCAATATGAAATCGGAGTAATGAAAATTGCGTGCAAAAATAAATTGCCGTACTCAGATTTTATTGCAACAAAACATGTCTTGCTCATGTTATTGAACAAAATACGTATAACATTTTTTTGTTATGACGCGTGCAATAGAAATGCATCTAAACATCCTCTAGTGCATATTCTGTTCCACGAACCCAGTAGAAATCTCTATACTACATACTATTGCAAAATTGCACGCAATATTTGTTGCTGTTATTATAAGTTGCTGCAATAACAAGTGCGTGTAGCACAACTTGTAGAAATTATAATTACGCACAATACAAATCGCTACAATTATCATTGCGTGCCAAATTAATTGCTATTGAACCAATATAAAGTTGCTGCAATTAAAATTGCGTTCGAAAATAAATTGCCGTTCTCAGCTTTCATTGCAAGAAAATGGATCCTTGCTGTTGGTGTTGTAATATTTTTTCAAACAGTTTGCTGTCATTCTACACAAGCTGTTGAAATTATCATTTCCTTCAAAGTTTTCCACACTTTCTTCCTACCCATTTTTTCTGAACCGGCAGGAGATGTAAATAGAAAAACAATTGAACTTTGCATTAAAAAGTTGTGATATAAACTTTTATTTTTTCTAATGGGACACAATATATTATTGCATTTTTCGGCTCTCCGGAAAATTCTAGATATGTTTCATTCATGATGTCCTATATCTACTTGCACATTCCTATCTTAGTTTTTCATAAGCTATCCAATGACATTATCTTTAGATTTAACCTTGTACGCCTATGGAATACGGCCAAGACGACTCTGTTTTACAGTTCAATAATGATTTATTACTCTATCACATTAGGAAACAGAGTATAGTTTACTATCTGCGGTAGAATGAATTAAATTGCCGTACTCAGCTTTTATTGAAACAAAAAATGTTTTGTCTGTTATTGTTGTAATGTAATTTGCTGTCATTGTAAAGCGGAAATAATTAGTCGCAACACACAAGCTCTTGAAATTATCATTAATAGTATATTACGTATCAAGTGTTGTAAAAAGTATATTACGCACGGATGGAAAAATTACGCTCGAAGTTGCGTAGCGGCGAGTGCGTAATTGCTTTACAAAACGTATTACGTACTATACATTTACAGTGTGCCAAAAAAGTCTGGACTACTTTTAATATTTTCATTATTATTAGATATTTTAAATGATGCTTAAACACGTTGATTTTTTATTTTAGTTGTCGTTTTTTGTTGTTCGTTTCATGTATACAGAGATATCTAAAAACTAGTTATGACAGGGTACTTCATTTCTTTTTAACCGACGAAACCAAAAAGGAGGAGGTTCTCTATTCGACCCGTATATTTTATGTTTTTCCATCATATTTTTTAATGTCTGATCACGCATAACTTTTTACTGAGGCGTCCGATTCCGATAATTCTTTTTTCAGTGGATAGGGTGTACTTCGAATTTGGTCCCATTTGAATTTAAAAGATGAAATCCACCCTAGGGTAGCGAAATGAAGGATATTGATCACTCACCCTCTGAATTCTGGTCCGTTAACCGATTCTATCAGGCATAACTTTGTACTGGGTTCTTCGATTTGGATGATTCTTTTTTTAATAGATAGGGTATATCTTATATTTGGATTTCGAAAGGAATTAACCACCCTTAAGGGTACAAAAATAGGGGATAATTGATTTTTCACTAGTGAACATTGGCACACACATACGTAGTTGACAATGACAGATCGCTACTGACATTATTCTTGTTTCACATCCGTCAAAATCAGTATATTTTATGAGAGGATGGAATGATATACAAAGTAATGAAATAAACTAACCTGAACAACGAAAATAATTTATATTACAACAAATAGTAAAAGTAGATAATCATATTATTTAACTGGTAATAGTTGAAGTAAGGTGGGTAGGTAAGTATTTTGGAAGTAATAAAAAAACAAGTAAATAGTAATTGGTAGATTTTAGCCATAAAAAATTGAAAAATAAAAAACTTTTTAACAAAAAATTAAACCGACGAAATACGGAACTGAAAATTTTAACAAGTAAACCGACGAAAATCAACTGAAGCAAATAAAATAAACTTCTTAGTCTAAATGATAATTGAGCTCCAAAACCATGGTAACTGATTTTGAGTCGGCGCCAAACAAACTAGTAATTGAATTAGGTGAAGGTAAAATGATGGCAGCGAGATGCACGGCTGCGTTTTGATGACTTCTTTCATAGATAATGATCTTCGATAATTGTTTGTTTGGCGCCGACTCAAAATCAGTTACTTACATTAGTTTAGGAGCCAATTTTCATTTAGACTAAGAAGGTTTATTTTATTTTTTGCTTTTCAGTTGATTTTTTCGTCGGTTTAATTTTTTGTTAAAAAGTTTTTATTTAGTCTCCAGTCCATGAATCAATCTGGCAGTAAATCATTCGTTGTCATTTTTGCCATTGCCATGACGTTGAGGAGTTAAATTTTCGTTCTCACTATCACTTGACATATTGAAAATGTAGGTATTCTTTTTTAAACAGTATCTCATTTTTATTAACTAGAACTTATTTGTCTTTCAAAAAAAGTTTGTATTATTTTGATTTTGACTACGTTGTTGACGGGCGATTGAGCGAACATGACCTACTTGCGGAATTATTAAATGTTCCGCTCACTTTTACGTATACAGTTTAATATATTCAAACTTTGCGTTTCGTTTACGAAAACTATGCGATTTGTTTACCGTGCGTAATGAGCTATTTACTGAGGCTGTGTGTCGTGTGTTTTTGCCTATTTTCTGCAGTGGTCGTAGGTAAACCAATATAAAATCAGTGTAATGGAAATCGCGTGCGGAAATAAATTGCCGTACTCATTTTACAGCAACAAAACAAGTCTTGTTGCTGTTATTGAACGTAATACGTATAACATTTTTCTGTTGCAGAATTGCATGCAAGAATAATTGTTGCTGTTATTTTACTAGTCGATTATAATAATAATAATAATAATAATGTTTATTCAGTTTATGACATATAGATTACAAGAAGTATAGCATATAGATTATAAGAAGAATATAAGTATCAATTATAAAATTATACAAGTATCATAAAAAAAAAAAATCCTCTGAATAAACAAGGAAGACCCACAAAAGGAAGACCTTGAGCGTGGGTATATAGCAATATTTTGGTACATTTACTATATATAAATATAAAATTATACTAGAAGAATAGAAAATTATTAAACAATTATCTCTAAATAAAAATCCCACAAGTATATAAGTGTCACAATATAGTACTATATAAAATATAAAATTATACAAGTATCATAAAAAAAAGAATTCCTCTGAATAAACAAGGAAGACCCACAAAAGGGAAACCTTGAGCGTGGGTATATGACAATATTTTGGTACATTTACTATATATAAATATAAAATTATGCTAGAAGAATAAAATATTATTAAAAAAATTATCTCTAAATAAAAAATCCCACAAGGAAAAAGCCTTGAGCGTGGGTATATCTATGGAGTGAAACAATTATTTTATTTGCAATTTCATAAGTTGAATATCACAAAAGCAGAACTGTTCGAGATTCAATATAAAGGAGTAACATGAACTAGAACAGTCGTTGTATAAGCAATAGATCACAATTAATAGTCAGTATCATAAAAAAGAGATGATTTCCTGTAGAAGTTGCGGAAAGTTCGCTACTTTTCCACGAAGTATTAGTTAGTTAGAGTCTTAAAAGGATGAATCAGTAAATTTTAATTAGTTTGTTCTATTAAGTTAGTGGCGTATTGTTGTCCCAGTACAATAATGTGAGTTCTTAGTAATTTTTTTGAATTTGTATGGATTAGTGGTATCTTTAATATTGTGTGGTATGGTGTTATAGCATTTTGGAGCTAGGATGGAGTAAGAGCGTTGTCCAATTGCTTTTTGCGCTAGCGGTACAAGCTGTGACTTCTTTTGTCGAGTGCTGTACGAATGCTTGGGATAAGAGAAATTTTTTGATTTGTGGTATCTTTCAACCGCTTTAAAGTAATATAGTTGACGTATATCTAACACCTCTGTTTCCAGAAAAAGTTCTTTGGATGAGAATGTTCTTTTTTTCTTATAAATGATTTTGAGGTGATATTTCTGTAAAATTTGAAGTGGATGTAAATGGCTCTTCAATGCACTTCCCCATGTGACCAACCCGTATCTTATGTGGCTTTCGATTAAAGCATGGTATAGGGTTTTTAACTGTGGTATTGTTAGAATTGTACTCAAGTATTTAAATTTTGATAGCATTGATCTGAGTTTTTTACATACAAAGTTGATGTGTACATTCCACTTCATATGTATGTCAAGATATATTCCTAAATATTTAATTTTGGTTTCCATTTTGATGTCGTATGTCTGACTGCCATCTCGGATAGAGAGTTGATCAAAGAGTGGAATTGTGGTGGTATTGCAACAAAATGGCAAGTAGCATGTTTTTTCGATATTCAAAGTTAATAGTTTGTATTAACCTACATTGCTGCAATAACAAGTGCGTGTAGCACAACTTGTAGAAATTATAATACAAATCGCTGCAATGATCGTTGCGTGCCAAATGAATTGCTGCACCCAGCTGACCCCGATAAAATCAGCGACGATGAGGAATATCGGACAATTAAAAACAGGTGACCACGATCTGACGTCATCGAGACTGGTGTTTGTGCACCGAATTGAGTGGATTTGAGCAGTCGGTGAATCGGTGTCACACGTTCAATCAGTCATCTTTTCTCGCTGACCGGTCGTCCTCTGGTCTCTGGTATTGCTCGCGCGAACCTTGTTCCGACAGGTGATAAATGCCTGGCATTAGACAAATGTAAACATCTGGCGAGGGATGAATGTTTCATTGCGTTCGCCCGCTCCGTTCTCCGTTCGCTCTTTTATCATCGTTAGAAAGCGATATTTCAAATTTTTATCGCTCGCTTGCTGCTGGCGGTTCTTTGTAGCGAAATGAGTGAACATGAAGTAATGGTGGTGTACGGCGAACGGTTAGTAATTGGTAGTGGGTTTGTTACATATTCGATTAAGAGTTTGTTTTCATTCTCACAGATCAATCACTATAGGTAGTTAGAGAGCCGCGGGTCTAAAACCGCGATGAGAAGCTATACGTGTTCCGTTTGGTGAGATAAAAGTCCATCCCTCGAAAACCCCCAATCCCAAATATTTTTTAAATCGGGCAGGGCCCACTCCAGTACGAAGGGAAAATATCTATCGACTTTTTCGACGATTTCTATATGTCTTCTGTTATAATAATTTTGTCTAGAAAGTGATTAGTAATCATCTGACAAAGGGGAAGACGATTTGGTTGGGGCGCACTACTCGAAACCTATTTTTGAAAATATTGGGCCCCAAAATCGATCATCGCAAAAATTCGACGTCTCCTAAATGCTAAATTTTGTGCCCCTTCATTTTGTTATGGTCTGTACATCGGGAAAATCCGAGTGGAAGACTTTTTTAGTAGGGCCCGGCCTCAGAGTTGACCAAATAAAGAAATTGTAAAACTAAGGGTGGCTAATTCCTTTCGAAATCCAAATATAAGGTATACCCCATCTATTAAAAAAAGAATCATCCAAATCGAAGAACCCAGTACAAAGTTATGCCTGATAGAATCGGTTAACGGACCAGAATTCAGAGGGTGAGTGATCAATATCCTTCATTTCGCTACCCTTAGGGGTGGATTTCATCTTTTAAATTCAAATGGGACCAACTTCGAAGTACACCCTATAAGAATTATCGGAATCGGACGGCTCAGTAAAAAGTTATGCGTGATCATACATAAAAAAATATGATGGAAAAACATAAAATATACGGGTCGAATAGAGAACCTCCTCCTTTTTGGTTTCGTCGGTTAATGAAACACCTACGACATCGTCTTCATTGGGGAAAGTTGAGGAACTACATTTCAACAAGCACGAACGAGCTTCGGCTCGGGTAAATTCAAGAGGATCCCATCCTCGTCGCCAATGTTCTATTTAGGAAGTAATTGATAATTTTGTGGAGTTTACATATATTCATAAAACGTCAAATACAATATGTCAATCAGTAACTTTGTCTAACTAGATCTATATCAATTATGATATACAGAGATGAACACAACATATATAACAGTCATCTTATTGAATTTCGACAAAGATGGATAATCTCCGACCTCAAAAATCCCCACATACCAATTTTCAATGGAGTCGGGCCATAATAAGAAAACACGTCGCCACCTTGGAGCCGCCATCTTGAACTCATGAATATTGATTAAAACATCACGATATCCGACCCCAAAAAACCGCACATTCCAATTTTAAATTGAATGAAATTTATTAACATAGTTATATAGTAATTTAGTGATATAACAGTAATTATCTCTCAATTTAGTTCCATAGAGAACCTAACTGAAAATATGTACCTATCGTAAGGTATTCAACTTATAAATTGAAATTAAAAGCAGGAGAAGCCACCTAAGCTAGGCTTGAGTTGTGGATCTATCTCCCACAAATAATTAAGTGATTTTCAGTAAAGAGAGAGAGAGAGAAAGGAGAGAAAAAATGAAGAAAAAAAATTAATACTACGCATAGAGAGTTCTTAACATTGCGAATTAAACTTTCTTTTGTCTGTTTAAGGTTGATTGAAAATGTGAAACATTGAGGAGAGGCAACAAACATTAGCATTTCGATGACATTTTCAATTTTCTTGATTGTCGATTATTTTGAGAAATAGTTCCTGGTGAGAAATTACAAATTTTCTTATCTCTTTTTTCTGTGTCTTCTTACCGGTTAAGTGTTTTATGTTAGAAGGAAGCCGGTTATATAATTTGGGTCCGTGGTATGTTATGAATTTCTTGGTATGTGAAATACAGGGAGGAACATTGAGCGCTTGACATGCCATTCTGCGAGTATTATGCGGATGTGAAACATAGTCATGCGGGCCATTTGAAACCCATAAAATTTTATAATAATAAATGGTATAAGCTATATCAACTAGAAAAAAACAAATGCACAGGAGATATTTACACTTTTAATAATCAATCAGTAATTTGTAACCAAAAAAGGTGTTGCCACATTTTTGACACCAAAATCATTTTTGAAAATTTGTTAGTAAAAAGTGTTTATAACTTTATTTATTTATAAACCTAACGCAAAATAATTTATTTGGTGGCATTCATTCATCTCCCTAAGTTCATTTATGTGCTCTTCCTCGCTCAAAAATATTATTTGAGCCGGCGGGGGCGAACAGCCCTTATATAGGGGTTGAAATGTATTCCTGTTATCATTAACTACTAGTTGGGGTACGTTCATTAAACTGTATACACTAAATTATCGATGAGAAAAAATTTCAAACGAAAAAGATCTACCAGGAATAAACAGAGAAAATTCAAAGGGGTGGAAAGGGGTAAAAAGTTGGCCAAAAAGCCTTCCCTCTGGGAGTTAGGTTTTCTGGCCTCTGAAGAAGCTCCATGGAATATTTGGAAGCTTAAGATTGAACCCAAATGCAGTTTTCGATTTTTCAACTTAGCCGGCTATATAACTTACGGGTAGAAAAATAGGGGATAATTTATTTTTCACTAGTTAACATTGGCACACACATACGTAGTTGACAATGACAGATCGCTACTGATATTATTCTTGTTCCGTCAAAATCAGTATATTTTATGAGAGGATGGAATGATATACCAAGTAATGAAATAAACTAACTAGAACAACGAAAATAATTTATATTACAACAAATAGTAAAAGTAGATAATCATATTATTCAACTGGTAATAGTTGAAGTAAGGTGGGGAAGTAAGTATTTTGGAAGTAATCAAAAAACAAGTAGGTAATAATTGGTAGATTTTAGCCACAAAAAATTGAAAAATAAAAACTTTTTAACAAAAAATTAAACCGACGAAATACAGAACTGAAAAGTAAAAAATAAAAACTTTTTAACAAAAAATTAAACCGACGAAATACGGAACTGAAAAGTAAAAAATAAAATAAACCTTCTTAGTCTAAATGATAATTGAGCTCCTAAACTAATGTAAGTAACTGATTTCGAGTCGGCGTCAAACAAACTAGCAATTGAATTAGGTGAAGCGTAAAATGATGGCAGCGAGATGCACGGCTGCGTTTTGATGACTTCTTTCATAGATAATGATCTTCGATAATTGTTTGTTTGGCGCCGACTCAAAATCAGTTACTTACATTAGTTTAGGAGCTCAATTATCATTTAGACTAAGAAGGTTTATTTTATTTTTTGCTTCTCAGTTGATTTTTTCGTCGGTTTAATTTTTTGTTAAGAAGTTTTTATTATTTTTCAGTTCTAGTTTTAATTTTCTTGTCTGAATGCCACAAACATTTTCTATTCATAAATACATTTTTTTTCCTTCTTAGTGCATTTGTATAAAAGCTCTTCTTGATTTTTTTGAATCATTTTTATTTTTAATGTCAATAACGAGGTTTTTAATTTGAATATATTATAGTATTACCGGGAAAAAACATTGAAAACGAGCTTGAACGCTGGCTCGGTGAAATTCTATAATTAACCGTATAATAATAATTTAACGAGCGAATCCACGGAAATTTACATCTCCTTTGATTAAATGAATATTATAGAATTATATTTCCGCACGACTGAGAATTGTGGTTTAATATGTGTGGTTTTGATAAATTATCTATGAGGAAAACCAAACGGCGCGCTTATTCCTTCTACAGCAACACATTCCCGTCAAAGCCTCGTGCATTTTCCAAGAAAATTCAATTATTTCCTCCAAAACCCAATCACATATCCACCATGCATAACTCCGAAAAAACGAACTCCATATAAATAGCTCGCATAACAACGAATAACAAACAACCTGTGTAAGCTCATTACTTCCCGCGAAAGCAGCTGCGTTTGCCTTTCATCTTTCCTTCGAAAACGACGAGAAAGCAAAAAAGCTCATCGACCCACGTCAGCGAATGGCGCGCGGAGTTGGTTTATCGATTGATCTAGTTTGATAGAGCACCGCATGTCACTTGTTTAACATTAATTTGGGTAGTTTACAGTTTGTGCGAGCGCCACTTTACCATCGCGGAGAGTGTATTGTGCCAAATTCGCTCGATATTGGAACGCCATCGGAGAGGCAGCATCCATCAGGATAATGAATTAGTGAGGGGGTTCTCGAACGGATCGGTAGATTGGCGATTCTTAATAATGTTACGAAACTGGGGTCCGGTCCATTAAAATACCGAAATAACACAATAATGCACTTTGAAACAACTGAATAAATCAATTACAGTTCACCACTGAAATATTGCGCACGACACCGTATTTGAACCAACCTTTCTTCTTGACTAAACCATATAATCCAATGAAAAGAACAAAAATTTCAACAAAATCTAACAAAAATTACAAAACAGCTGAAATTATGGATTCAGGTAGTTAAATTTATGGATTATCCATTAAGCAATTCTTTATCATGCCAGGCCATGAAAATATTTTTTTTTTATTTTAGCTTAACAGAAAAATAAAACACGTTGTAGTTTGCGATTTTTTTACAAAAATAGTAAATCCAAATCTATATCTTTATATAAGTATATATAATTCTAGTGTACGTGTGTATAGTTTTGCCAATATCAATTGCAGAAGCATAAAAAAGACTTGCGGCGAAATCCTGTGAGCAGCAGTGGCGGAGATAACTAATTTTATTTAGATATTTTAAGATTTTAAAAATACTTCATAAATAATGAAAAAAAAAAAAAAATAAAGACAAGCTTTTATTTACCTATACAAATACATTAAGAAAGACAAATAATTTCTTTCATTGTTTGATGTAGGTTATTATTATATCCTAAAACGTATTTCGATCGGCACACACCAAGACCATAGACGCTACTGGTTTTTAATCTTTCAGAGCTATTAAAACACAAATATAACGCGTGATTTATGACCTCCCATCGTAGAGACACACCTGCCAGCATTGATGTCCGACTTCATTGGCCCAGACGAATCGGTTGTACAGACAGCCGTCACTCGAGTCCACGTTGACTATCGGCTCTTTTGATCTACCGTTTGCCGACGGAAATTTTTTACGAGTAGTACAGTTTATTTTTCGTTCCGTTTCTTCGCATATACGCTCGTGTTAGCGAAGTGAGTTTTCATTTGCTCCCTATAGAAACAGCTTCTGCAATTGATATTGGATGGACTATATGTCACTAAACTCCTCCTAAACGGCTGGACCGATTTGAATGAATTTTTTTGTATGGGTTTGGGTGGCGCCCTGGATGGTTTAGATCCACAAATCAGCCCGGCAGATGGCGCTGCAGTCGGTATCTAGGTTATTTATCTATACTAACTAAACGGCTGGATCGATTTGAATGAATTTTTGTGAATGCATTCAAGTGGGGGCCTGGATGATTTAGATTCACAAATCAGCCCGGCAGATGGCGCTGCAGTCGGTATCTAGGTTATTTATCTATACTGCAACTAAACGGCTGGATCGATTTGAATGAATTTTTGTGAATGCATTCAAGTGAGGGCCTGGATGATTTAGATTCACAAATCAGCCCGGCAGATGGCGCTGCAGTCGGTATCTAGGTTATTTATCTATACTGCAACTTAAACGCTGAGTCGATGAATGATTTTTGTGAATGCAGTCAAGTGGGGGCCGGTTTTTAAAAGGGAAAAGGGATAGCGTGATAACGAGATAGCGGGATAATGGGATAGCGGGATAACGGGATAGCGGCATAAGGGGATAACGGAATAGCGGGAAAACTGAATTACGGGATAATGGAATAACCGGATAGCGGTATAGCGGGATAACTGGATAACGGGATAGCGGCATAACTGGATAGCGGGATAACGGGAAGAAGAGATAAACTGAATGAAACAACACAAAGAAAAACAAAGGAAAACAAATTCTACGCAAACGAGTTTCCAGGAAAAAAATTAGGCAATATAGAAATTTGGACAGGACAACATCTGTCGGGTATATATATATATATATATATATATATATATATATATATATATAAAATGGAAGGAATTTAATGGCCCTCAGAGAAAAGTGCTAACCGTAGACACGTGTTTCGGGCTCTCGGCCCTCATCAGTACGGGGGAGAAGTGCAAGGATGAACAACACTTGGTAGAAAACGACAAATCAACGGAATCAACAAACAGAAGCCAGCCGCTCATTTGTGATTTCGGTCAGCAGACCCTGAATTCCAGGGCAACAACCAACGTCACCACGGAGGCAGCTATAGCTACCTGCGTGACATCCATGTCCATTAGATTCCTTCCATTTTGTTTTTAACAGTCCCCTCGATATTACTCTCTTTCATATTTATATTCCTGGACTCGGATGTCACGCAGGTAGCTATAGCTGCCTCCGTGGTGACGTTGGTTGTTGCCCTGGAATTCAGGGTCTGCTGACCGAAATCACAAATGAGCGGCTGGCTTCTGTTTGTTGACTCCGTTGATTTGTCGTTTTCTACCAAGTGTTGTTCATCCTTGCACTTCTCCACCGTACTGATGAGGCCGAAGCCCGAAACCGTGTCTACGTTAGCACTTTCTCTGAGGGCTATGTCCATTAATTCCTTCCATTTTGTTTTAACAGTCCCTCGATATTACTCTCTTTCAATATATATATATATATAATATATATATATATATATATATATATATATATATATATATATATATATATATATATATATATATATTTATATATACGGAAAGAAAAATTCGTCGTGTGACGGTTTCAATCGAAGTTCAGGAAGACGATCTCCAACCACTGATAAGATTTGCCAAAAATATGCGGACAGTACCTATGTCTTCAATAGCTCAGTTGGTAGAGCATCAGACTAGAGATTTAGAGGTCGTGGGTTCGAATCCCGCTTGAGGATGTTTTTTTCTTTAATTTAATAATTTGTCTGATATGCCACAATTTTTTCTTTCATGTATTTTTCACAGACGCAATTTTCCACTTCGTATTATATATTTGGCAAAATTTTATCAGTGGTTGGAGATCATCTTCCTGAACTTCGATTGAAACCGTCACGTCGATGGTGATGTGGGGGTGAAAGGTTAATTGGTCTTGATGGCCACTGATGAGTACTCGAAATCTTTTCTATCGTCCTAACACTAACACTAACATTAAATTATGGGAAAAAGCGATTCACAAATATGCGGACGTTCCTATGTCCTCAATAGCTCAGTTGGTTAGAGCATCTTAGTAGAGATTTAGAATTTAATAGTTTGTCTGATATGCTACAATTTTTGATTTCATGTATTTTCCACAGACGCAATTTTCCACCTCGTATATATATATATATATATATATATATATATATATATATATATATATATATATATATATATATATGTGTGTGTTGAGATAGTTTCTCGCGTTTATGTGTTCTTGGTCCGATTTCACGACGTTTCGGCAAATTCACATTTGCCATCTTCAGGTGATGTCTAGAAATTCGATTGTTTCGAACTCGAACAGTCGATTCATATCTCCAATACTTCTGGGGTTGTAGCTCAAAATATGAAAATTCGGAGAATTTTTGGATATTTTTATTGAATTTAGTAGGTTGGGGATTTAAATAAAATACATAATTCGTTTTGCACCGTCTATCTCAAACGTATAAACGATTCGTACAAAAGCTGAGTATCGACTTACTATGTGTATATCATTCCTGAAAGGATCTAGTGTTTATAAGTGCCAGAAGTGTTTATTACAGTTCATAAATCAGACCCTCTTTGGAATGCCGCAGGGAGGATTTTTCGATAAATTATAACTATTTGATTTGCGTTTTGTTTTTTGTTTTTAGCGTCTGGCATGGTAAAGAATTGCTTAATGGATTCTTCATACTTTTGAATTCTTAAATGCAGAATTTTAGCTGTTTTGAAATTTTGGTTAGGTCTATATGTCTATTAATTGGATTATCAGATTCTAAAAAAGAAGATGTAAGTTAAAGCTTGCCAATAACGCAAACTTCCTGTGTTCCTATATATGGCAAACGAAAGTTACGTGTTTATTGAAAATCAGTATTCGACAGCGATTTTCTGTTTTTTTTTTGTACATCTTAGGAGAAAAAAGGACTTTGAGATGTTTTTCATTTTTCCTACAGCCGACATTTTGTCGACTGCTTATTGTTTATCTCAACTTTCTTATTGACTTATTTTCAAACTGTAGAGAGTAATTTTAGGAGAATGAACACTCTCCAGATGGAATTCCTAAGACAACAATATAAAATGTTTTGCATCCCCCAACATTCCACGAAAAAACATCTCGTTTTTCCGACTGAACATTTTATTCCATCCCGTCCTCTAATTTTACAATAAATTAACCTTTCCGAGCCACATAGATATCGGATTATCCTATATAGAGCCCATTACTTTCCATAAAAACAGCTGTCTCTCCATTCCGTTTCTCCCCTTTTCGTGAAATAACCATCGGGGTTCGAAAGAAAGCATAAATGGATTTCTCGATCGCTCGCCGTCTCCCCAGAGGAATACCCCGTAGACGAGACGGAGAGAAGTTTATTGATTGATCCACTCGGATGATAGAAGAGAATAAATATGGGAAAATGCATTCAGAAGGTTGTTCAATCTTGGCTTCTGATTGCAGTGGGTGTTCTTTGAACCGATCTCATCAAGTTTGGCCTACATATTTTCCGATAGTATTAGGTAGATTTCATTAAAATTATTATTTTATGGAGGCCTTTCGAAGAAAATCCTGTATATCTTCGCCAAATATACGTATATACAGGGTGTATTCAACGACTATTCTAAAATTGATTTTAATCTACAGGGTGTTTCATATTTGAATGCTGATCCTAAAGGGCGATAATCCTTGGATGATTTTAAGAAAAATTCTTCATATGAACATAGGTCCGCAACCGCTTTATTTCTGAGATACAGGATGTCGAAATTTAACAAAAAAATCAGTTATTCCTCAATATCTCTGAAACCGCTTTGGCTTTTTTTTTCAATTTTGGTACATGCAAAGTACGCATAAAAATACATTTTTTCCATGATAAAGGATTTCCTAATTTTCATCAGTGGCGTCCCTCTTAACATGCCCTGCCATATTTTTTATCAAAATAATGATACGCCACTGTCTTTTTTTTCCAAATAAATATTATTTTTGTAATTGTCCTCTATCTTCCCATAAAAATGGTATCTTTCCTTTTTTTCGTCCGACGAACCGTTTTTGAGTTAGAAAATAAAATGCATTCATTTGCTTGTCCCTATGCGAAATCAGCCGTTGAAGAGTAGTAGGATTATCTTGTGCTATGCTATGAACACATTCCGTTGTTTTCAACATAATTTTGACACTTCTTTAGCTAGATACGTGATATTATTTACGTTATAAAATCTTGTTTATTAAAAAAAACATGGTAAATTTTACAAATACCGAATTAGCAGACATGCATTACTTGTATGGGCTTGCTGACGGGAACGCATATGAAGCCAGTGTCGGGGTCTTCTATCACTATTACTAAAGACGAGTGTAGCCTGAAGGCTCTTACTCTTTGGACTCAAATAAGTGGGCAACAGCCATTCACGAATTTAGAATTTTGACTGAACAAGGACTAGAGACCAGTCTCTAGCCCTTGCCATGATGGTGTTCCTCAAAAATGGCCGAGAAAGGAATTTTGAAAAATATGTCTATCATATATCTATAGAGGATGCAGCTTTCACTACCCAGTATGGATTGGTAAGTAGCCCATCACTCCAGCGAGCGCCTGGGACGTTTAAAGCGCGAGGGGTCGTCTATGTTGTAATCAGTGACTTCCCTAACGAGGGGGTTCTCGTGGGTTATTGCGCAATCAAATACTTTCTGATTGCGATCTCTAATGATACTTCTGATGGAAGGCAGATTTAAGTCTTCGATGATCCGATCGTTCCGCACGTACCACGGAGAGTTCTTTATTATCCGCAGAACCTTCATTTGGGCCCGTTCAAGGACACGAATGCTGGTTCTGCAGGTTTGGCCCCAGGCGGCTGAGGCATACAAAATAACAGGCCTGAATATCATTTTATAAATCATGACTTTCTTCTTGAGAGAAAGTTTGCTTTTCCTGTTTATCAGGGGATACAACGTGCAGATTTTCTTAGAAATTTTGTTCTTGACAATTTTGACGTGTGGTCTCCAGGTGAGCCGGCGATCCACCGTAACTCCCAGGTACTTGACCTGCTCTGACCATTCTATCTCCCTTCCAGAGCTAGACACTCCCCTCTCCGGGTTGTTTCTTTTCCGACCCATCGAAATCGCCTGCGTTTTGTCAGGATTCAGCTTTATTTTCCACTCCAGGTACCACTGCTGGAGGTCGTTCAATGCATTCTGCAAATAAACGACACCCATCGAATGATTGGCTGAAGAGGAAAGCAAAGCCGTATCGTCAGGCATATGAAGCCAGGCGACTGTATCAAGAGCGCTTCCCAAATAGAATGGTTCCTGATGCTCGAACGATTTCAAGCACCCACAGAAGGTTATGTGTAACAGGAAGTTTTGAGCCAAATCATCACTTCAAAGGAGCACATCGGACTGCGAGAACTCCAGCAATTGAGGTAGCTGTTTTAAATTCAGTTGACGAAAATCCTGAAATAAGTACGAGGCAAGGTACCAATAATTTGAATATCGCCCATATGGAAGATTCTTCATGATTATTTATTTTTTCCCTGTCACATTCAACGGGTTTAGGCTCTACTTCCTCGAGACTTTTCATTACGAGTGAGTTTCTGCCAAATGATTTCTCCAGAAAGTTACCGGGACAGGAAAATTTTATTCACAGGGAAATTTTATTCACGGACGAAGCTAGTTTTACTAAAAAAAGGATCAGAAATTTTTATAATAATCATTTTTGGGCCGAGGAAAATCCGCATGCAATCGTGGAATCTCATCACCAGGAGCTGGAGTTATTGGAGATTATCTAATTGGACCTTTTTTTTACCACACAGATTAAATGGACATAATTATCGCCGATTTCTTGAAGATCATTTGCCAATTCTGTTGGAAGATGTTCCTATTTTAATGCGAAATCGCATGTGGTTTATGCAAGATGGTGCAACTGCTCATTTTAGTGCTCTGGCACGCGAATATTCAAACCAACACTTTCATAATCGCTGGATAGGTCGTGGGGGAACAGAGTCATGGCCAGCTAGATCCCCAGACTTAAACAGTCTTGATTATTTTCTTTGGGGACATCTTGAGACTTTGGTGTACAGTCAACCAATGCTAACTGAGGAAGAATTGCGAAACCGCCTAATAGTTTCCTGTGGAGCAATAAGGAATACTCCAGGAATTTTCCAAAGAGTACGCGAGTTAATTACAAGGAGGGCCGAAGCGTGCATACTTGCAGGAGGCGGACATTTTGAACAGTTAATTTGATTTTGGTATTTTTTGTTCATAATAGTTATGTTTTTAAAAATAAAAAATGTATTTTTATGCGTACTCATTACAAAAACTAAGTAATAGTTACCATAAAATTATAAAAATCATGCCTAGATCCTTTGGTTTCCACAATTGTGAAATTAAGACTAAGACAAAAAATCGAATAGGGACAAGCAAATGAATGTATTTTATTTTCTAAATCGAAAACCGTCCGCCGGACGAAGAAAAGGCAGGAGACCATTTTTATGAGAAGATAGAGGACAATTACAAAACGAATATTTATTTGGAATAAAGACAATGGCGTATCATTATTTTGATCAAAAATATGACAGGGCATAATAACAGGGCATAATAACAGGGACGCCACTGTTGAAAATTAAGAAATCCTTTATCATGGAAAAAATGTATTTTTATGCGTTCTTTACATGTACCAAAATTGAAAAAAAAAAACTGAAAGCGGTTTCAGAGATATTGGGGAAGAACTGATTTTTTTGTTAAATTTCAACATCCTGTATCTCAGAAATAAAGCGGTTGCGGACCTATGTTCATATGAAGAATTTTCCTTAAAATCACCCAAGGATTATCGCCCTTTAGGATCAGCATTCAATTATGAAACACCCTGTATTTTGTTCACTTGTAAATATATTTGAGTTGATGGAATTTCGTACTGATTTGTATTATCCAAGCTGTGTAGATACAAGCAATGCACACAATTTCAAAGTACTCCACAATGTATAATTCTAAAAAAAACAATTTCAAGTCTTTGTAACTAACACAAGCAAGTAATTGTTTTAGTCAGTAGTGAGGCATCCCCATTCGAAAGGGATTTTCTATTCAGCACTATTCATTCGGTGCATTAATTGAAATAAATGTTAAATGGAATTTTGTAAATTCAATTGAGGTTTTTTTTATAAATTATTGGTTTTGAAGGAAAGTTGAAATTGATCTATTGTTGTTTTTAGTACAAAATTGTACACATCTCGAGCCTTCATATTAAACGGATTGTAGAATCTACTTCTCACTTTACCACAAAGAAGTGGTAATCCCAACTTGTTGATATCAAAGAAACCTGTTTTTATCGTCTAAATTAGAATCGGAGAAAGTATTTCAAAGTAAACACTAAAAAATTAGGCAAAAAAATCTCACGAAGTAACAGCATCAAATTTGCCTTAAAAACTAGCAAGTGGGCCATGAAGTTACTGACACGCATCAGTGTATTTAATGAGATTTCTTTATTCAACTTTGTTATGGCTCAGAGAATAGACAAGAACTGAATAGGGAGTTGTGGATCAATAATACATACTCTGGTCAGCACGTAAACCAGTGAGTAAGATAGAAAGAATAAATAATTAATAAAAAAAAAACATTTTAAAGGCACGCTTTTATTCAAATGCGCTAAAAAGTTATAAATAATTGCTTTGGATGTGCGACGTAGGTTAAATCCGTGAGTTATAGAATCAAGAGCTTGTCGCGCAGGTTTTAGTTCGAATACAAAAGCGATAAGCTATAACTCACGGAATAACCTACGTCACTCATCAAAAGCAATTTTTTTAACTTTTTAGCCCATTTGAATAAAAGTTTGTCTTCAAAAAGGTTTTTTCATTAATTATTTTATTTTGCTTTTTAGTAAGTACGCCTTAATCCATAAAAATAGACATATTTTTCAAAGGTCATGGAAAAAAGGCAAAAAGGCCCTACCTAGCAACTACAGACCTATCGCACTGCTATCTATTATTTCAAAGGTCATGGAAAAAGCCATCAACATCGAGCTCATGAAATATCTGGAAGACTCAGGAATTGTCAACGATAGGCAATATGGCTTCCGCCATCAGATATCAACTGGTGACCTGCTCGCTTACGTCTCACATATATGGCAGCTATCTATTGAAAAGTATGGAGAAACTTTAGCTGTGGCATTAGATATCTCCAAGGCGTTCGATCGAGTTTGGCACCAGGGACTCCTCGCCAAGCTTCCGTCTTATGGCTTGCCCCCTCAGCTGTGTTCTCTGCTTGCTAGTTTTCTCTCAAACAGGTCTCTCCATGTAGTGGTCGATGGAGTTTCATCTGACACTCTACTCATAAATGCTGGTGTTCCGCAAGGATCTATTCTCGCACCAACACTATTTCTACTTCACATCAACGACCTGTTGAAAGCAACTTCATGTCCAGTACACAGCTTTGCCGATGATAGTACCCTCCATACCGCTTTCTCTTCCAGGGCCCCTATATCAGCCCGTGAAACCAGAAATGAACGAGGAAGAAATGTTAATAATATAAATATGGACTTAGCAACAATTCTCGAATGGGGATCTAATAACTTGGTAGAATTCAATGCAAACAAAACACAAGCATGTCTTTTCTCTAGAAAAGCCGAACTCACTGTGCCTAACATAACTTTGTCAGGAGTAACCATACCACTGAAGCCATCCATATCGATGCTTGGTATTACTATCAGCAATAACCTTTCCTGGGAAAATCACGTGAGGTCCATTGCCAAAAGTGCACCCCAAAAAACTTGGTTTTCTGTTTCGTGCCAAGAGCTATTTCACCCCCAGTCAGCTGCTTATGATCTATAAGGCACAGATCCGACCTGTCCTGGAATACTGTTCCCATATTTGGAGTGCGGCACCTAAACATATCCTGAGGCTATTGGATTCTGTCCAAAAAAGGGCAATTCGTCTCGTCGGTGATGCCTCGCTTACAAACTCGCTCACTTGTCTGGAACACCGTAGAAAAGTTGGCGATTTGTCTCTATTTTATAGATATTTTCATGGGCAATGCTCTTCTGAAATATCAACAATCGTTCCTGCTTTGGCAGTCTCTTCGAGATTAACCCGTAAAGTTCAGTCATCACACCCCTTCGTGGTCACTTTGGAGACCTGCAGAACATCACTTTCCAAAGACTCGTTCATCCAACGAACAGCGAGGCTTTGGAACTCATTGCCTAGGGAGGTGTTCCCCGAGGCATACAACCTTCAGAAATTTAAGAAGAACACCAACTCCTACCTTCTTTCCCTAGGTTCCCACGATGTTCTCTGAACATTACAGGATATCCCTTTTCGTGGGAACCAGAACATAAAAAAAAAAAAAAATACCGGAATCAAGATATATAACCACCTGCCGAACGAAACTAAAATATATAAAAGCAGCAAAAATTTCAGACTTAATGTTGAGACATTATTAACAGAAACACCATTTTATTACTTGGATGAATATTTTTTATAATAGATTTCAATTTGTCACCAAAAGGGTAATTTTTTAATTTTTGATAACCGTAATGTATTATACTCCTATGTAGTAATGTAATAATTATACCTTGGATGAATATTTCCGTAATAATTATACCCTTTCTGTAATAAGGTGTGAACTGAAATGTTCAAACTTTGAAAAACCTATTTAAATTCTTTGATATGTAGATGGTTTGTATTGTTCTCCTGCATATTGTTATTAATTTTGGATTAACAAGCTTTGTCAACAAGGGTTATTTCACTTATGACAATAAAGTATACTTTGAATTGAATTGAATCTTTGCATTTTTGTTAATGCATCGTTATTATGAGGCATTTTCCCTGTAATTCTGAGCTATCTAGTTCTTCAATGAGGAGACCATCTAAAGATAATTCTTTCGCCATCTTGGAGCCGCCATCTTGAATTTATGAATTTTGACAATAAATGCATAATATCCGACCCCAAAAACCTCCACATAGCATTCTGAAAAGAATCGGACCATAATTACAAAACTCGTCCGCCGTCTTGAATTTATGGATCATCACAGAGATCGTTGGCCATCTGGGAGCCGCTATTTTTATTTTATGAATTTTGACAAAGAATTATTAATCTTCGACACCGAAAACCCCCATGTACCAATTTTGAATCGAATCGGATCATAATTACAAAATTCGTCCGCCATCTTGGAGCCGCCATTGTGATTTTATGAATTTTGACAAAAAATGCATAATCTCCGACCCCGAAAACTTCCACGTAACAATTTTGAATAGAATCGCGGACCATAATCACAGAGATCGTCGGCCATATTGGAACCGCCATTTTGAACTTTGCCAAAAAATTCATAATCTGCGACCCCAAAAACCCCCACAAACAAATTTTGAATAGAATCGGACCATAAGCAGAAATCTCATTCGCCATCTTGGTGTCTGAACACCTGCCAAATTTCAGGTTAATCGGACAACTAGAAGTGGGTCAAGATTTGATTACACACATCGGGACAGGTGAAACTAGGGAAAAGCTTGTAAAAAGGGAAAATATTGAAAAAACAGGCAGAACTCGAATTTATGAGGAAAAATAATCAGCTGGAAGATGTTGAGACCTTTACATGTAATAGGAAATCTCTCAGTAAAATTGTGTAACTGTGTTGATTTTTGTACACTTTTCTCACTTGATGGAAACATATAACGTTCTAGACATTGTTGTATTTTGTTCCCTTGAAACTAAGTGGCACATAGAATATCCTCCAAATATAACGCAAAACACAACAAAACAATAATTGAACGATAATCTAATAAATTTTACACTAAATAACTCGAAACTTCCTCAAACACTAAAGAAAACACTCACGAAATTCAGCTGTCGAATCTTCCGAAAGCATCCGCTATGTATTTTCTATTATTGATTTATATGCTGTCCAAATTCAATAACGTGGGTTCGGATTTTATTCATTCATATTATATACAAAATTCCATTTCTTATCTACAGCAATAATTCACAACGCTTTATAGTAAAGACCGTGAACTTATTTCAAGCTGATTACGAAAGATATTACCCATTAATGTAAACTAACCTGTTGGATTCCGAAGCAATCTATTTTTAGCACAATTATAGAGCTGCGTTAATGTCGTAATTCATGAATTTTTTATGGGTTTCCATTGCGCCTACACTTCCACAAAGCAATTATCGAATAGCATAATAGTAGCGTAGATTCGATTTTCAACATTGTTTTCGATAGTGATGGCGGTTTGCATAAAATAGCGACGTTGGCGTGCTATTACGATGGAAATATCACACAGAGTGTACTTTCATGTAGGTGAACTAGAATGTTACCAAAATAGCGTTAGGAATGTCTAGTGAAGTACGCTGTGTATTTTTTAACAGTGAAGTTATTTAATAGTCAATGTTCATTATTGTTTTTTGCTGTAGAGCGTAAATGAACAGAGAATAATTAGTTCAGTACACATTCCTACCAATAGTTTCACGAACTGTTTTAGGTCCACAAAGTTCCAGGTGGATCTGGAGTTTAGGCCAGTATTCGCGGAGTTTCCGACTTAGAATGATCTATCGAATGTTTACGGTTGAGCTGATAGATGACATCCGCGAAAGTTCTCGAAAGGTTCGAGATATGGCCTTCGCGAATATTCTAGTATTTTCCATCATTAGTTCCCATTCATTTTCAAGAACCCAAAGCAGGGTTCAAACGATTACAATCGCGATTTAAATCACATGATTTTTTCAATTTAAATCATGATTAAAATCAAAATTTCTGATAAGTTATGATTAAGAGAAAATATAACTTTGAGTTTTAATTAAATTGTTCATTTATCAAAAAAATAAATGTATTAATAATGTATGCTTGTACAAAAAACCTATTTTGCAGCTTATTCCGTTCCTAATCGATTTCTGAGTTTGGAATGGACTAAACCAAATGTTGAGAAAATTATCTCGACTGATGCGGAAGAAGCGGCAGCACAAAATAATTGTCTAATTATGAGGAACTCTTTTGGGTATATTTTAAAGCAAGATTTTTTCACCTTATGGGCAAGAAGATATGCCAACAAATGATATGGGGTTATACAATACAATAGAAATAGAAAAAAATGCAAAAAATAAAAATAATATTTTTTTCAAAAAAATCGTATTTTTTATGATTTAAAAAAAACATGATATTTTTCAACCCTGACCCAAAGACTCAATCAGAAACAAAAACACACAATAAGGTGAGAAAATAAAATACCCAGCAAGAATGATCGGTATCCCATGGAAATTGCTATTTAATTAAAATATAAATAAATTTTACAATGTTTGATACACAGTTTATTTGCAGAAATGTAAAGAAAAACGATAATCAAAGGTTGATCATGTATATTGACACAACAAACAACAGCAACTCATATTTTTTATCAAAATTATTTCGAAGATATAGTTTTATGGCAATTTTGAAGGTTTTAAAACTTCTTCATATATTGTAGCGCCTTGAAGATGGATTTATAAACGTCGGAACGTCGACGAAAGGTCAAAAGTTGTTTCAGTTGACGGTACCTAAACCCAAGATAATTTAAATTTAAACTTTAAACTATAATCAGGTCACAAGACATCCGGATGATAAGCTTTTCTCAGCTGCTACAGAGCATTTCCAATAATTCTGTAATTATCTCTCAGTTTCCTCGGTTTTATGTTTCCGAAGATGAAAGCGAGTTTATTGCCTTGAATTGTTTCGTTTCGTTTATTGTCTTGCGTTGAAATCAAGTTTCACATTGCTTAAAAATGTCGAATACACATGCGTTCGGGCATTTCAATACGTTTATGAGTTGGCGCGGCTAATATTTGAATATTATGTCAACTTCGAAAAAATATAAACTATAATTTCTTGATAAATGTTCGCTAAAGTAAAAACAATGTTGTCGAATAAAGTTAAAAATACAACTCAAACCCAATTCTCAAGACTCACAACTAGAGAATAGCAAATTGAAACCTCGTCGGAGGATAATTCAGTTTTGACCTTCCTTATTTTGCATGTTTCATATAGGTGATTTTTTTTGTAAAATCACTTCTTTTCACTGGTTTCATATGCTGTTAGAAATGATGCCTTAACGTTGGAAACATCAAAGGAATGGAGTCTTAAAAATGCATAAAAACATGTACAATACCTTCTACTTATTTTGATATATCTGAGGGTTTGGTTATTGTGAATAAAAAAAGTGCTCAAATCGTGCTCCCGGTATTTGATTCAGATAAATCGCGAGTCTCATAGAATGTACGTTTGCTTAAGTTAGCTTTATGACAGTGAAACAAAAAAAAATTTAACACAAAATTAAACCGACGAAATACGGAACTGAAAAGTAAAAAATTAAATAAACCTTCTTAGTCTCAATAACTAAGCTCCTAAACTAATGTGAGTAACTAATTTTGAGTCGGCGCCAAACAAACAAGCAAATGAATTAGGTAAGGCGTAAAATGATGGCATCGAGTTGGGCGGTGATATTCTGATAATTTTTTTGAAGTAATTTAATGATCTTCGTTGATTGTTCGTTTGGCGCCGACTCAAAATTAGTAACTTACATTAGTTTAGGAGCTTAGTTATTGACACTAAGGTTTATTTTATTTTTTACTTTTCCGTATTTCGTCGGTTTAATTTTTTGTTAAAATGCTTTTTTTTAATTTTTTGTGGCTGAAATCTACTGATTACTAACTACTTGTTTTTTATTACTTCCAAAATACTTACCTACCCACCTTATTTCAACTATTATTATTTGTTGAAATATAAATTATTTTTGTTGTTCTGGTTAGTTTATTTCATTACTTTGTATATCATTCCATCCTCTCATAGAATATAATGATTGTGACGGATGTAGGAGAACAAAAATAATGACACTAGCGATCTGTCACTGTCAACTACATATCAAATGTTCACAAGTTAAAAATCAATTATCCCCTATTTTTCTACCCGTAAGGGTGGATAATTCCATTCGAAATCCAAATACCCTATCTGATAAAAAAAAATCAGCCAAGTTGAATATCCCAGTACGAAGTTATGCCTGATAGAATCGGTTAACGGACCAGAATATCCTTCATTTTGCTAACCTTAGGGGTGGATTTCATCTTTTTAATTCAAATGGGACCAACCTATCCACTGAAAAAAGAATTATCGGAATCGGACCTCTCAATAAAAAGTTATGCGAGATCATACATAAAAAAAAATATGCGCGTCGAAAACCTTCTCCTTTTTGGTTTCGTCGGTTAAAAAATTGAAATACGACCAGCAATTATTTGGTACACTCGTTCCTATTCATATAAAGAAACTTCCACCCCTATAAAGTCAGCAAAGCCCTTGATTAATAATCGATAAAATTTTCTGTCGAATAATTGTCGTAATTTTGTCGTTTTTATAGGGGATGGCTGTGCTAATTTGATAACTGTTGCACTGCTCTACAATAAATTTAAGAGTAAAAGTCATGTTTCAAAAATATTGTTATTAAATTTCTCGTATAATTGTCAATCATTAAACATAAAAAATGCATAAAAATATATTTAAAGAAAATATACGCCTTTTTATGAATATTTCCTGGTGTGCGTGAAATTTCGAGTTCTTGGCAACATCGCATTCATATAATACATCTGATTTATGCATTTTACATGAAAGGCGAAATAAGTGTCTTAGAATTTTGAATTCAAATTTTCAGAAGGTTTTTTTGTAAACGTTTATTAATTCTGTTTCAACAATGCTCACTATACATATATCACTTGAACAATATTTCTTGGAACTGAAAATTCAATTAACAATTTTTGAAATTTTCTGAAGCAAAAGAACGGCGCACCTGTTTTCCCAAGGGGTGGCTGTGCTAACTTGATATCAAGTTAGCACTGCTACTACAGTAAATTGACGACCGTGAGTCGAATATCAAATATATTTTTATAAAAATTTGTCGAATAATTGTCGAAATACATTCAACATAATAAAAATACTTTAAAATATATTTCATAGATCATATATATATATATATATATATATATATATAAGCATTTATATGCTCACTGTGTATCAGTTGAAATTTTTTTTCTTACAGCCGAAAACTCATCTTACAATTGTCGAATGAAGCAAAAAACGATGAATTAATTGAAATAATCTTTTTTTTTAAATACACACTATCTCAGTTGAATATCGTTTCTTCCAGCCCAAAATCCATTTAACAATTGTCGAATTACCAAAACATAATCGTGCAGTTTTTGAATTTCCTGAAGCAGAAGAACGGCGCACATTTTTTTTCTAAAGGGTGCTGTGCCTACTTATATCAAGTGAGCACTTACTTTTGAGAAATTAAAAAACTGCACACGATTATGTTTTGGTAATTCGACAATTGTTAAATGAATTAATGTTCGTCATATTCAATGGACATTGATGAACAAATAGAATTTTAGAATTAATCAACGTTTACAAAAAAAAAACGAATTTTTTATTATGTTCAAGCGATTTCCACAATATACGACAATTTTAATAAAAAAAATTTAAATCGATTTCCACTCGTGAATTTAACGTAATGGCAGTGCTAACTTGATATCAAGTTAGCACATATCTCCTATAAAAAAAAAGCTCGACAATTTTTTTGTATTCACGACAAATTGACGAAACTTATTCGTCAAATATTGGCTTAGGGTTTTTCGATTTTTGAGCAAGTGACTTCATAGTGGTGAAACTTTCACTAGATCTTTATTCAGTACGGTCGACAAAAACAAATGGCCATCTTTGAGCAGCTATCTTATTTTTTAATAAATGTCTTGAAGTGCATTCTCGGGATTCCAAATCACTGTCAGTAATAATTAACACATTACTTTATTATTATCTGTTTTCACTAATTGCACTGTTTTCGTCAGCGTTAGATATGCATGTGTGTGCATACAATTGGACGTATTTCCTATTGAAGCGTTTGATATCGGTTGTGAGTAAATATTTACCGATGATTTGATAAATGGGTCAAGGCCGTCACCCTTCAATGTATACCGAGTAAATTGGTACTTTTATGCCACCAAGGTGAGGCTCGCTCGTGCTTTGATTTTTGCAGTTCGCTTTGTTCGCATATTCTCGCCGAAAGCGTCGTAGTACAGAGGAGAGGCGAAAGAACATCTGATTACTTTTTGATGGAAGTGATTGTCCGCCGAGTTTCAGTTCCATTTTCGTGTAATAATTCTTCTGTATTATGATTTTTGTTTCTGTGTGTTGAACTTTGATATTAATACGAATATTGAAATTCTCGCCTAATCATTGTCCGCTTATTTATACTTCACAAATACAACACAATAATGCAACTCTATCAATTGAATTACTCACAGTCCACTTTTAAGATATTGCGCACGACTCTGAACCACTTTTGGTTTTCATCACGATTAAATACCATTGAACTGTACTGTCTTCGCCGGCTGGGCTGGCTCTTATACAGGATGTCCCTGGACTTCCTCTTTTCCTCTCGGGAATGTATAGATGGGGTTAAAATATCACCAGTACTTCCTATAACTTTTGTTCCTAAAAGCCTTCGTTACCAAGTTACGGGCCTTCAAAGTTACAAAATGAAAAATGTTTTTCTTCGCTAACTTTCAAAGTGAATATTCAAAATCGTCTAAATGTTGGTGATTGACTAAACAAATGAATTCCTTCGATGAGCTTTCATGCAGGAGTCAGTTGTTTTGCTACAAAGTCAGGAACGGACTACCCCCGATGGTCCACACCCCAAAACTTTGAAATGACTGGGATTTGTCAATATGTTTTAACAAAACAAGGTTACCTGGACAATTTCGTGAATAAAAGTACTCGTGAGGAAAATCGATCGGAGCAACGATTTTTCATACAAATGCATTTTTGTTCGACGACAGCCAACCTGAGATGTCTACCATTATTCGAGAAGATTAATTTGTAATGAAAATAGAAATGATAGGTACAATGTTCATAACGAATTTTTATCATGCTAACACGTTTACCTTACGAAACTCATGGTGTAAATAATCAATCGCAAGCCTCAAGAGCAAACAGAAATCCGCTACAAAAACTGCTCGATATGACCCCCGTATCTCTCAATACATTTTCTTAGTCGGCGCAAACACCCTCTCTGCACTTGAAATAGCATGCCAGGGTCGTTTCGTATGGCTTCACAATGTAATGTAATTATATTCAACAAGGCATCTCTGGTGTGAATAGGCTTTTCAGATGCTCCCACAAAAAGATATCCAATGGATTTAAATCCGGAGACCGCGGTGGCCATGAATATGGCCCACCTTTACCAATCCATCTATTGGGGAAAATCTGGTTCAGATGGTCCCGCGCAATCAAACTAAAATGAGGAGGAGCGCCATCATGCATAAACCACATATCTCTTCGGGTTTGCAATGGAACATGTTCCAAAAGTCCATTCAAATCGTTCTGAATAACGTTCTCCATTCAATCGGTCATGTAGAAAGATGGTTTCCTATGATACCAGCCCAAACATTCACGTTGAATTTCCGTTGGTGTTTGGTTTGCAATATCCCATGGGGATTTTCTTCGGCCCATATGTGGAGATTATGAGAGTTGATTACTCCATCTCTACTGAAACCTGCTTCATCGGTGGATAAAACTCGAGTGATGAAAGTCATATCCTCTCTTTGCTTATCCAGGAACCAATTGGCATATTCCAGTCGTGCTGGAAAATCTTCAGGTGTCATGGCTTGTACCTTCTGGTTGTGATATGGGTGGAGCAGTTGTTCCCTAATTATTCTATGAATAGTGGACTTGGATGTATGGAACTGTTCTGATAGGTTTCATTGAATTATGATCATTGAAGGATCATCAACGACAGCTTCGGTACGCACAGCCCTAGCAGCGCCCTCACCACCTGAACCTACAATAATATCGAAATAAAACAACAGGCTCCAATTAATTATCCATTAGACATACCTGTGAATACGAATTTGCAACATCAAAATGTTGAGTTTCATGAGATTCAGATAACACAACACGAAACGTGCTTATTCCACGCGTACATACAAAATATGGACTGAATTCGATATATCATAGTGGAGTAGCTTGTTAGTTCAAAAACACCACGAATCTACATAACTTGATATTTCATTTGAAAAATATCTACATTGTGAATGAAACTTTCGACTAGGTACTGTACTTTTTGTTTACGACTTTATTTTAGCATATTTTGTATTATCCCTATTATAAATGTTGTTGAATTAACGTTAACATCAGTATTTCTACTGTGAAAATTTTTCATTTCAAATAATGGTGGACGATCGGGTTTGATGTCGTCGAGTAAAACTGCATTTTTATCAAGAATCGTTGTTCCGATCGACTTTCCACACGATTACTTTTATTCAGAAAATTGTCTACGTAACCTTATTTTGTTGAAAACTATTGAAAAATTATCTGTCATTTCAAAGTTTTGGGGTGTGGACCATCGAGGGTAGTCCGTTCCTGACTTTGTAGCAAAACAACTGACTCCTGCATGAAAGCTCATCGAAGGAATTCATTTGTTTAGTCAATCACCAAAATTTAGATGATTTTGAATATTCACTTTGTAAGGTATCAAAGAAAAACACTTTTCATTTTGTAACTTTGAGGGCCCGTAACTTGGTAACGAAGGCTTTTAGGAACGAAAGTTATATGAAGTACTGGTGATATTTTGACCCCATCTATACATTCATGAAAGGAAAAGAGGAAGTCCAGGGACACCCTGTATACCTAGGTCAATAACGACGAGAACATTCGTGACGGTCGTTCGTCGGCCTTTCTCGAAGTCGCTAGATGTGTTCCTGACAGTTTTCTCCGAAGTCTGACGTCACGCTAGATGAACACGCGCTCTGGCGTATCGTATTCGGCAGTGGCGTAGGGTATTCGATTTCGTAACAATGTACAGTGTCTGGAAAAACTAAGAAACCCTCAGTATTTCGAAAATTATTCAAGATAACTGGCCCGACAGACGTTGTCCTGGCCAAATTTCTATATATCCTACTTTTTTTTTCTGAAAACTCTCGTCCGCGTAGAATTTCTATTTTTTATGTTTTTTTTGTGTTGTTCCATCAAGGTTATGCCTTTGACTCTGTCCGCTTCCCTTTATCCCTTTATCCCGTTTTCCGTTATCCATTTACCGAGTTATCCCATTTTTCAGTTATCCATTTTTTCCCTTACCCCGTTTTGCCGTTATCCCGTTTTCCCGTTATCCTGTTTTTCCGTTATTCTGTGCCTGCTTGGTAGGCAACAGTGTAACCGCTGAGCTATTTCCTCTTTGGTAATAAATGAACGATAGTCTTTTTCTTCGCCAAATTTCTTATATATCCAAACTTTCCAATTTCCGCTGATTTGGAACTGTTGAATGTAAGATCATACTTTTCCTCAAAGAAGTGAATGAATAAATTCACTTTGACTCAATCCGGCTCGAAGGACCAAGAAATTAATCTAGTTCGAACAATCGCATATCCGTCCCGTTTCCTCCATGTATCTGAAAAATTATCGTAGAAATGGATTTCAATAGACATCTGTATCGCTTGGTTCTGCACTGGAAATGTCTCTATCAACGAACGATTAATCGAAAGATAAAAATCCCGCACATGTTTCCTCATCATCTGGCATTTCGATATCAGCGTGAAACACTCTGTTCCGATAAGGAAATCGAGCCGTCTTCGTCGGAGATCGAAAATAAACAAAAACAAGTCGATAAACACGACGCACACTATCTCTTATCGTTATTTTCCTGCTGGCGCAAACCCTCATAAAGTGAGAAACAAAGGAATAAACGGAAAAAAAGTGAAGGCAATTAAAAACAATTACGAAACATAAATTCACCCCCGATAGGGTATGCAGTGTACGCGAGCTATAGCGAAACGGTCGTCATGGCGACGCTTGTAAACAGGACTGATGGTGGCAGCACGGCCCACTCTGCTACGAGCCGCGACGGACAACGTTGCTCAGAGTTATGTGTCACGAGTGTCAGCAGGTCAGCTGATGTTGTCCAGAACACATCTACTCCACTCTTTGTTTTCTGTGTAGTCTTCGTTACCAACTCCTTATGCCACCTCAGGACTGGACCGCTGAGTTGCACGCACCACCTGGAATCTGTGAAGGGATAAAGTCAGAACTAGTTGACTGTATACTCTGTTGTGAGACACCCATCATAATTATCAGTGTCACTTGTAAGAAACAAACAAAAGAAACAGTGGGAAACATTCGCAATTGAAAATAATATCACGACTATTGTAGTGATTCAGACAATCAGAACACATGGACTGAACATTGTTGCCAAGCAAGATCCTGCTGCACTGTTTACAAAGTTTGTTAGATTCTCTAGTATTTTTCTCATTGGCTGGTGAATGAAAGATTTAATAACAACTATCAGAAAACAGTACTCGATGTTCACAGAATAATTTGAACATTATTGTCTTTTCAAAAATGGGCCATTCTATCAAAAATATTTATATTATATTAATATATCTAGTACGAAAACTTCCGCACAGTGATTAGCGACTCTGGAATAGAACCAGAATTGAAATTTACCTATTCATTCATAAATTCGACGAGTGATTCATCTTATCTTCTACTCTTCAAAATACGCACGGAACAGCTCGGTGTGTAGTTTCAAGAGCCAGCAAAAGACGAAGACAATAATGTTCAAATTATTTCTCCTGCACACATTGCGTACTGTTTTCTGATTGGTTGATAATTAGGATCTTCACCAGCCAATCAGAAAACACTAGTAGAATCTAACAAGCTTTAGTTCGTAAACAGCTTTGTAAACCGTGAATTCTAGAATCTTGCTTGGCAACATTGTTCAGTTCGCGTGTTCTGAATGTCTGAATCACTACAATGGTCGTAATATTATTTTTCAAAACAATATTCAATTGCGAATATTCTTTTTTCAATACTGTTAGTGTCGTTTGTTTCTACAAGTGACTGTGATATTTATAAGTGCCTCAAAGTTGGATATAACGAGGTTAGTTGTTTTCTTAACTTGAAATTGAATATCCATCTCAGACAGCCTGCAATATAAACATTTACCACACATTCAGTTCAACATTCTACATTATTCAAATGTCGAGTTAAATGATCATTGCATTCGGTAATTGCCAAAGTTTTCCCTCTGAATAGATCACCTGAAATCTACCCAAAACAAAGAACAAAACATGTTTTTTTCAGATTTTTAACCAATGTAATTCTTTATAAAATGGTGTATAAATATTGTAGGATTAACAGTATGCCTATAGTCCAAGAAATTATCGACAAAAGCTGATATTATGTTTGAGTTAGGAACAATACTACCGAATCAGTCGATGAAATCCTGTCGAGATATGAAGGAATTCTCGTTAGTAGCTTTTCCTAAATTCAGTTTAGTTACCTAAATAGTTGATGTCAAGAAACACTTTGTAGATTATGCTTCTTACTACACTACACAATTTTTTTTGCAGTAAAAGCACTGAAATCCGAAAAATTTAAAGTTGTTTGTAGTTTATAGCCAATGGAGTAATACAGAGCAGACACAACTTATGAATTTATTGAAAATGATCAATGATAATGAACAGGGTGTGCAGATCTTGGGGAAAAAAAATTCGAATGATAGTTGTGGAACTCAATATTGATATAAAAGTGGGAATGTATTTTTTTCGTTCTACTAACAGCCGCTATTTCAAAACTACCCGACCGATTTACTCATCTTTAAACTCAGCCAAGTATTTTTTTGCAAATTTTGTTTCATTCAGTTGAAAAATCGGCATCCAGTTTGTCCTCCATCTACTGTAATGGAATTGCAAGCTTCGAATTCAATCTGTAATCGTTCATTCCATCATTGAAACAAGTACTTTCCGGACTGCTACGCCGACGAACATTGAATTTGCAGATGCTTACTGTGCGGAATAGATAAATAATAATGATCAATGCACTTGAATCCGTTTGATAATATCAGTATTTCGTCTTCTTCTCAGAAAAAAGCTGTCTCAGGAACATTACCTCGTTTATTAGTTTACTTGCTACTTATGCGTGTTGCCTTTTTTGATATGCGACGTTGCCGATTGTGCTTTCGCGGCTTGTCGTAAGGGGGTTGTGGTAGCGAGGATCGGGCAACAAATTCAAGAGAATATTGAACTAGCTCCACGAGCGGACGTAATATGATCATAATAGCTGGATGGCGATGAATGTTCCGTTTATATATGACGGATTTTCCGGGATTCGCGATGAATTTTAGTCGGGAATTTTCTTTGTGTACATCAAGAATCAGTGTACCTGGGGCGAACTCAATTTGTGTACCGGCGCGATTGAAAGCGTTTTGATTTCAAGTTGATTACAACGTAATTTAGAATCGCATTCACGTTTGATTGCTCATCGAATACAAGCTTATTTAATATTGACGGCCATTTCTTACGACGGCGACGGTTGCCTTTTTATGTATTGCGACGAGCTGACATAAACAAATGTTTTGCGTTGAAAACTTTCTTGATGTACTTCAAAATATTCTCCCTGATATTCAGATACATTTTTGCATTCACTGAAACCAGTTTTCATAGCACTCTTGCCAATATTGAATGAGTTGTTCCCAAAATTTGGTTTTGAACGCATCAATTGCCTATATCAATGAGCACGAGATATTGCGAGAGATATGCCGTTCTTCAGATGGCGGACCCGAGTTCATGGATGTTGAGCTCGTAAATCCCTATTTCTGTTGGGAAACACCCAGAGGATTCGGCAAAATTTTTGCTTGGGGGAAGTTTGCTCACCGGGGTCGGTGATTATTCTTGGTCGCAAAAATAGCCGATGTTAAATAAATAAAATAAACCTTTTTTGTACAACTGCCAATACAAATGACGTTTTTAGTTCATTGGTATGTGAATTAAAAACTGACGTATTCACATAATGTCTCAAAATCACTTTTACCACTAGTTTTAAAAATATACATGTATATACATATATTAATTTTTCAATAACCTATAATTTCATCATTTTAGTTTGGTAAATTTAGTAAATTATTATTAGAGTCATGAATGATTATAAAAATAAAATAAAAATTTACCTAATTCCAATAATTTGTCTCGGTTTTTGTACATGATCTATAGTGGGATTTTCATCATCAACTTCCATTTGATTATTGCCATGTTCAATCACGATGTCACCAATTATTTGTAATGGTGGACCTATACAATTAATAAGTATTTTATTATTTACGTATTAGGTAGTTACATTTTATGTCATCCTATTTTAAAAATTTGCTGAAGTATAAATTGTAGAAACGCGACGCCGAAAAATTAAGCGTCAAAAACTGTATCTTGACACAAATTTTCATAACTTTAGTTTCATTTCCAAGGCACTCTATGGTTTTTTTTCTTCGTTAAAAACAGCAAAAGTTTATTAGGCAATTTTTGTTTTGGAATTTGACTACACCACTGTATTCGTAGTCGTTATATATAGAAACCATGAAAATTTCATAAAAAAATATTGGTCAACAACGAAGTTACAACAACTTTCATTTTGGAAACAAAGTATTTGATATTAATTTTCATTTAGATTATAGACATATTTAAAATCTGGCAATACTGCCGATACAAAGTAGAACACCAGTGAATGTGTACAGCGAAAATCCGAAGTCAATAGCTCATTCCGTTCTACAGTTATAACTCCTGAAAGTATGGTAATGAGAGCGATTTCTGGTGGAAGCGATTTTGTAATAAAAATCTAACTACGCCACTGGATTTGTGAATTATATTCCCTCAAAATCATTTATTTAAGTTTAGGTTATAAGTGTATTCAAAAATAACAGAAAATTAAAAATTCATTTTCAAGTTATGCAGTTTTCAATAGCCGATAAAAACGAAATGAACCGAATCAAGTTTTAAAGTATCAAAATCATTTATTTATTCAATAATAAAACAGAAAGCAGGACAAAAAAATGTTCTTTTTTTATTCTGCAAAACTCAACTGAAACAAGCTTTTAGAGAAGGTATCAATAATTTGAGGAAAGCTGAACTAATACATTGGGCATAGGTATTGTACTAAATCAATAGTAGGCTGTGATTTAGTACACCACAAATCGCTCACATTACCATACTTTCAGTAGTTATAACTGTTGAACGGAATGAGCTATTGACTTCGGATTTTCGCTGTACAAATTCACTTGTGCTCTACTTTGTATCGGCAGTGTTGCCAGATTTCAAATATCTAAATCTAAATAAAAATTATAATCAAATACTTCGTTTCCAAAATTAAAGTTGTTGTAACTTCGTTGTCAACCAATATTTTTTTATGAAATTCTAATGGTTTTAATTTATAACGACTACGAATCCAGTGGTGTAGTTAAATTTGAAAAACAAATTGCCTAATAAATTTTTGCCGTTTTAGACGAAGAAAAAAAACCATAGAGTGCCTTGGAAATGAAACTAAAGTTATGAAAATGTGTGTCAAGATACAGTTTTTATGCTAATATTAGAAAAAAATATTTTTGAGATTGACTGAAAAATGCGTATTCTACAGGGGTGGTTCCATTTTAAATGGGTCACACTGTATATATATATATATATATATATATATATATATATATATATATAGGCCGATCATCTTCGGAGGGCATATTCCTGACAATATTTATAATTAGTTTTTTACTATACATATTATGTATCGAATTTGAATAAAATTAAATCTTCATAATATATGTAAGACGTACTTCAAGTAGTTTACCTTAAAATATAAAAAAATTATTCCTGTATTTTTTGCAACTAATGTAAATTTACTGTTCATCACCAGTGCGAAAAATAAATAAGAAGACATTTGATAACGTCAACGAGTTTTGAAGTGTCACTTTAAATGTCAACATTAGAAAAAAATATTGTATGATACATTTGTTAAAAGTGTTTTTATTTTGTTCGTGGGGTTGCTTTACCGCTAACGCTCGTTTCCCAATATTCCCCAGAAACAAAATAAAATGTCACTTTTAACACTTGTCATAAATAACTATTATTATTTTGTGGCATGCCAAACACCTTATTCGAAAAACTCAATGTGTTTCAACCTATATTGTGTAAGATGAACAAGTTTTTTCTTCTGTAATCGACCGCCGGATTGTTTTGTGTGACGCCACTGTGTTGTGCAATAGTTCTTTCCAGATAGCAATCCAACTCGACCGACCAGTTTCTCTTCGCAAATCAAGTGGAATTATTGTATTTACGTGATTATTTTGTTGTAGAAAGTTTTTGCTCTGCTCGACCTTTTTACGTCGACCTGTCCGAGTACGGTCAGTTGTTGGATTGCTCGAAATATGGCGACTTGAAGGGATTTTTACGCGAACGCTGCGATTTCTCGAATTAGTTGGATGTTTCGTGAAACGATGTTGATTATGTGGTGATTATAGCTGGGATGCCGTTATTTATGTGAAATTAGACGTTTCTCGTAAATTCCCAACGTCGAGGATTTACGAAATCGAGCTTGTATGTCTGCCTATACAAATGTGACATTTTGTTTTTGGGTCTTTCCGTACATCATGAGAATTTTATATCTTGTTTCGTGTCATCGCGAAAAATCATATACGTTACTTTCTGTTCTAAATATAAATCGTCAAAAACTCGACTATTATCAAATAATCATTATCCAATACTCTTCTTATACCATTAGATTAGAGTATATCTACTCTGTTTTCTTTATCTTCCTTTGTTTACAAACTTTTTTCATTCTTTGCAATTTACTGTAGATCATTTAGTTACCCAAAAGTGGATAACAAGAAAAAGTTCTTGATTACTATCGTTTCGGACATCCATCGTCTTAATGTATTTAAAAGGTTTTCACGACGTTTCGAATGCTTGTATCTGCAATCGTCTTTAGGTGAATACTGACAAGTTTAGGGTGCTACTTACCAATTTATATGACTGTCGGCGCAATGATGAGTGCAATTCCGCCATGTGCCGCGGTGCGTGTAATTTCGCGTGGTGTGGTGGTGCGTGAAGTTTCGCGCCTCTGCAGCCCGCCAGAAAGAGCAATCAGGGGTTTCCATACGTTCTTGATCTCAACGCTTGGTTGACTAAAGGAGTTATTGGCTTCGATGTAGGCGGCCTCTTTGAACTTTCGTTTGAACCAATGCTCCTCTCTATGTAGAACACTTGCGTCGTCCCATAGAACTCGATGGTGCTCAGTCCAGGCGTGGTCAGCGATTCCCGATTTTGATGTTTCTCCACGTTGAGTCCATTTCTTGTGCTCATCCAATCTTACCGATAACGGTCTCTTTGTCTCTCCAATGTAGGAATCTCCGCATTCACATGGAACTTCATAAATGCAATTCTTACTGATTTCATTTTTGTTGTCAGGTTTGGTCTTGGTCAGGAAACTCCGTAAAGTACTGCCGGTTTGGAAGCAGCTCTTGATGTTGAACTTGTTTCCGATCCTTCTGATCTTCTCGGAGACACCTCTGATGTACGGAAGGCAGATCACTGTGCTTTGTTGTTGCTCTTCAGATGTCTTCGTTCTCCGGAGTTGTTTCAATACTTCTTCTAGGAGTTTCGTGGGATATCCATTCCGGTGGAGGTCCTCTCTGATGTGGTTTAATTCAGCATCTAGTGACTCCACGTCGTTGCATATGTGCGTCGCTCTCTCTACCAATGTTCTCACTATCCCTCTCTTCGTCGAACTCGGATGGTTGGAGCTGTAACTGAGGTACTGTTCCGTATGTGTCTTCTTTCTGTAGACGGAGGTGCGGATTTCATTGCCTATTCTCTCAACGTTCACATCGAGAAAGGGTAAGGCACTGTTGGTTTCCATTTCCATCGTGAATTTGATCGAATTCCTGATTCTAATTCTTGAGAAGAAATCCTGGAGATGTTTGTCTCCGTGATTCCATATAATGAAGGTGTCATCCACGTACCTCAATCACAGCTTTGGTTTGTATTCTGCCTCCCGTATAGCCAATTCCTCGAACCACTCCATGTATTTCTTCTCAAGAATTAACAGAATCAGGGATTCGATCAAATTCACGATGGAAATGGAAACCAACAGTGCCTTACCCTTCCTCGATGTGAACGTTGAGAGAATAGGCAATGAAATCCGCACCTCCGTCTACAGAAAGAAGACACATACGGAACAGTACCTCAGTTACAGCTCCAATCATCCGAGTTCGACGAAGAGAGGGATAGTGAGAACATTGGTAGAGAGAGCGACGCACATATGCAACGACGTGGAGTCACTAGATCACATTCAACGGGTTCAGGCTCTACTTCCTCGTGACATTCCATTACGAGTGAATTTCTGCCAATGGTTTCTCCAAAAAGTTACCGAAAATCCTTTATTTGACAGAGAAATGTTATTCACGGACGAAGCTAGTTTTACTCAAATCAGGATCAGAAATTTTCATAATAATCATTTTTGGGCCGAGGAAAATCCGCATGCAATCGTGGAATCTCATCACCAGGAGCAGTTCTCATTAAATGTCTGGTCTGGAATTATTGGAGATTACCTAATTGGACCTTTTTTTTACAACGCACATTAAATGGACATAATTATCGCCGATTTCTTGAAGATAATTTGCCAATTCTGTTGGAAGATGTCCTATTTTAATGCGAAATCGCATGTGGTTTATGCACGATGGTGCACCTGCTCATTTTAGTGCTCTGGCACGCGAATATTTAAACCAAAACTTTCATAATCGCTGGATAGGTCGTGGGGGAACAGAGTCATGGCCAGCTAGATCCCCAGACTTGAACAGTCTTGATTATTTTCTTTGGGGACATCTTGAGACTTTGGTCAACCAATTCCAACTGAGGAAGAATTGCGAAACCGCGTAATAGTTTCCTGTGAAGCAATAAGGAATACTCCAGGAATTTTCCAAAGAGTACGCGAGTCAATGACAAGGAGAACCGAAGCGTGCATACTTGCAGGAGGCGGACATTTGGAACAGTTAATTTTGATTTTAGTATTTTTTGTTCATAATAGTTATGTTTTAAAAAATAAAAAAATTATTTTCATGCGTACTTATTACAAAAACTAAATAATAGTTAGCATAAAATTATAAAAATCTTGCCTAGGTCCTTTGGTTACCACAATTGTGAAATTAAGACTAAGAGAAAAAATCGAATTGAGATAAGCAAATGAATGTATTTTATTTTCTAAATCAAAAACCGTCCGCCGGACGAAAAAAAGGCATGATGCCATTTTTATGAGAAGATAGAGGACAATTACAAAAATAGTAGATAGATAGATAGGCTCTTTATTCCCAACAGGTGTACACCCAATTACAGGAAATGCTCAGGAGGTAATATTTAACATAATAATGATATTGGGAAAAAAGACAGTGGCGTATCATTATTTGGATCAAAAATATGACAGGTCATGTTAACAGGGACGCCACTGATGAATATTAGAAAATCCATCATCATGGAAAAAATGTATTTTTATGCGTACTTTGCATGTGCCAAAATTTAAAAAAAAAGCCAAAGCGGTTTTAGAGATATTGGGGAAGAACTGATTTTTTTGTTAAATTTCAACATCCTGTTTCTCAGTAATAAAGCGGTTGCGGATCTATGTTCATATGAAGAATTTTTCTTAAAATTATCGCCCTTTAGGATCAGCATTCAATTATGAAACACCCTGTATATATATAGATGTTCTAAAAGTATGATTTTACTGTGAATTCGTTTTTTCACCATGTGATTGTTCTTATAATTTATTGTAGTTTGTATTTAAATTCCGTCATCTCGTCGGAAAATATACTTGCCGACTATATGTTTTTGTGACTTTCAGATATTTACACCTTTCAGCCATAAGTCGTCATTTCTTTCTTTCTTTTCTTTTTTTCTTCTGACTTGCAGCAAACAATTGTGATTGTATACGTTGTTGAATAAATCTATCTATCTATCTATTAAAATCAATATTTAAAAAGCTTTGCATTTCAATTTTTCAGTTTTAATAAAAGATAAAAATAATATTCCTAAATTGTCTTGCCCAATACCACTCGTGGTAATTTTATCTGTTTTTTTTTAATTTACTCATGTATTTTACAAGTTCAATTTGATTCGGGGCATTACCTTTTGCAACATCAATGCCATTCGCGAAATTTCGTATAAAAAATCACTATTACTTTTATGTACCGAATGATAGCAAAAAAATTATTTTTTCCGCCACTGGTAGTAACTGCTTACCTTAATCGTCGGAAAGACCTTCAAGACCCATCACGGCCCAACAATCCGCGTATTAAACGGATCATACCAACCGGATATGGGCCGTTAAAGCCGCCTATGATCGGTGGCGGCGGGTCTTCCCTCACTCGGATTATTAGCTCCTCGCTAAATTCTGAGAGAGAGGTCAACCAACCTAATGCCAATTCGGGTCATCGATTTTTCATCGCGCGCTACCCACGACGAAGACCGTTGTCGTCGTCGTCAACTTAGTTTTGTTAAGTTTGCTGTTGTCGGACAACACAATGTGGAAGCGGTTTGCGACGAGAATGAGATGATGATATGTTTACTGCGTTTGAATGTCAACAGTCACCTTGGTAATAGATGGACACGCTTTATTCGTGGAAGTCCTACCGAATTAGTGTTTTCGCGTTTGTTTGTCTTTCCAAGAATTGCAATTTTTAGTTTGCTAATTGGAGATATATTTTTTTTTACAAGCGTTTATTTAACTTCACTTGTTAGTATGTTTGGGACAAATCTTGCAACTGAATTTTGACCCACTTCTATACTCTGTCCTTTTTTCACTGGCAGCTAAACACCCTCATTATAAATGCAAATCTGGGAAAAGTTGTTTACCGTTGGCTCAAATACATTTCATGGTATAGTTTTCCCAATATCAATTGCAGAAGCATAAAAAAGTCTTGCGGCGAAATCCTGTGAGCAGCAGTGGCGGAGATAACTAATTTTATTTAGATATTTTAAGATTTTAAAAATACTTCATAAATAATGAAAAATGAAAAAAAATTAAAGACAAGCTTTTATTTATACAAATACATTAAGAAAGAAAATTAATTTCTTTCATTGTTTGATCTAGGTTATTCTGTAACACATACAAATCCTAAAACGTATTTCGATCTCCCATCGTATTTATGACCTCCCATCGTAGAGCCACACCTGCCAGCATTATGTTGATTGGCCCAGACGAATCGGTTGTAGAACAGACAGCAGTCACTCAAGTCCACGTTGACCAGCGGGCTCTTTGTGCCGACGGAGACTGTATACAAGTAGTACAGATTATTTTTCGTTCCGTTTCTTCGCATATTCGCTCGTGTTAGCGAAGTGGGTTTTTATTTGCTCCCTATAGAAACAGCTTCTTTAATTGATATTGGATGGACTATAACAAACACGTTCATGTGTTTTCGAGTTTACTTTTCTAGTCCACTCTGTTTTATCTCTAATAACAATAGGACGATGAAATTATTACAAAGCATCGATGGTAAAAGTACTGATCAGTGACGTGCGTTCGGTAAACCATGTTATAATATTTATATATTTATAAAACTTTCCATGAAACAATACATCTTTATAGCAATATTAAATTTAGAGTAACAATTAACAATTCATCTATTATTGGATGTATCAAAGTTACACTTGTCAAACTATTATAACTGCGTCTTGTGCGCAACTTCGGCAGCGCACCCAAAATGTTTTAGTTGCAAATAGTGATGGCAATAAATGTATGTAGTTTGATGTTGGCAACGCTTCCTCAAGCCTGGAATGGTAGCTAGCATTGTCCATGACAATAACGGCATTCGCAGGCAACAGCTCTATCATTTGTGAAAAGTAATCCTCGTGGTAATATTTTGTTGATTTCGAGACGAATTGCAGCAAACCACCATCGACAAAACCATGCTCATTGCCAATATGGGTGATAATTAACCTAAGCCCTTTTCCGATCGGTACAGGTAACCCAGTGGAATATCCTTCCATGACTCCTTGGCGGGAAGTTTTTATGTTAGTGTCGACCCATGTTTTCTGCTCAGTATGTCCTTCGTTAAGCCATGTTTCATCCAAATAATAAATTGTCCTTCCTTCAGATCGATACTACCTGATCGCCCTTAAATAATTTCTTCTCCAACGCACAATTTCGTCTTTATCTATAAGGAAGGACTTCCTATTCTGCTTTTTCCAGGAAAAGCCTATCTCGCGTAAAAGTATCCATAATTTGGTTCTGCCTACTTGTGGTAAATCGACGTTTTCCTGAATTGACTGTAGAACTTTGTCTATTGTTGGTATTCTCTTCATTTATATAAAAAGAGTGAACTTTCCTTCTCCTTCGGATGGCGGTCCTATCAAAGTCATCGATTGATAGTGACTTCCTTCCTGAATTTTGTTTTGGTGTACTAATGTCTCCACTTTTCCTCTCGTTCAAAAACTTGTAAATTGTTCTTTCACTCACTCCCGTCGTATTAGAACATGTAGACACTATCTGGCGAACGGAACTCTGGGTTGTTGATAAACAAGTGCATCATGCACATTAAGCACTATAGTTTTTTTTCATACAGAGTATGCAACAAATGTATTGGGTTTAACTGTTGTAAAGTTTGCACCCGATGCCATTTTCATAAACACTACTCAAAGATCGCAAACGTATAAAGAATAAGGAGTAGCTCGTCACGGACTCCCCTCCACAGGAAAACAGTATTCTATTGTGTTTTGTAGAAACTAGCCGACGGGGAAAACCTAGAATTCCTTTATTTATTTGCTTTTAATACCAACCAATGATCCTATAATGGGGCAGGTACATCCATTTTGCATTCATTATCCTTCATAATAACAATTTCGATTTGTATTGGTTTTACCTAAGAAGTAAGCAAATTTTAATTATGAGGTATTAACTAAGAACCCTCATTTTGTAATACTGTCCGATTCTTAGAAACGAATGTAGAGTTAAAGTGTATCTCAGGAATTTCCATCTAAATATTTTATTTCAACCTGACTATTTACTATAGTAATTGTGCTCAAATATCTACCTCATTTCCTTCATAATAACAAGTGGTGAGGGGAATAGGTATTAGTATTATTATATATTCATTTTGTAGGTATTTAACCATATTCTCATAATTCGCTCTTAAATAAATCCTTGTTTACAGTGTAAAAGTTCGTAATAAGTATCATTGAATTTCCGTCTTACATTTTGGTAAGAAATGTAACGCCTATGGTTTATGTTTATTTTATACCTGAGACCACGAAGTCGTGCTGCCAGGGAAAAAAGGACAGAGTATAGTTGTCCGATTTACGTTAAATTTGACAGATATTCATAATTCAGGTGATAATGTATTACAAATAGTTTGTTAGAGAAAAAAACAAAATGGCGGCTTCGAGATGCCGGACGAGATTTGTGTTTATGGTCCGATTCGATTCAAAATTGGTATGTAGGGGTTTTCGGGGTCGAAGATCATGAATTTTATAAAATCACAATGGCGGCTCCAAGATGGCGGACGATCTCTATGATTATGGTTTGATTCTATTCAAAATTGGTATGTGGGGGTTTTCGGGAGCGGAGATCATGAATTTTTTGTCAAAATTCATAAAATTCAAAATGGCGGCTCCAAGATGGCGGGCGAGATTTGTGTTTATGTCGATTCGATTCAAAATGGAAATGTGGGAGTTTTCGGAGTCGAAAATCATTAATTTTTGGTCAAAATTCATAAATTCAAAATGGCGGCTCCAAAGATGGCGGGCGAGATTTGTGTTTATGATTCGACTTGATTCAAAATTAGAATGTGGGGGTTTCCGGGGTCGGAGATCAGGAATTTTTTGTCAAAATTCATAAAATCAAAATGGCGGCTCCAAGATGGTAGACGATCTCTGTCCGATTGTATTATGGTCCGATTGTATTCAAAATTAGTATGTTGGGGATTTCGTGGTCGGAGATTATGAATTTTTTCTCAAAATTCATAAGTTAAAGAGTTAAAATCCAATTTAGTGAAAATCATTTGGTGAAGTAAGTGTCTTGTTTGCTTTAATATATAAATTGTGGAATCTACCTTTCCGACAGGCCGCGCCATCAGGTCTTTATATATTCTGCAAGTTGTATTCAATAGATTCCTACCAAAATCTCGATTATAAAGTATTTTATATTCCTTGTATCTTTCGTGACAAGTTCTGCCGTCAGGAGAATTAATTTCAATGGCAAATGCATCAAATCATATACTACCTGAACACTCGGCTCTCTGAACATTCCCACTGATAAAGCGATTGTCAGCGGAGTCCGGACTGGTCGCAAGCTATTTTAATCTCTCCAACCCACAACACACTTTGCTATTTACTTCCTGCAACATTGACCGAGCGAGCGCTCGGTTCGTCGAAAATTCCGCAAACCGCAAAAAGATAAAAGATAATCCGCGATAGGAATGAACTCTTGTTAAAATGGAAGCTCGACAATAATAATCCTCGCCCGAAAAAATGTCAAAAAGTGAGTGCCCGACAACGTTGTTAACTCGAGTGATGTTCATCGATCTCTCTTTTAACAGTGTAACGAATCTGACTCGAAGGCAACATTTATAATGACACACAATTATCAGATTTCCTCTTTGAAAAACTTCAGCCCTTTTCACTTTGTCGTGTTGATAGGTTGATGTTTTTTTTTGTTGGTCGTGACGCAGTACGGAATATCATTTGAAAATCAACAATTGTTAGAATAATGACAATAGTGAATCACGTGACGATAGTGGCTCACGTGACGATAGCGACTCATGTGACGATAGTGACTCACTTGACAATAGTGACTCACGTGGCGATAGTGACTCAAGTGACGATAGTGACTAAGTGACGATAGTGACTAACGTGACAATAGTGGCTCACGTATAGTTGGTTACGTAACGATAATGACTCACGTGAGAATAGTGACTGACAATCACTATGTTGATACTATGTTGACTTACGTGATACTAGCTATCCAAATGACAACGTCTGCAAAGACTCAGGTTATAAGAATCACATATGACAAAAGGACTGTCTGGATAATACTGTCTTTAAATATGGTTTTTTGATATTGGAATAATTATTTTAGACATAATCCATTCAACGCCCCTTACAGTTGGTAACATTGATGTAACGTTTTGTTCGCATCTACAATGTTTTCGAAATGAATGATTGACAATTATGATCCACGGAACAATTGTAATTCAGTAGACAATATTGACTCAGGTGTTGAATTCTTGTACAACCAGGTGACAATAACTGCTATGATATTGATGTTATTCAAGTGGTAACGTTGGTAAAAGGGACTCAAATGATGAGGGCGGTTCTTATGAGAATACTACTTCAAAATATGATGGAGCATTATTGTTCCTTCTTCAGAGTTCATTAAATACTTTTGGAGGGTGTGTTGACCTCGATGATATTTTTGTTGATAAAGAGGAAGTTTCGCAAATTCACATAAATAATGTGTTTATTAAATATTTTATAATACTCGGAGGTTTTTCTCATGTAAATTAATGATTAGATATTTAGACATCATTATCGTAACTAATTTTTATAGTATATTGTTTTTATGTGAAATGCCAAAGCAGAAAATATTTATAGATACGCCGGTGATTGGGCAACGGATGTAAATAGTATCATCTAATCATTTTGAACAGTCGGCTTTATCTACAAGATAATTGTTTTATAGAATTGATTTTAATGAGTTTTTATGTATCGTCAGGTTGCCGGATATCGACCTCTAGTAACCGTTAGATGGTATCGAAAGAATTATGATAATTACAGAACAAACATATGATAAATATACAGAGTGGGCCATTGAAAACGAAACAGCGGCTCTGTAGGTCGACAGAACCGAATTATATAAAAACGCTCGGACACGTCAACTACATTTTCGAGGGGGACATCGTTCGCGATGAAATTCACCCGAAATACATTCCATCCCTCGGAGCTGTGACCGCCACCCCTAAATTTTTAAATGGCAACATATGGCAAGTGATACCTCATTTGAAAGGTATTTTCCTTCCCAATATCCAACAACAAAAATAAATCAATTCTAACGATTCGTTTTCGAGATATAAGAACTTGAATTTGGGAAATAACTTTTTATTCACTCAATCAATAAAAATAACATCTAACAATGCAACTGTTTAAAGATAATTATCATTGTCAAGGAATTAAATGATCTAACTGTTTACCAATAAATAACATGCAATTCCGTTTCAAATTTTTATTTCATCCTCATTTACTTGATCGAAATTTTTTTAAGGTTCTTAAGAATCGATAAAAAGACGTTTTCTCGAATTCGACTCAAATGCGAGTACAACAAAAACATGTGTTACCAATATCAGTAGAACCAGTATCCGCCGAATCCTGAAACATCATAAATTCCACCCCTACAAAATACATTTGGTACACCAATTGAATGAAGATGATTTTGATAGGCGACAGGAATTTTGTGAAATTATGACTATGAGAATAGATGCTGATGAGAATTTCCTTTTCAACATCTGCTTTCCTGATGAGTCTACATTCTTTTTGAATTCGACTGTGAATCGTCATAATTTTAGTTATTGGTCAGATGCCAATCCACACGTTTTCCACGAAATTAGTTGAAAACATTCAAACAGCTTTTTCCGTCTTCTGTGGGCCTAAAAATCTCATCATGCATTGTCACCGGAATTATGTACACCTGCCAAATTTCAAATCAATCGGACGATTAGTAGGTCAAATTTAACTTCCAAGATTTGATTACAGACAGACACCGGGACAGGTGAAACTAAATAAAAGCTTGTAATAATAATTTGAAAAGACGAAATTTTAAAAATATTCCAAAGTTTCCACATTAATTTAGAATTCACTTTGGAAGTTGAAAATACTAATAGTCCTTGATACTAAAATCATAAAAACTACCGAAAATATTCTAAAGGTAGATGTACCATAAACCTAGCTTCTCAGAGAGATTTTTGAACTCATAATTTTCAGCATAAAATCTATATCATAAGAATTTAAAAATGAGAGCACTTTCTATTTCGAATCCAGAATTTCACAAGAAGATCTTAGAACTAATAAAACAATATTTAGTATAGTTTTCCCAATATCAATTGCAGAAACATAAAAAAGTCTTGCGGCGAAATCCTGTGAGTAGCAGTGGCAGAGATAACTAATTTTATTTAGATATTTTAATATCCTAAAACGTATTTCGATCGACACACACCAAGACCACAGACGCTACTGGTTTTTAATCTTTCAGAGCTATCAAAACACAAATATAACGCGTGATTTATGACCTCCCATCGTATAGACACACCTGCCAGCATTGATGTCCGACTTGATTGGCCCAGACGAATCGGTTGTAGAACAGACAGCAGTCACTCAAGTCCACGTTGACTAGCGGGCTCTTTGTGCCGACGGAGACTGTATACAAGTAGTACAGATTATTTTTCGTTCCGTTTCTTCGCATATACGCTCGTGTTAGCGAAGTGAGTTTTTATTTGCTCCCTATAGAAACAGCTTCTGCAATTGATATTGGATGGACTATAAAGAATAATTATCCAATGTCTTTGGTTGATAGAATCGTTCATGAAGATAAACCATCCATCGCATCCCATAACTTATTAACAAAAAATTATGAAAGTTTTGAACGACGAACATTCAAAAATTGCTTTAACAAATGACAACACCTGGAAAACGTTTTTTTCTTACGACAGAAAGAGAAAACTCCTTAAGAGCTAAAATCTAATGTAATTTATAAAATCAACTGTATGTGTTATGAAAGATAAGTGCCATGTGAAGTGGAATGAATAGAAAAATCGAATTAAACGGTTTTCTTCACATAAAGGATTCAATATAAAATTGCACCAGAAAATGGTAGATCTCAGGTGAAAAACAACTACTTTCCTGGCAAATACCACGCAGAACGTTGAATGATATTCACCTGAAAATCCATGCATACTTCCATATAATATCAATGGACATTGAATGCAAATGTTTCTTTCTGATAAGCTCGATTATGTTCAATTTATGTCGTGTTCACTTAACAATCCGCATACCGGTTTCAGGCTTCTTGGCCCTCATCAGTACGGAGTAGTCAACCAGCCAAAGGTCCAAAGAACTCTGGCTGAAGTGAGACACAACGTAAACAAACCATCATCGAGCTTGTAACACCTATAGGTACGCCGGAAAAGATAAACTTTAACTGGCGGTACCTAGTGACAGAAAGAAACACTCCGAAAATCTCCCACCTCAATAGGTTTCTAAATAAAAGATTCCTTCTCAGTAGGAGTGGCAAGCCCGTCTAGCATATAGTGAAAGATAAGTGCCATGTGAAGTGGAATGAATGAAAACGAATTAAACGGTTTTCTTCACATAAAGGATTCAATATAAAATTGAACCAGAAAATGGTAGATCTTAGGTGAAAAACAACTACTTTCCTGGCAAATACCACGCAGAACGTTGAATGATATTCACCTGAAAATCCATGCATACTTCCATATAATATCAATGGACATTGAATGCAAATGTTTCTTTCTGATAAGCTCGATTATGTTTAATTTATGTCGTGTTCACCTAACAATCCGCATACCGGTTTCAGGCTTCTTGGCCCTCATCCCTGAGATCTACCATTTTCTGGTTCAATTTTATATTGAATCCTTTATGTGAAGAAAACCGTTTAATTCGATTTTTCTGTATGTGTTATGTTGGACAAACAGGTAGGTATTTGAAGAAACGTATGTCTGAACATGAGAGGGGTACCAAAAAGCTACACACTATCAATCCTACTGCTGTCGTTGAACATGCCAGAGAAAAGAATCATAATTATGATTTCACAAACCCGGTAGTTCTAGATGTTCAACCAAATCTCTCGAAAAGAAATCTTCAAACATGAAAGTGTAAACACCAGGAGAGACATTGATGGTTCAAACACATCCTTTTTCAACTTGATTAATCAAATGCCCTGGTAAATTACCATTACTATTATCTTTGTTTCGTCGACACCTGGCCTCCTTAACAATGATAAAAACATTTAGACTAGGAGGAATCGGCGCATGAGTACCGAAAACTATTCCACCTCAATTTTTCTATGCGATCCCCTTCAAATTGCCCTACTGATGATACAAATGCATGTTGCCATGGGGCAACCCCGTGCCATATTGTTTAAACCGAAATTGTTTAAACAATTGCAAGAAATTGTTATTTTTCAACCGGATATTTTTAGAGATATGAATTTTTAAAGGTTAAAAAAATTCATATTTGGGTACTTTTGACCCATGAAAAATATATTAAAAAAAAATCGAAATAATATTTTTTTTTAATTCTTTATACAATAGTTAATAACATTCTTAATAGAGATTTAAAAAAATTTCATTGATTATACCTGTTTTTTAATTATCAATTTCGCGCGCTCACAAGTATGCATCGCTTACCTTTAAGTATCGCCGTCTCTCTCTGACTCATGCGCTGCATCGGCCTCTCTGTTTCCTGAATCATTATTTATCATTTATCTTAAAAACTATCAACTTTTTCAAGATTGTTAAAGAGAGCAATGTTATTAACAATTAAATTGTCTACAATTTGTTTTTGACAAATTTTTTTCTGGAATCAATTTTACAAACGTTATTTAATCATGAATCGGAACATGTAATTAAAATTACTTTTTTATCAGTTTATATTATTTTTTTGTCATTAAAACAGAAAGTAATTACATTGAATAACTTCTTCAAACGAAGGTTATAGATGTAGAAGTATGAAATAATAAAACAAGATTAAAAAAAAAGGTATTTATTTATTATCAATATCATTTTTATATATTATATTCTTACAGTCTTCTGAATCACAGCCACATAGAAGTATGCAACTAATATTATTTTTTTTCAGTAACAAGCTTTGGTTTTACAGGTTTTCTTACAATTGCACGGTTTTTTAAGATCAGTTGGAAATGGGCTTTTGTTCATAAATAAAGGTAGCAAAGTACTATTCTCCAGTTTGTATCCGAAATTCGTAAAATCTAATGTTTTATATTGGGGATTCAACGCTTTTTTCCAAATGTATGTTTGAGCAGAAGCTCTAAGTGCATGCAAATGCAAGGCATCTGATGTGCACGGAATTTTCGATAAATTAATATTAGTTCCAAAGCAACGAGAAAAAATAATTTGTCTAGCTTCATCCGCGGAGTTACCTTTTTTACCCAAAATATTTAAATACAATGTTTCTAAGCCTTTCAACTCCTTAGTACTTAATTCTAAGCCATTGCCAAGAGGGACTAAGACATCACGATTTTCTTTTATTTGTATCAGTTCTAAAGCTTTTTTTTTTTACTAAAAAACAGGAAAATTTTAATTACATGTTCCGATTCATGCTTAAATAACGTTTGTAAAATTGATTCCAGAAAAAAATTTGTCAAAAACAAATTGTAGACAATTTAATTGTTAATAACATTGCTCTCTTTAACAATCTTAAAAAAGTTAATAGTTTTTAAGATAAATGATAAATAATGATTCAGGAAACAGAGAGGCCGATGCAGCGCATGAGTCAGAGAGAGACGGCGATACTTAAAGGTAAGCGATGCATACTTGTGAGCGCGCGAAATTGATAATTAAAAAACAGGTATAATCAATGAAATTTTTTTAAATCTCTATTAAGAATGGTATTAACTATTGTATAAAGAATAAAAAATTTTTTTTTTTTTTTTTCAATATATTTTTTATGGGTCAAAAGTACCCAAATATGAGATTTTTTGAACCTTTAAAAATTCATATCTCTAAAAATATTAACTTTATCGTGAAAAGTCATAGGACCTTTTTTATTTGTATTTTAATAAAGAATATAAATAAAAATTGTCCGGTTGAAAAATAACAATTCCTTGCAATTGTTTAAACAATTTCGGTTTAAACAATATGGCACGGGGTTGCCCCATGGCAACATGCATTTGTATCATCAGTAGGGCAATTTGAAGGGGATCGCATAGAAAAATTGAGGTGGAATAGTTTTCGGTACTCATGCGCCGATTCCTCCTAGTCTAATTGGGATTGTTTCTTTATTTAGTTAGTCTTTGTAAACTTTGCAAGAGTCACATTTGAATTAATTAGCATTTATATTGAGCTCCCTCGTTGTTAATGACTAGGAAACTTTGGTGTATTAGCAACTTTAGTCCTTACCAATAAAAATCCCGGATCCCTTTTTACGATCCGTCGGTAAACAATGACCTTCACCGGAGTGCTGAAACTGCCGAAATGCTACATGAACTTTGTCGCCTCACGATTGGGCAATCGCCGATACGATTCTCATCGACACATAAACAAGAACATTATTACGGCGGATCACGAACAGCCCCCGGCGGTGGGGCGTTAGTGGCGGCCTCTACCGAGTGGCGTGTGCAATGTATCGCGCTTTGACCTACATTCCGGCCACTCTCGAACTTGATCTTTGCATTCCAGATGCTGGCGCAGACACACCGATATAAATAACCGAATGCAGTGAAGTAGGTGCCGATTGCAAGGCTGCAATTAGCGGGCATGTGATGGACGCAGTTTTTTTTTTTGGTCCATATCCCCGATTTTCACAGTCTTGCAAAATTCAAACCGCCAGCCTAGGAAGCCGTAATTTGTCAAAGGTCGACGACCCCAAAATTATTTCGGTAATAAATATTGTGAAAGCCACGATTTCCAGAGTTTCGAGGGTATAGGCCAGTAGATATAGACAATCAATTCATTTAATTCCAAAATTTTTCAAACTCCAATGGTATGTTAGTGCATCAATGAAAACAAACTATAAAATTTTGCAGAAGTTTGCGATGAACGGAACATTGTTTTAATTGCAAAAAACGTTTTCATGCTAGGCATACCGATAGTAATATTTTGCATTGTAATTCGTTTGAAAAAATTACAAACTTTATGCAAATTGGATAAGTGAACAGAAAAAAAGTTTAACATATTCACGTACATTTGCAACCATTTCTGAAAAAACGCATCATTTATTCATCAAACTTTTTTATCGACCCTGCCATTTTCAATACACACAAGTATTGAAATAGTTACAAAAGTTTTTTATTGTGGTTGCAATTAAAGAGAATATCGGTCTCAGTGGATATGCAACTTTGGAACCTGTTACGAAAAACGGAACCTATTTATTCACTAACATACATTTTTTGCATTTTTGCAACTGCTGAAATGATTGCAAAGTTCTGCAAATTGCAGTTAAAATTACGACTAATACTTTACCTTACGCAAGAGATTTGCAACCGTCATTGTTCAACGAAACAAAATTGATTTGTTTTTTTTTTCACAGTTTTGCCATAAATTGTAAACATTGTGCAAATAGGATTAAGATATATATACGACCGACATATGTCTACAGTGATCCAGTTAAATACTTGATTATCCATCGCGTATATCTGTTATATTTTGTACTGGTTGATTGAAATTGCATCCGAAGAATAATACGGTTACGTAGTTAACCATTAAAAAATTTGAAACTAATTATTGATCTTAGAAGCAATCACTGTTTTCGACTAATCAGCGAAATAAATTTAACGCAACAATCGAAAGACTGTATCTTGCTAAATTCTGCTAAAAGACTATTGGAAGACATAATTTTTTATGCATTATTCTTATTGAAAATTTTCACTAGTGAATGAATAATCGATGCTCTATGGAAGTGATGATATCAAAACGTTATCGATTGTAAATCTCGCAAGTACATAATATTCATCGTCAAACAGAAACGTTGCTGAAAAATAAAAATTTGTGAGATCGATATTACATCTCAAATTTTATTTTTATAGATGTGTATTTCTTGAATTAAATAATATTATAATTTACCCTTCTACTCGACTTACTCCACTTGTGGTTTCGCATGAAAAATTCCATTCAATCCGAATGGAGGACCAAAATGTTATCATTTTCTTGATTTATAAACATGTTGAAAATACAGACGGAAAAAACGCTGTGACGTAACACAGTTGTAGGTTAATCGTACTAGTGTACAACTGTACGAGTGTTTTTTAAATCTCAATATTTCTTCCATTTTTTAATCAATCAAGAAAATTATAAAAACGTGTCGAGAGATTCTCGTTCCTCCATCAAACATACGTGGTTTCGCATGAAAAATTCCATTCAATCCGAAGGACCAAAATGTTATCATTTTCTTGATTTATAAACATGTTGAAAATACAGACGGAAAAAACGCTGTGACGTAACACAGTTGTAGGTCAATCGTACTAGTGTACAACTGTACGAGTGTTTTTTAAATCTCAATATTTCTTCCATTTTTTAATCAATCAAGAAAATTATAAAAACGTGTCGAGAGATTCTCGTTCCTCCATCAAACATACGTGGTTTCGCATGAAAAATTCCATTCAATCCGAATGGAGGACCAAAATGTTATCATTTTCTTGATTTATAAACATGTTGAAAATACAGACGGAAAAAACGCTGTGACGTAACACAGTTGTAGGTTAATCGTACTAGTGTACAACTGTACGAGTGTTTTTTAAATCTCAATATTTCTTCCATTTTTAATCAATCAAGAAAATTATAAAAACGTGTCGAGAGATTCTCGTTCCTCCATCAAACATACATGGTTTCCATGAAAAATTCCATTCAATCCGAAGGACCAAAATGTTATCATTTTCTTGATTTATAAACATGTTGAAAATACAGACGGAAAAAACGCTGTGACGTAACACAGTTGTAGGTCAATCGTACTAGTGTACAACTGTACGAGTGTTTTTTAAATCTCAATATTTCTTCCATTTTTTAATCAATCAAGAAAATTATAAAAACGTGTCGAGAGATTCTCGTTCCTCCATCAAACATACGTGGTTTCGCATGAAAAATTCCATTCAATCCGAATGGAGGACCAAAATGTTATCATTTTCTTGATTTATAAACATGTTGAAAATACAGACGGAAAAAACGCTGTGACGTAACACAGTTGTAGGTCAATCGTACTAGTGTACAACTGTACGAGTGTTTTTTAAATCTCAATATTTCTTCCATTTTTTAATCAATCAAAAAATTATAAAAGATTCCGTTCCTCCATCAAACATACATGGTTTCGCATGAAAAATTCCATTCAATCCGAATGGAGGACCAAAATGTTATCATTTTCTTGATTTATAAACATGTTGAAAATACAGACGGAAAAAACGCTGTGACGTAACACAGTTGTAGGTTAATCGTACTAGTGTACAACTGTACGAGTGTTTTTTAAATCTCAATATTTCTTCCATTTTTTAATCAATCAAGAAAATTATAAAAACGTGTCGAGAGATTCTCGTTCCTCCATCAAACATACGTGGTTTCGCATGAAAAATTCCATTCAATCCGAAGGACCAAAATGTTATCATTTTCTTGATTTATAAACATGTTGAAAATACAGACGGAAAAACGCTGTGACGTAACACAGTTGTAGGTCAATCGTACTAGTGTACAACTGTACGAGTGTTTTTTAAATCTCAATATTTCTTCCATTTTTTAATCAATCAAGAAAATTATAAAAACGTGTCGAGATTCTCGTTCCTCCATCAAACATACATGGTTTCGCATGAAAAATTCCATTCAATCCGAAGGACCAAAATGTTATCATTTTCTTGATTTATAAACATGTTGAAAATACAGACGGAAAAAACGCTGTGACGTAACACAGTTGTAGGTCAATCGTACTAGTGTACAACTGTACGAGTGTTTTTTAAATCTCAATATTTCTTCCATTTTTTAATCAATCAAGAAAATTATAAAACGATATCGAGAGATTCTCGTTCCTCCATCAAACATACGTGGTTTCGCATGAAAAATTCCATTCAATCCGAATGGAGGACCAAAATGTTATCATTTTCTTGATTTATAAACATGTTGAAAATACAGACGGAAAAAACGCTGTGACGTAACACAGTTGTAGGTCAATCGTACTAGTGTACAACTGTACGAGTGTTTTTTAAATCTCAATATTTCTTCCATTTTTTATCAATCAAAGAAAATTATAAAACGTAAGTCGAGAGATTCTCGTTCCTCCATCAAACATACATGGTTTCGCATGAAAAATTCCATTCAATCCGAATGGAGGACCAAAATGTTATCATTTTCTTGATTTATAAACATGTTGAAAATACAGACGGAAAAAACGCTGTGACGTAACACAGTTGTAGGTCAATCGTACTAGTGTACAACTGTACGAGTGTTTTTTAAATCTCAATATTTCTTCCATTTAATCAATCAAGAAAATTATAAAACTGTCGAGAGATTCCGTTCCTCCATCAAACATACTGGTTTCATGAAATTCCATTCAATCCGAAGGGACCAAGTTATCATTTCTTGATTTATAAACATGTTGAAATACAGACGGAAAACGCTGTGACGTAACACAGTTGTAGGTTAATCGTACTAGTGTACAACTGTACGAGTGTTTTAAATCTCAATATTTCTTCCATTTAATCAATCAGAAAATTATAAAACTGTCGAAGATTCTCGTTCCTCCATCAACATACTGGTTTCATGAAAATTCCATTCAACCGAAGGACCAAAGTACATTCTTGATTATAAACATGTTGAAAATACAGACGGAAAACGCTTGACGTAACACAGTTGTAGGTAATCGTACTAGTGTACAACTGTAGAGTGTTTAAATCTCAATATTTCTTCCATTTAATCAATCAAGAAAATTATAAACGTCGAGATTCTCGTTCCTCCATCAAACATACTGGTTTCATGAAAAATTCCATTCAATCGAAGGACCAAAATGTTATCATTTTCGATTTATAAACATGTTGAAAATACAGACGGAAAACGCTTGACGTAACACAGTTGTAGGTTAATCGTACTGTGTACAACTGTACAGTGTTTAAATCTCAATATTTCTTCATTTAACAATCAAGAAAATTATAAACGTCGAGAGATTCTCGTTCCTCCATCAAACATACTGGTTTCATGAAATTCCATTCAACGAGGACAAAATGTATCATTTTCTTGATTTATAAACATGTTGAAAATACAGACGGAAAACGCGTGACGTAACAAGTTGTAGGTAATCGTACTAGTGTACAACTGTACGAGTGTTTTTAAATCTCAATATTCTTCCATTTTAATCAATCAAGAAAATTATAAACGTGTCGAGATTCTCGTTCCTCCATCAAACATACTGGTTTCGATGAAAAATTCCATTCAATCGAGAGGACCAAAAGTTATCATTTTCTTGATTTATAAACATGTTGAAAATACAGACGGAAAAGCTGTGACGTAACACAGTTGTAGGTCAATCGTACTAGTGTACAACTGTACGAGTGTTTTAAATCTCAATATTTCTTCCATTTTAATCAATCAAGAAAATTATAAAACGTTCGAGAGATTCTCGTTCCTCCATCAAACATACTGGTTTCGCATGAAAATTCCATTCAATCCGAAGGACAAAAGTTACATTTTCTTGATTTATAAACATGTTGAAAATACAGACGGAAAACGCTGTGACGTAACACAGTTGTAGGTTAATCTACAGTGTACAACTGTAGAGTGTTTAAATCTCAAATTTCTTCCATTTTAATCAATCAAGAAAATTATAAACGTGTCGAGATTCTCGTTCCTCCATCAAACATACTGGTTTCGCATGAAAAATTCCATTCAATCCGAAGGACAATGTTATCATTTCTTGATTTATAAACATGTTGAAAATACAGACGGAAAAAACGCTGTGACGTAACACAGTTGTGGTCAATCGTACTAGTGTACAACTGTACGAGTGTTTTAAATCTCAATATTTCTTCCATTTTAATCAATCAGAAAATTATAAACGTTCGAGATTCTCGTTCCTCCATCAAACATACTGGTTTCGATGAAAAATTCCATTCAATCCGAAGGACCAAAATGTTATCATTTCTTGATTTATAAACATGTTGAAAATACAGACGGAAAAACGCTGTGACGTAACACAGTTGTAGGTCAATCGTACTAGTGTACAACTGTACGAGTGTTTTTTTTCTTCCATTTTTTAATCAATCAAGAAAATTATGAAAACGTGTCGAGAGATTCTCGTTTCTCCATCAAACATACTCGGAGGATTTTTTATGCAATTTCCTAATTGTAGTTATGATGTTATGAATTCATATCGAAAACGTTAGCTTTCAACATCGAATGATTTGACCTACCGTTGACGAGATTTTTCTTGGTCATTTATTAGGTATATAAAAATCTTTATTATTCACATAACACAGGTGTTGCAAACATTTTTAATTCCTAATGTTCCGCATTGTAACATAATTTGCAAATTATTATACTGCCACCAATTGGTAAAATGAGTTGTCTGCCCGATTTGTAGAACTTTTCCTTTTTTTGGTAGAGTACAAATATGAAAATATGTTTCTTTTGATTCTACCACCATTTCCGTGTTGCAGACGAGTTTGCAAATTAATGAAAACATTGTACGTCAGGACATCTCCAATTGCAACCATTATTTGAAACACTTGTAATAATTCCTATACTTATTTTAATAAAAAAAAAACAATTTCATGAAACAAAAAATTTTTCGTTTGACGAAAGAGGTTGCAAATCAAAACTCTTCTCAAGAACATTATTTCAGTTATTTTTTCGAGTTTCCAGAACTTTTGAAATTTTCATATAAAAATTAGGTTCAATAACAATTTTTTTTCGATAAAACAAACATTTCCGTTTCGTTTGATTGGTTGCAAATTTATCAGACTTCTAAAGTTTGCAGAACTTTTGCAAATTTTTCCGCCCTAATAATGTGAAAATTCATTAAATTCTGATTTTCAACATCTTCCGTTCAGAAAAAATAAGGGTTGCAAAATCAGACTCAATATCATTTGAACGTGCGCTTCACTCTACAGAAGTTTTAAAACTTTTGTAATTATTATAAAATTTGGGAAAATCATGTCTATCTCTACTGGCCTAGTATGAGATTCAAACTTGGCAGGGGTGTTGGATTCAAGAATTGGAAAAATGGACGATATTTCATTTTTTCCCATCACTTCTGGTTTTACCCGAAACGACCCCTACTTGGGAATTTCAAATGGAACACCCTGTATATTTTTGAAATTGAGAAGTGATTTCGTTTTGAGATGAATATTAAAATTAAAAAAAAAACTCAATTTTGAAGGGAAAAATAAAAAAAAATCGTCAGGCGCGGGGATTCGAACCCTCGCCAATTTTTTATATCAGAGCTTAGATCTTGCGCCTTAGATCGCTTGGCCAACTGGACGATATTAATTGTCAAACGCATTACCATATTTCAACGTAAGTAAGAAAGTTTTTATATGCTTTTATACCTGCTACCCGTAAATGGGCCCTTCTTCCAAGCTAGCAAGTATGCATACGTTTTTAAATCACACTACTCTTACTCAAAATTTCAGCTTTGCTAAAATGACGTAGGTTTGCCGGCTCTGGGATCTTGGACTATTTTAATTGATTTCGACAAAGCACCCCACGCTTTTTGGCATAATATTATTTTTTACTTTTTATTCCGTTAAAAGCGTGTTCTCGTCCTTGGAGAGACTTCCATGGAAAAAACGGAAGTTAATGCTACATAGAAAACTACGTTGTCAGCTGGGGTAAATCTTACCAATTGTTCAAATTATGTTATTAATATTAATAATTAGTTTTTACCATACGTATTATGTATGTCAAATAAAATTTAATCTTCATAATATGTACAGAGAATATAATATCAATGAAGAAATACTTTGAGTAGTTTAGCCTCAAAATTATAACAAATTTTATTCCTGTATTTTGTGCAACTGGTGGTGAAATTTACTTTTTCTATGACTATTGAAAAAAGCGTCATTTATATGACCATTTCTTGATAAGTAATGAACTCTAGTTTCGCCCCCGAGTAGGTAATGATCCATTACTGAACAGGTTCGAACCAATCACAGTTGAACCAGATTCATTACTCAACACTTTGAAGCCAATCACAGATGAGCATATTCATTACTGTGCAGTTGTGTTTGAATTGTTTCCATTCGCAAGTATGCCTTGAGAATTTAACAACTTCAAACTTGTTCTCAAACGTCATAATCATTGAATTGACAGTTCGTTTTGTAAAATATTATAGTTTCTAACGAAAAACAAGAAGAAAAAGATGATTCGGAAAGTGACAACGAGTGTACCCCACCAGAAATTTGTAGTGCGGCGAAAATAACATCTTCAAATCTATTACCAAATAAATCCAGAAAAAAATATGAGACGATATATGCAATTTTCATGGATTGGCGAAAGAAAAATAATGTGAATTCGTTTTCGGAAAATGGACTTCTAGCATATTTTTCCCAATTAGCTGAAAAATATAAATCGTCCTCGCTTTGGACACAATATTCAATGTTAAGAAGTAACATTCTAATCAACCACGACGTGAACATAGAACGTTATTCAAAATTACGTGCGTTTTTGAAACGCAAATCCGATGATTATATACCGAGAAAGGCTCAAACATTCACCCCAAATGAAATAAATTCATTCATAAACAAAGCACCTGACGAAATATATCTTGCGACAAAGGTAAGAAATTGATATTTTTTCAAAAGTTCACTTAACAAAATGAGAGAACCTAGTTAGGAACTTGAATAGCTTCATATCACTTTAATTTGCAAGCACCTCGGTAGCTCTGGACAATCCAATGATCGTGAGTTCAAATCACACCGTCACAGGTGAGGTTTCTTTTCTTTTCCAACCACTGATTTAACAATTACCAAACTGTTTGAAATTGAATAAAATAACGAAAATTGGAAATACTTTTTTATGTATCTTTTTTTTAGGTTGCACTGATCATGGGAATCATGGGAGCCTGTCGTGCGAATGAAATGCACTCTATGAAAAAAGGGGATTTGGAAGATCTTGGATCGGCTATATTAGTCACCATACCAAACTCCAAAACGAAAATTGTTCGGAAGTTCACCATAATTGAGCCTTTTCGCCATATTTGTATTATATATATCACGCTACGATCGAGTAATATATTAACAGATTAATTTTTTTTGAATTATCAGAAAGGTTAATGCACCAATCAAAGAATTGGAATAAATGAATTCGGAGCCATGGCAAAACAGATCGCAACATTTTTGAAACTTCCAAATCCAGAACTATATACTGGGCATACCTTTCGTAGATCATCTGCCACCCTGCTAGTGGATGCGGGTGGAAGTCAACATCTGTGGCGGAAGGATACATAGATGATTCGATGAAAAATAAAATAAGTACTGCAGAAAAAATATAGGGTTCAATGAAAACGTCTACCAGTACCAGCAACATCTCACAAACATTTATTGCACAGAACACTTCGGAAATGACGAATGGAAATGTGAATTTGGATATAGAATCCTCGATACCTTCAGTTATGATTTCCAACTGTTCCAATTTTACTATTAATTTCATCAACAAAAAATTGATTTGTTTATGTTGTGAAATTTTTCAAAATATAATTATAGATTTTTTCATTCAATAAAAACTCCCTATTATGCAATCAAATGAATTACACTCTTTCAGGATTTCGTTCACAAATTAATCTTATTTTCAAATAGTCCTGATATAAGTCTCAGAAAAAGTATAGTATTCTGCTCGCGAGAAATAGCCATACTCGCTCGAATGATTTACCACAACTTCATTCTCACGAGTAATGGCCACATTTCTCGCTCGTTGAATAATATACTATTTCATCACCAGTTGCGAAAAATTTTATTTTTCGCAACTGGCGATGAAAAGTAAAACATTTGATAACGTCAACGAGTTTTGAAAAGTGTCACTGTAAATGTCAAAATTGGAAGAAAAAAAAATCCGCCTAGTTGAGTACAGACAGACATCGGGACAGGTGAAACTAAATAAAAGCTTGTAAAAATCAAATAAAACCTTTCAACTTCAGAAAATATTTGTTAACTTCTTCGAGGAGAGTGTTGTGTATGCATAAAACCCTTATTACACTATGCCTTTTTCGTGCCTATTTTTGTGCTTATTTTCATGGCTATTTGTTGGCTGAATTTCCCCAAATAACTGGCACTATTACACCATGCCTTTTTGATGATTGTTTCAGGCGCTAATTTCAGAGCTGCAAACCTAAGGAAAATTGACATTTACCTTAAATGATTAAGTAAATTAGTATACCTGGACTATTTGTTTCAACTTTTTCTTTACCTGGCACACGATTTTTTTCTTATTTTCTGTCACACTGAACAAAACGAAAACTATGTGATTAATTTAATCTATTTGTTGGTTATGTCAAGTCCTGTTTTGGCAAACCTAACATTTTCACAAACGTCCTTGAAATCCCCTCGATTCAGGCGGAAAAAATAGAACCAGTCCTATTTATTTTCACGCCTGAAACAATCAACAAAATCCCCACGCGCGCATGCGTATTTGTTTAAAATTTCAGCCACGGGCAGTCAGGCAGACAAATAGGCACGAAAAAGGCATAGTGTAATAAGGGTTTAAGAGATAAGAAATCTCTCGAGGAGAGCAGATCACTGACGTATGCAAACGGTGCAACGGGTTGATCTCCCGGGGCGAATCTTATTTTCCGCCCCCCGATGAGTGGCGTCTTGATCCCTGTTATTTCAAGATGCTTCATCCTACCCAACATTCCGCTTACAGCACCCAGGACATTTTCAATCGTTTTCCGTTTGACTAAGGTTTCACCTATATGGATCGGTAATTTATTTTCAGTTGTGATTATATTCGATTTGAAAGGGATTCATGATGGAACCTTATCGATCAATAACAGATGTATAGTTTTCCCAATATCAATTACAGAAGCATAAAAAAGTCTTGCGGCGAAATCCTGTGAGCAGCAGTGGCGGAGATAACTAATTTTATTTAGATATTTTAAGATTTCAAAAATACTTCATAAATAATGAAAAATGAAAAAAAATTAAAGACAAGCTTTTATTTATACAAATACATTAAGAAAGAAAAATAATTTCATTCATTGTTTGATGTAGGTTATTATTATATTCTAAAACGTATTTCGATCGGCACACACCAAGACCACAGACGCTACTGGTTTTTAATCTTTCAGAGCTATTAAAACACAATTATAACGCGTGATTTATGACCTTCCAGTATAGACACGCCTATACAAGCATCGATGTCCGACGATTGGCCCAGACGAATCGGTTGTAGAAAAGCGACAGCTGTCACTCAGGTCCACGTTGACTATCGGCTCTTTTGATCTACCGTATGCCGACGGAAAATGTTTACGAGTAGTACAGATTATTTTTCGTTCAGTTTCTTCGCATATACGCTCGTGTTAGCGAAGTGAGTTTTATTAGCTCCCTATAGAAACAGCTTCTGCAATTGATATTGGATGGACTATAAATACATCGACTAACAAATACACTGTCTGACAAAACAGTCGGGGAACATCAGACCTGAAAAATAACTGCATTTTATATGATAGCAAGGAAAATGTCTCCTTCAAACTACTTTTGAACTGAAAAATTAATCCCAGGGTACATTGAAATATTCGGCTACCCCTGTATACATCACAAGTAATTTTTTGGAAGTACGTTTCGCAGAATTGATTGATTCTCACAATTAAGAAAAATTACTCTTACGCTTCAGTACATTCCAAAACCGTTCAATTTTTCCTCCAATGCATACGTCAGTGATCTCTTTTTATACAACCTCAGCGTACGACTACATATGCGTTTTTTCTTTGAGAATCCTGACAGTACTATTACAATTTTACGATCAATAATATACTGCCGACGTTTCAAATGGCAATTATGATTGAATAACGTGCGGTTGATGATGACGAGTCTTTTCAACAAATGTCATCTGCCGTACGAAGCGAATAAATTGGCTTCCTCATACACACGTTTTTTCGCACTACCAGGTAGGTATACAGTGCGCCGCAAAATTATGGAACAAATTCGATATTTCGCAAGCAATGTACTTTTGACAAAAATCCTGAAAGGGTCGATTTTTGTTTTTAATTGCCGATTTCTTCATGTATATTCTAAAGAGGTTATTATTTTGACGTGGTGACGTAATCGGTAACTTTTTCAAATTGAAATAGATGTCTTGTGATATTTCATTTGAAAGGTCTTTCAATTCAATGATAATAAATAATTTGATTTGTTTAATACAGGGTGAACAAAAATTAATATTTTATTTAAATGTATTTTGTTGGATATAAAGTTTTTCTCTTATACTTCATCTGAAAGGTCTTTCAATACTGCATTAATGATAATAAATGATTTGATTTGTTTATACAGGGTGAACAAACAAAATTAAAAATGTTTTTTGTTGGATATAAAGTTATTCTCTTACAAACAAATCAAATTATTTATTATCATTGAATGCAGTATTGAAAGACCTTTCAGATGAAATATCACAAGACATATATTTCAATTAAAAAAAATTACCGATTACGTCACCACGTCAAAACCAGCGGTAACCTCTTTAGAATATACATTTAAAAACAAATTTTCAGGTCCAGTACTATCATTTGTAAGGGGGAGGGGGGCATATTTAACCGACGAAACCAAAAAGGAGGAGGTTCTCTAGCCGACGCGTATTTTTTTTTCATGTATGATCACGCATAACTTTTTACTGAGACGTCCGATTCCGATAATTATTTTTTCAGTGGATAGGGTGTACTTCGAAGTTGGTCCCATTTGAATTTTAAAGATGAAATCCACCCCTAAGGGTAGCAAAATGAAGGATATTGATCAGTCACCCTCTGAATTCTGGTCCGTTAACCGATTCTATCAGGCATAACTTTGTACTGGGTTCTTCGATTTGGATGATTCTTCATTTATTAGATAGGGTATACCTCATAGTTGATCATATTTGGATTTCGAATGGAATTATCCACACATACGAGTAGAAAAATAGGGAATAATTGATTTTTCACTTGTGAACATTGGCACACATATGTAGTTGACAATGACAGATCGCTAATGTCATTATTTTTGTTCTCCCACATCCTTTACAATCATTATACTCTATGAGAGGATGGAATTATATACAAATTAATGAAATAAACTAACCAGAACAACAAAAATAATTTATATTACAACAAATAGTAAGAGTAGATAATCATATTATTTAACTGGTAATAGTTGAAGTAAGGTGGGTAAGTAAGTATTTTGAAAGTAATCAAAAAACAAGTAGGTAGTAATTAGTAAACTTTAACCATAAAAAATTGAAAAATGAAAACTTTTTAACAAAAAATTAAACCGACGCAATACGGAACTGAAAAGTAAAAAATAAAATAAATCTTCTTAGTCTCAATAACTAAGCTCCTAAACTAATGTAAGTAACTAATTTTGAGTCGGCGCCAAACGAACAATCAACGAAGATCATTAAATTACTTCAAAAAAATTATCAGAATGTCACCGCGCAACTCGATGCCATCATTTTACGCCTTACCTAATTCATTTGCTTGTTTGTTTGGCGCCGACTCAAAATTAATTACTTACATTAGTTTAGGAGCTTAGTTATTGAGACTAAGGTTTATTTTATTTTTTACTTTTCAGTTCCGTATTTCGTCGGTGTAATTTTTCGTTAAAAAGTTTTTTTGCATAATCAACACAAAATACAATTGTGGTGATCTGAACGACATCGAGAATATTCTTTAATTTCTAAACAAAGCGCTTGTCGTTCTCTGCGCGAGACGGAGACGAATAATTTTATTTGGCCCAGATTTTCAAGAAGCCAAAGTATTAGAATTCACTTGTCTTGCTTTTGGACTATATTTTACTTTAGCTCGTAAAGCTCGTTATATTTATTGTAAAATTTTAAAATACTAAATCACTAATTGATGAAAGGATCAGAAGTGGATTTTAAATTTTCCACAAAATCGAGTTCACACTTTACAAAAATTTTACTGTTTTAATTGCTTGCGAAAATACTCGGAAACAAAAATGCCGGGCTATCCACTTCTGACAGTGCAAAAATTGTCGATAGTGATTGCTGATTTGTATCGTGGTTTGACAAGGCGCACAGTAATCCAAAGATATATCATCCCAATTTCTTAAGGAACAATCTATAATCGAAATTGATCTGTCATTTTTAAACCAAATGAGCTGTGTACCGTGACGCAGCTATGTGGAGGGGAACAGCGGGTGAGTTGTTTTTTCTAGGCTTTAAACTATACCTAGCATAGATGCGTCATGAAATTTTGTTAAATGTTGCTTCAATCCACTTAATGTTTGTTTTTTGGGTTAATGGCTACCCAATGAAAGTAGTTTATTACAAACTTTGCAAACTGCTTTAGATGAATCGATGGTACTTATTATTCAAGTACTGCCAAATTGGATTCTTTTCTCTTAGTGGTTGTGACATTTTATACCTACAACAATAAATACAGTAAGATATAGAATAATTAAATTGCGCTAGAAAAATCTACCTAGGTCTTGTTCTTTAACCATCGAACAAAATATTATTATTATCAATCGATCATAGTATCTACCAACGACTGTAGGAAATTAATGAATACAAACAAAGGACACTTACTTCATTGAATGATTTTCACTAAAGTGGGTTCACAAAACCATGACACGGGTTTTACTGTGGCTCTTGTTCAAGTTTTTACATAGGCCAAACAGGCAGAATATTTAATAAACTATCATCAGAACATAGGAACTGGAATGGAAAAACAAATTCAACTTTTACTTTTCACCTGTTGACTGAAAAACTTTGTTTTGTTAATGATTTTGAAATATTACGTATAGAAAAGAAAGGTTCTAAACTATTCACTACACAAAGGTTATGTTGCCCCAAAAACAATTAAATTTTTTATGTTTTTTCGTTAACCTTCTTCCCTCTCTGCTTGTACAAATTGAACTACTGAATATGGGACTTTAAAGTTCCGAAACGCATATAGTTTATTCAACTTTAAGTTATTTTATTTTCAGTAGTAATATCCCTAGGACATTGATAATAGACGAGATAATTTTATGACAATCGAAAGCTCGTTCCTTCGGCTTCGGGCTCTTACCAAGCAACGAGCTTGAGAAATTTGCCAAAAAATTATGAGACATCTGTCAATGTCCGAGGGATATTTGGCGGAAAATTTTTTGACAAAAAAAATTATAACTCAACACAATGAAACATTTATTTATTTATTAGAAGTACAGTTAGTGAAAGTACAATTATCAATCAATCAATATCAATCAATTATCAGTGTAATGTTGACATGATTGGGTCAAATTGTTTCATATGACACAAAATGACAAAATTTGAATGGTTGTTAGAACTGTCAAACATTTTTCGTGGATAACGACTTCGAGACCGTTCCATAACCTAAAATATATGAGTTCGTTTGAACGTTCAACTAAATGGTGCCACTACTTCAAGCAGGAAGGATCATTTTCTCTTGTGTTTGTAATGTTTCAGAAATACCTTTGTAATACGAGATGTAATTATTTCTATTATGTATCTCTTCTTGGTTTAGCCGTTCGATTTTTTTACTTGAACATTCCAAAAGTAAGAGAAATCTTAATTAATTTCTAAATACTCCAACAAAAATTCGGAAATGGGTCACATTGTCCGCTACAAACCCTATCAGATTCAACCTAACAAACAACGAAACAAAATTAACATCGAGAGCCGTAAAACTTTCGGCGGTTACCGTTCTCTCTCCCTCTGCGGAAGGTCGGGAAACTCGTTTCGTATTCGGGCAGATTTAGATCATCTTTTAATTACTATGCAAATTGAATTTGTTCTGTTATTTGCACGAATTTCGGCAAACACATTTTTATTCTATAGAATGGCACGCTGATTCGATTTACTGTTAAATCGGCAAATATTTGATGAGGGCGATGACTTTGGAGGAGAGATAGGAGCGACTGCTTTCAAGGCCGCGCTTTGCTTGGAAAGATCAAACGGATTCTTTTGTGTATTGAGCCAGATTCTTGAGGCGAGATCTCAAATAGTTTGAGGCCTTTATGAAGGTGGAAATGAAACAGTAACGATCCCGCTCCGATGTCTCTGTGTTCGAGTGTTTGAAGTCTGAAGTGGATTCTGAAAATAAATCGCAAAACTTGTCAGCTAGTTTGACGTTTGACAAATATTTATGACTCACCAGGTAACAATTTCGATTAGAATCGGACCAAAAATCAAGAATTAGGTCCGCCTTTTTTAAACCCGTCATTTTGACCAGACATAAGTACATTGTTTCTGTTTTCTTAGAGGTTATACAGTTGTTTTGAGTTTTCTTATAATATTTCCATTTTGTATTCGTTTCCAGTTTTTTTTGTGTAGTGCTTAGTGAAGTAATCCGGAGTTGTTATTATGGATTATTTTGAAAAAAATATTACACACTATTTGTGAATGTTCACATTGGAATAAAACCATCAAAAAACTTTTTTTTCAAATTTCATCTAAAACAAACAAGATGTTGTGGAAATGTGTCCTTATTGCTGCGAATGTTTAAAGTTTCAGCATAGAATGTCATTTGTAAGTATTATAAGTTGGCAATACCCCACCACTAGTTGGTAAGATAATTAGTCGTGTCTTTTATTTAGTAAATACTCAACATTATTTTTCGGTATGTTGGATAATATCTCTTTTTTCTCTTGACTCTCTTTTCTTTCTTCTCAACTATCTTTAAAGGTTCTCTTTTAACTTTTTTTGCCACAGACGATACAGGAAGATTATGGAAAGGAACTGTATTTTTTTTTTCAAGATCCCAAGAGCCCGTCGTCCGTCTATAGACTCACTCAATCCTAGATTAATCTAAACCAGAACGTTACGTTCATTTCCTGCCGGAAAATAATGAAAAGTTATTCCACTACGGGATCGTTTTACCCAAGAGTCACATTGAGGTAAACAACAATAATGATATTAACTTTAATCATTCAGTTTTTCACTCGAGGACGTAATCGTCACCGTAATAGTGTCCGTTACCGGTTACGGTAACATTGATGTGTCCGTAACCGTAATAATAATAATAAAACACATACAACACAATTATAATTATATATAAATCGTAACCGTAACAGAAATAGTGTCCGTAACCGTAACCATAACCGTAATAGTGTCCGTAACAGTAACTTCAATAGTGCCCGTAACCGTAATACTAATAATAATAACACACATACAACACAATTATATATAAATTATATAAATCGTAACCGCAACAGTAATAGTGTCTGTAACCGTAACTATAACCGTAACAGTATTAGTGTCCGTAACCGTTACCACTTACCGGTTATGGTTACGCTAACGGTAAAAGTAATAGTGTCCGTGACAGTAATAGTGTCCGTAACCGTAATAATAATATTAATAACACACATACAAAATTTATAATTATATAATTATAAATCGTAATCGTAATCCTAATCGTAATCCTAATCGTAATCGTAAACGTGATCGTGATCGTGATCGTAATCGTAATCGTAATCGTGAACGTGATCGTAACCGTAACACTAATAGTGTCCGTAACCGTAACTTTAATAGTGCCCTTAACCGTAATACTAATAATAATAACCCACATACAACACAATTATAATTATATATAAATTATATAAATCGTAACCGTAACAGTAATAGTGTCCGTAACCGTTAACGGTTACGCTAACGGTAAAAGTAATAGTGTCCGTAACCGTAACAGTAATAGTGTCCGTAACCGTAATAATAATAATAACACACATACAAGACAATTATAATTATATATAGGTTATATAAATCGTAATCGTATTCGTAATGGATCGTGACCGTAACCGTAACCGTAACCATAACCGTATCAGTAATAGTGTACGTATAATGTCAACAATCACAAGAGATTCGGCAAGTTTTAAGTATACAATGGCTAAAATCATGTAAATATTAATGTTTCAAAAAGTAACCAATGTACTTATGTATAATTTCAAAAATCGACACCAGAGGGAGTATACGTTATTTTGAATTCCCAATTGTTAACTACAGAAGAGTGAAACTAAATGGAAGGTTGTAAAAGAGTTGATTTGAAAATGGTTTCAAATCGCACTATCCCACTTTCCTATAGCCTGGGGTAATTAAAAAAGGGGGCAAATTAATCGTCACATTGAAGAAAAATCAGAGTCAACATCACTGGCTTCAACTTTTTACAAGCTTTTATTTAGTTTCACCTGTCCCGATTGTGTAATCAAATTAAATTTGATCCACTTCTAGTTGCCCAATTAACGTGAAATTTGGCAGGTGTTCATAGTTCCCGTGATAATGCATTATATAATTTTTGTTGAAGAAGTCAAACAAAATGGCGACTCTAAGATGGCGGACAAGATTTGTGTGTTTGGTCCGATTCGATTCAAAATTGCTATTTGGGGGTTTTCGAGGTCGAAGATTATGAATTTCTTGTCAAAATTCATGAATTAAAAGGGGTCCAAGATGACGGACGAGTTTTGTAATTATGGTCAAAATGCATGAATTCAACATGGCGGTTTCAAAATGGTTGACGAGTTTTGTGATTATGTACCGTTTCTATTCAAAATTGGTATATCGGGGTTTTTGGGGTTGCCGATTATGAATTTAGTTGAAGATTATTAATTTTTACAAGCTTTTTAAGGGGGGATTGGCGCGGTGGGTTAGCGTCCGACTCATGATCGAAAGGTCGTGAGTTCGATTCTCGGGCAGGGCAGAAATTTTTCTATTTAATTTGAGAGAATTAAATGTTAAATTTCGTAGCCGGGCCGAGGATGGTCCTCGACGATTCGCTGTTGCGTTCAAATTAACAGTGCTGCTCCTAGGTGGCGTATGGAGTTAGTAACAAGGCCTACCCAGAACACTATGAAAATGATACATAAAAAAAATACTCAACTTGTGACTGGCCGAATGACGAAATGTCACAAATTAAATTTGACTCCTAGTTCTCCAAAAAAAAAAAAAAAAAAAATACAAGCTTTTATTTAGTTTCACCTGTCCCGATGTCTGTGTAGGTTTGTAATCAAATCTCACAAATTAAATTTGACTCCTAGTTCTCCGATTAACGTGAAATTTGGCAGGTGTTCATAATTTCAGTGACAATGCATTATGGAATTTTTGCTAGAGAAAAACAAAATGGCGGCTCCAATATGGTGGAAGAGTTTTGTGATTATGGCTCTATTCTAGTCAAAATTGGTATGTGGGTGTTTTTGGTGACAAAAATCAAGTTTTTTTTTTAATCCATGAATTCAAGATGGCGGCTCCAAGATGTCGACGAGTTTGGTTATTAAGCCCGATTCCATCGAAAATTGGTGTGTGGGGGTTTTTGAGGCCGGACATCATGATGTTTTTGTCAAAAAATTTTCATGAATTCAAGATGGCGGCTCCAAGATGGCGACGTGTTCTGTTATGACCCGATTCCATTCAGAATTGGTTTGTGAATTTTTTCGGGATCGGATATAAAAAAGATGACGGATTTCATGAATTACTAAAAAAAAAATTGAATAAAAAGGATTAAAAAAATTTAAGACAAGCTTTTATACAAGTGCACTGAAAAGGGAAAAATAATTATTTAATTGAAAGTGGGTGGCGCTTACCATACCAAGCATGTAAATAAAACAAAACAAATAGAGAAAGTACTTTTGGAACTAAGCAGAATTATTTAATCAAATTAAACTATTCAGAATAAAAATAATAAAAATATACAGTCCATTTCGAACAATACATAAAATGTATCGAATGTTTTTCAAATCGTCTTCTGAATATCATAAATTTCATGTTTCAAAAAATGACCAAAAAAAATTAAGACAAGCTTTTATACAAATGCACTAAAAAGGAAAAAATAATTTCTTTAATTATTTGACCTATGTTATTCTGTGAGTAGCAGATTCTAAAGCTTGCCGCAAATATAAAATAGGTATTTTTGCGCGGCAAGATTTTGAATCTGCTACTCACGAATAACATAGGTCAAATAATTGAAGAAATTATTTTTTCCTTTTTAGTGCATGTGTATAAAAGCTTGTCTTATTTTTTTTGTCATTTTTTGAAACATCAAATTTATGATATTCAGATAATGATTTGAAAAACATTTGTTTATGTATTGTTCGAAATGGACTGTATATTTTTATTATTTTGATTTTGAATAGTTTAATTTGATTAAATGATTCTGCTTGGTTCCCAAAAGTATTTTCTCTATTTATTTTGTTTTATTCACATGCTTGGTATGGTAACCGCCACCCACTTTCAGGCATTGCACAGGGTTGCCGGTTTAAAGAAATATTCCAAAATATAAAGAAAATAAAGTTGAAATTATCTTGGCCTTAACACATTTATATATTCATATCATTGAAAAATAATAAAACCCACTACGGCAAAAAACTATTGCTGCGAAGTTTGAGGCTTTTTCCTGTTTTCCGAAATATTTAATTTATAAAAATATACGTGGATTTGTGAATGATATAAAACGTATTGTTTGAATATTTGAAGATTATTTTTTTTTTTTTTTTTAGATAATGCTTTTTTTATTTAATTAATAATTAATATACAAAAGTCTACAATACAAAAAAAAATCTTAACCTATACCACATATTTCAGACTATAAAGAATAAATGTATACATGCATATATCCATACACACATGTACATAGAAAATGTAAATAAAAAACAATTCAAATATTCAAGGACAAGCTCAATTAAAACTATTTAAAACTAGCGAACATATCACAATAAACCTGTTCCCGAAACAATGAAGATTCTAGACAAATATATGACATGTATATACCAATATAGTCAATATTTTTGTAAAGCATTGTTCCTAATCAGCAATAATTGCTGGTACCGGAACATATATATTTTAAATTTAATGGCTTTTAACATATCGCATCACCTCCGCTTTGAACGAGGAGTAACTATCTTTATTTTTTATGGAGTTTGGCAGAAAGTTAAATGATTGGAGACATTTAGAGAAGGGATTATTTAAAGCAATGTTCGTTCTCACCTGGGGTAGATAAATTTGGTTTTGACTTCTAGTTTCATACGAATGTATCTCATTAACTATATTCATGTTTGTATTGCATTTCTGTTGATTTTTTGTTATTTTATAAATAAATTTACATTGTTCTATTTGTAGAATTTTTTTCAGCGGCAAAATTTCAGTTTGATGGTAGATTAACTCTGTATTAGTTCTGAAATCATAGCCAAATAGAGTTTTACTACCTTATTTTGTAGAATTTGGATTTTTTTGAATAATGTTTGAGAACATACCCCCCAGTTTGTTATCAGATAACGGAATATAGAAAGAAAATAAGCGTTATATATCATAATTTTATTTGGTACATTTAAGTAGCTCTGGCATCTATAAAGTGCTCCAATCATTGGTACAATTTTTTTGTCATGTGCTCTGCGTGTTTGTGCCAATTTAAGTTGTCATCAATTTCCAATCCCAGATATTTGGTATGATCGACCTTTTGAATTACCTGATCTCCAATTCTGATATCTGGGTCTCGACATTGTTTATTTTTATTTTTGAAGAGCATATACACTGTTTTTTTACATTTATTTGTAATTTATTTGCCAGGAGCCATTTAGCATATAGTTCTAGATCACTATTTACCAAGTCTTCCAGTTCACCCAGATTAGTTCCTTCATATACTAGAATGGTATCATCTGCGAATATGTAATAGCGAGCTTTAAGATTTGCTTTTTTGAGATTTAGGGTGTGTAACGAGTATAACAGTGGTCCAAGGACTGACCCTTGTGGGACTCCGCAGTTTATAGACATTACATTCTGTTATATACGAATATTATCACACATTTGTTCGAAATCCCCAACTATATTATTAGGGTTTTTTCACTATTAACTTCATTTAAGTACATATTGTTGCCGATCCTTTAAATACGATTTATAGACATACATTCTGTTATATACGAATATTATCACACATTTGTTCGAAATCCTCAACTATATTATTAACAATATCAACCCGTATAAAGTAAATTAAATATCACACATTTTAATTCATACGTTTGAAATACATATAAACGATATGAATAATTAATGGCGCAAAAACAGGAAATTACACAGCTAGTCGATCACGAAAACAGGGTTAACTCAAGTTCATTGTATAAAATAATATTTGATTTAGTTATTTGCCGACAGCATTCAGAATACCCAGAATAGTTTCTACTCGCAACAACAGAATTATCCGAAATACACGTTTATTGAAGAACATAGCAGTTTGGAACTTTCTGTATCGTGATGGTGATTGAATACCTACACTCGTTTTGGCATTATCTAAGAATTCACCAGAACCGACTCCAACTCCCAATAATGTTTTTTCAACTAAGCATTTTTATAATCATTCGAGAAAAGGCGTGGGAGCAATAGATTATTCACTTATACGAAGTTGACCAGTAAATGTGAACTTAGCTGTCAAACTTTCAGAAAAACACTAAAAATTGTGTGCAACACATAGCTTCAGTTGAATGTTTATTACGCGGCATTTGAATTCGTAGAAAGTTGAAATTTTGGGTGTAGTTTACCAATGTCTAAGGGAATTTGTTCTCTATTAAACAGCGTCGTTCAAAATTTGATTTTACCAATAGATACAAAAATGGGGAAAGTCTGACTATTTAGGTATAGGAACATGATACATCATTTGAAAGGAACTTCAATTGTCTTTCAGAATATTCGATAATATAGAGGGGTGTTCCATTTAAAAAAATGCACTTTTATCTTTTTTGTGCCTATTGGTAAAATCACAAATTTTGAACGCTCTGTATAATAGAGAACTAGTTCCCTTAGACATAACTAATACACATCGATAAACTACATCCAAAATTTCAGCTTTCTACAAATAAGGAAATCAATTACAAAAATCGCTGTAGTTGTTGCAATTTTTACTAATACCGAAGAAGACAAAATTTCAAAATAATCTGTGTCCGTGAATCACCCTGTATAAAATATGGAAAATGAACACGTTATTTTGCGGAGAGAATTGGAAACCATCACTCCATTACAAAATGAACCAGTGAGCTAAATTGTCGAGGCCCTTACAGAAATAATGGCATCCTGAATCGACAGTCGATATATTATCATCTGTTATGACTGGATGAAGTGAGGCAGGTGCGTACGCAAGATATTCTTTTGGGTATCGGAATATTGAAATGAATACTTATAAAGGGAACTTTTTGAAGGCGAGTTTACTATGTACTAAAATAACATAAATGTATGCCAGTGGCTTTGCCTGCCAGCGTAACTTATTCTTGATTCGATGCAAAATTCGGACCTGAAAAAAAAATTGAAAGCAAAAATAAAAACAGCGACATTTTTCTTTTAAATTATTCATTTCTTAGGGGGTAGTTTCAACCCTTTGGCATTCGAATGTTGGAAAAAAAACCTTTTACGTATCTACCACTGAAATTAACCCTCATGCAACATTTCATTCTCCTATTACCGATACTTTTTGAGATATAACCTGTTTCACAATAGGGGTAGTTTTTACGGGCTAGGTTGTAAAATTCAGACATTAAAATGTTTCATCCCCTGAGATGCGAAATTTTGGGAACAAATTGTTTCTTATGTACGGAATTTTAGCCACAATCTTGTAGAATTATGTGACACTCATTCATAAAAATCTTAACTCAGAAACATGATGAATTATGAATTGTATGTTTAGTTCTTTATTCCAACAAGTTATTTTTTATTGTATCTGATATAAGTGGTTAACAAAAATACAAAAAACTTAGAATTTGAACTGCCGGCAATAACGAGAGAATTATAAAACTGCTTTCATTTTTTTTTCTTGATAATTGTTCACATTATGTGGTTATATTCCGCAATAATAGTATTGTTATGAAAACAAATACACTGCGCTACTGCATGTTCGTCACGCGACTGGCTGACGTCGCGGCAAGTTTCCGGAAGATAACTAATGAACACCTAGGTTCGTCGAATGGATCGAGAAGCGACCATGGCGAATACTCTAGGTGCAAATGAGCGAATAAAACACATGGTACGCTAGCGAAAGCATTTTAAAGTCTCAGAACATAGTCCAGTGCAGTGCGCGGTATATTTTAGCGGCGAATTCGAATTGAGTTGTTGTTTGTCAATATTTATTCTTTTGTAAAGTGTCAATGAACGAAGAACAATCGCTTCAGTATTTTAATTGCCACGAACGTCTGATTCGTAATATCATTTAGATGATTGTAATATACAGTGCTTCTCAAAAGTCCCCTCCCCCCCTCTTATTTTTGGAACATTTATACATAAACAAGTGAAATTCGGAAACTGAATATTAAAGGTTGTAAACTTCCCTACTAGTGATGATAGATGACGAAATCGTCAAAGATGACGTCACAAGGCCATTGTGACCAATAATTTTAAATGGAACCCTACGGCAAGCGACACCCCTTTTAAAAGGTATCGAAAAAACCTATTCAATGATACTAATTTTGTTTGTGTTTATGGCAGTTTTAATGGCACATTAGTAAACATTAAAATTTAAATTCCATTCAGTATGATATTAATTACAGATTTAAGAATCAGTATCTACTTAAAGAAATTGCTCGAAGTTACCTCCATTTACTTCCTGACAGTGAAATATCCTATTTTTAAACTCTTCTCGTACTTTTGCAAATGTGTCTGCGGAAACAGCCTCACATTCTGCAACAATACGTTGTTTTGAAACGTCAATATTGTCAGGTTCAGTGGCGTAAACATTTGATTTGAGGTACCCCCACAGAAAAAAATCCAGAGGTGTGAGGTCCGGTGATCGAGCTGGCCATTCCGTTGAACCTCGTCGTCCAATCCATCTACCACGATACTCCTCATCCAAATACCGTCTAACTGCACCGTAATAGTGTGGGGGAGCACCATCCTGTTGGAATGTTATTTCCAAATTGCCGAATTCATCTGGATTATCTTCTAAAATTTCAAGGATTAACGGTTCTATTGCGTTTTGCAACAGCTCCAGATAAACCTCACCAGTTGAATTAGTATTTAAAAGAAGAGGCCCAACGATGTGGTTTCCAAAGATACCTGCCCAAACATTCACCTTCTGGGGAAATTGGGTATGTGTTTCACGAAACAGGTGAGGATTTGCATCACTCCAATACCTCACATTCTGTGTATTTACATTTCCATTTACTAAAATAAATTGTTTTGACATAGTCTGGCTGTTGGTTAATTTTAGTTTCCATATTTTCACAAAATTCTAGTCTTTGGTCTGGGTCGTCGTCTGAGAGTTGATGAACCATTTTTAATTTGTATGGATGAAATTTGTTTTTTTTTTCAACACCCTGTGTACTGGACTTCGACTGACCTCACAGGTAGATGCAACGTGAGTTGTTGAAGAAGTAGGATTAACTATTACTTCTGCCAGTATATAAATTTTTTTCTCATCGGAAATTTGTGGTCTGCCAGATCGTTTCGCATCATTAATACTACCCGTTGTTTCAAACTTACGAAGAAGCTCCCTTGAATAAGTCCTCGAAACGGGGCGATCGGGAAACCTCTCATTAAAAATGCGTTCTGCTGCATGAATATTTTGTCCAGTTTCACCAAGAATTAGGATCGCTGCTACTTTATCACCTAAAGCACGTACCATTTCGCTTCTTGAAGCACTTAAACGTTCGGCTCACAACAGTTTAACAAATTATTAAAATGTACAAAAATATTAAAAATACCAAAAGCTGCTTAAACAGTTAAACGTTCGATCAACAATACACAAATTATTGAATGTACAAAAACTTGGACAATTACAAAAACGTCGAATTAGGGAGACTAACAAAAACGTCAGCTTATTTGACAACTATCCAGAGGCGGAGCTTGAATTTGGAATTTTAGTATCAACTGATTCAATTCATCACAGCTTTGCGTTTTTAAAAAAGCGGGTTGCCAAAACTGCCATAAACACAAACAAAATTAGTATCATTGAATAGGCTTTTTTGATACCTTTTAAAAGAGGTGTCGCTTGCCGGAGGGTTCCATTTAAAATTATTGGTCACAATGGCCTTGTGACGTCATCTCTGACGATTTGGTCATCTATCATCACTAGTAGGGAAGTTTACAACCTTTAATATTCAGTTTCCAAATTTCACTTGTTTATGTATAATCGGTCCAAAAATAAGAGGCGGGGGGGGAGGGGACTTCTGAGAAGCACTGTATATGCAGCCATTGTAGGTCGTAAGCCTTTCTCCAATATCAAAATGGAATATTTATAATTCTGCCTCGAATATTTTTCCCAGTAGATATCTCGAATGGTAGGCAACTTTGTTATGAAAATCATTCCTAATTCTGATACTCATAGTTTCAAATAATTTGCGATTCTTTTCTCCAAAGAAATCATGCCAGTGACAGAAATACAGTTCTGGCCGTTATATAACAATGTATATAATGATGATATTTTAGATAAGAACACATATTAAATCTGCAAAATAACGAAGGTGTTAAAATAACCGATGAAACTGGTCCTATTACGGCCCTGGTGTATATCACAATCGGTAAAATGGAATAATTGTTCACGAACAATTTTACATACATTTTTTACCAAAATAATTCGCTTCATTTCGTGTGTGTTGATTTAAGGCTCGTCCAGTATTGAAACGACCGTTTGGTAGATAAAGAGGGGGAAAACACGAGTGGACACGATTTGATGTGGCTGCTTATGCTACGGCGAATCTTCACCAGTGTCTTGTCATGCAGCGTTTGAAAGGTTAGGTTTGTTTGATTAATAAATAGGTAGTGCAGTTATTTATTCAATTTTGACAAAAAATTCACAATCTCCGACCCCGAAAACCCCCACATACCAATTTGAATCGAATCGGACCATAATCACAAAACTCGTCCGCCAAAAACTACGCCTCGTGTTTCGCCTATACCAAATAATTTGGCACGCCTATGGAATTTCTATTAATAGCCACAGTTAGACAATGGTTCGGGCATCTTCGAGAAAAATTGGTTGTTAGGTAGGAGAAGGCCAAAGTGGTCGTTTCAATACTGGATGAGCTCTAGAAGCTATTGACACTATTCAATCTTGCGGGACGATCTTGCGGTTGTTCGTGTCGGTAAAAGAATGCCCATTTCCATCAAGAATAATACTATTTGAAGGGATTCTGTATGGTAGAAACTTTTTTCCTACCAAGAAATGTCAAATCGTTGTTCTCCGTGGACCACCTTGTACATATCTGGAGCTCTCTCTCTGAACAGAAAATTTCCCATTTTGCTAACACAGCATAATGACGTCATAAACGGGTCGGCAAAGCAAACGGTCCATTCGGAAATGCACCGACTTGACAGCCGTAATATACGTAAAGCGAATAGAACCATTTCATAAACATAAACAGCGTTGTTGAGCGCGAAAGAGAGAGGCAGGGAGTTTCTCCACTTAGTAATTACAGCGATTTGTTTTACTGCTTGCGCGCCGTCGAACTTTATGTTTTACCGTGTCTGTGAAGTTTTGAATGGCGTTTGGAGTCCTGAGATAACCGAAGGCACTGTTTTTAATCACTCGGAACGGCAGGAGAGTCCAGTTAGTTTTTCCCATTCCACAGCTGAAATGAAGATCCGGCTTGAAAAACCTTGCAACTGTTTCGCCGGAAATATCCGGCCCGAAGGACCAGATCATACAGCGCCACATGTTTGTTTGATTTTTCGTTAAGTGAATGAACTGGGTCGAAGTAGACCTAACTACAATATATCGGCTTTCACTAATTTTGTAAATAAATACATGTATCTCGGGTTTTAATGGAATTCCACATTAATTTTTGGAAGTTCCATAGAAAGCTTAAATGACTTGATAATTTTTCAAACGTAAATTATTTATCCTTTTTTGACCGACATCTATCAACGAAGTTGGCAACTAACCAAAAGGTGAATAATATATAAGGATTCCCGAATATTTACGGGAACACATACTTGTTTACCTCAGAAACATTCATACCCGAAGGACATGCAATATTTTCTAACTAGTTCACATTTACTTCGCAGGAGTAAGCGTAGAATGCGTTACCAAGGTAACCACCGTCAATTTGACGGTATAGAAAACTTCAATATGAGAACTTTCAGTCCAAAAGATATGCATTTGTAACGGTTAGAGAGAAACGTATTCGCTAAACGAAAAGAATCACAAAATAATCAATACACGATGAAACATCCGAAGTTACTTTCACCAATCTCTGCTTGAAACTAGTCAAAAAGGAAATCTATCCACTTGGCACTTCAAGGAAAAAGGAACGAAATGGCTATGTAAACTCAGAACTTCCGTTACGTAACCTTGAAATTTATTTACGTAACATTGATTTTTCGTTACGTAACCTTAATTCTCCGTTACGTAACCTTAATTCTCCGTTACGTAACCTTAATTCTCCGTTTCGTAACCTTAATTTTTCCGTTACGTTACCTTAATTTTCCCTAACATGTTCCCTGCGAATTGCGCAGAAGCGTGCAATGTTGTCAAAAACGTATTTGAGGATAAGTACTCTTAATTTGTTGAAGTTTATGATGGAGTATCATTATCAAAGCCATTTCTGATTGAATTATCTAGAATATTATCCAATCAACATGTTTTTGATGAAGAAAAACAATTATTGTGTATTCATATCTACTTGAATGATAAAAACGGTTTAGAGGGTACACTACATGGAAACAAACAAGGCATTAAAGCAAATGTTCAAATGGACCACTATTTTGTTAATACACAATTGGCATCTCCGTAACATCGACTGTCGCACGCTTTGTAATATTCCTGGTGTATACTGTATTAACGTACATGCAGCTAAAATTCTTGCCGTTAAATCTTCCACAGATTCTACAGGTGTTTCATACACTAGAAATTTAAGGTCTAGTGAAGTTAAATCCAGAGAACGTGCAGGCCAATATTTGGGACCACGTCTACCTATCCACCGATCACGGAATGTTTGATCAAGAAATTGTTGGAAATGGGCTGGTGCTCCGTCATATTGATACCACATTCTTTGACGAACCAATATAGGTACGTCCTCAAGAAACACTCGGTAGTTCTGTCCATTCAAACGGGGAGGAAGAAGATACGATTTTCGATAATTCCTACCCAAATATACACTGAAAACTTTTGTTGGTAGCCTTTTCGAAACATTCCATGCGGATTTTGTTCATTCCATACATGGCTGTTCCTACTTCTGAAATATCCATTTCTTGTGAAACATGCCTCATCCGTGAATAGAACATATCTGGGAAAGTCGTTTGTTCCTTCATACATCCTCAAAAACCATTCATAAGAAAATCTACGAGGGCCATAATCACCAGCATCTAGGGCCATCACCTTCTGTAGGCGAAATGGATCAATAGTTGTTCACGTGCTACCCGACTTAGTGTTGATTGTGACACTTGTAACCTATACGAAATAGCCCGAGTGCTGGTAGAAGGATCTGCTGCTAATCGTTCAAGAATTTGTTCTTCCGTAACATTATCTCTTCTTGTTCTATTCGCACCACAATGGTGTTTACTGAATTTAAAGGACCCCGTCTCCTTCAATCGTCGATGCACAGATATAAAATTAGTGTGTACGAAATGCATATCTATATATTCTTCAAATGAATAGTCCATTTTGAAACTATGTTCACTGACTGAAATTATGACAGTTGACTTGATGATAATACAAACTGTTTTGGGTTACTGTCAATTATGTCTAATGTAAGTATCGATATATCAGTGTATTTCTACCAGGATAGGTTTCTTTTTAGTTCCAAATTTCGTGTATGTTTTATGCGTTGATCAGTGGTGTACTGAACAGTCTATCACAAACTAGCATGAAAGGCTCGACTTTGCAACTAATTATCACGAATCGAAAGAAATCATTTAAGTAGATATTAATACACAATAATTATTTTTCTTCATCAAAAACATGCTGATTGGATACTATTTTCCTAGATAATTCAATCAGAAATGGCTTTGATAATGATACTCCACCATAAACTTCAACAAATTAAGAGTACTTATCTTCAGTTTTTCGCAAAAATTATTTCAGACCTTAACTCTTATCTAAGTGGAGTATTATGAATTTGAGGATGGGTTTGTTTGTCAGTTGATCATATGCAAGAAAGTATGGTAACATATCAGTGAATCCGCGACATCGATTCGATCAAATAATATGATGAATGAAAAGATGCAGTTATCGTTATAACAACGCATTAAACCCGTTGAATGTTGTTCAAAATTTCATACTACGAGTCATTTCACATAAAGACAGACAGTATCCAACAACTCAATTATACAGTAGCGAAATTCTAAATGTTAGAATGCTATACTTTCATGCAAATTGTGTTTTCATAACCAAGAACCCTCAGCTTAAAAACTACCCTGCCCACTCATATAATACTCGGCAAATTACAAACAAACTACTGACGACACCAAACTGTCATAAAGATGCAAGTTACAGGTTCACAACAACTATTGCACCAAAAATTTTCAATACTCTACCGCTGGATATTAGGAACATAAAAAACTCTAAACTATTTTCAAAAAAATGCAAACATTATATTACAAACAACATTATAGAATATATGAATATCTTATAATACCAAAACTAGTAATCTGATTTCATACAAGGTGTATAAACTTAGTATGTATGTATATAGAATTATGATATATGTTAGTATATACTGTAGGTATTAGTATATTAAAGTATAAGTGGATAAAAAGGGCTTTAAAACACGCGCGATTTTTCGAGCACGACGGCGCAGCCGGAGTGCTCGAAATAGAGCAGTTAAGACCAGTTATCCACGAATACTTTACGTTATTTTTTTTTATTGGTGCACTTTGACCCATATATACTGGTATTATTACTACAAAAAATAGAAATAAGAACTAATAATGCAAGAAGGTTGAATTCGTGATGTGACATCCAGTATACCTTTCGTTGTCATGGAAATGAGAAAAACATTCATTTGCAATTTGTTACCACAGATCAATATTTGTTGTCACCAGAGCTCAAAAATGAATTATTCTAATATCGATTTTTTGAAGAGTGAGGCAGAATCGCGGTTAATACCGCGAAATTCCAGTGATATATATATAAAAAAGAATATGAAAAGTTCATCAAATGGATGGAGGAGCACATATAAATGAACGAATTGTGAGTAATATTTTATTTGACATTACTCCTGTCAGATCAATAATCAAAAATTTGTCATTTAGACTTCACGTTCCTCGATTTGTTGATGTTGTCATGGTTACCTTTAAAAAACGCGCGTTTTTTAAAGTTCGATTTAAACACGCTGAGGCGTGCTTTAAATGGGTAAAAAGGGGCACCAATAAAAAAATAGTATATTAAAGTATAAGTGGATAAAAAGGGCTTTAAAACACGCGCGATTTTTCGAGCACGACGGCGCAGCCGGAGTACTCGAAATAGAGCAAGTGTTTTTAAGACCAGTTATCCACGAATACTTTACGTTATTTTTTTTTTATTGGTGCACTTTGAAATCATATATACTGGTATTATTACTACAAAAAATAGAAATGAGAACTAATAATGCAAGAAGGTTGAATTCGTGATGTGACATCAGTATACCTTTCGTTGTCATGGAAATGAGAAAAACATTCATTTGCAATTTGTTACCAAAGATCAATATTTGTTGTCACCAGAGCTCAAAAATGAATGATTCTAATATCGATTTTTTGAATAGTGAGGCAGAATCGCGGTTAATACCGCGAAAATCCAGTGATATATATAAAAAAGAATATGAAAAGTTCATCAAATGGATGGAGGAGCACATATAAATGAACGAATTGTGAGTAATATATTATTTGACGTTACAAGGTACTCCTGTCAGATCAATAATCAAAAATTTGTCATTTAGACTTCACGTTTCTCGATTTGTTGATGTTGTCATGATTACCTTTAAAAAACGCGCGTTTTTTAAAGTTCGATTTAAACACGCTGAGGCGTGCTTTAAATGGGTAAAAAGGGGCACCAATAAAAAAAAATGTATTATGTATTATATCAGTGAATAAGTAGAATAGAAAAATACACATACAGGTGTGCTGACACCTAGGTGTATATTTAAAAAGCAATGAAATAATATATGAAATGGAAACGATTGATGTAATTATAATTAAAATGTAATTAAATTGAATAAATTGAAATTGAAATAAATTGAAATTGAAATCGGACTTATTCTGACTCACCCGTACTATGTTTCTGATTCTCCCAACTTTAAAAAATGTTCAGGAGGTTGACACATATTCCGATATGTTGTAATAAATTAACATTATGGGATTGTTGCACATAGGAAATTATGTCTCTACTAAGGACATAGGTATCTTCAGTTTTTCTCAATTATCTCAGAAACCTCCACTTTTAGGCACATGGTTTCATTTGTTCCTTCAGGAATTTTGGAGAAAACAAATTGAATCTAAATTTTTTTCGTATTTTCGACACCCTGTATCTCAGAGGGGATGCCCTTCAAGACATACCTTGGTAGCAACGTTTCACCTCGAAATGAGGTGAGGAATCTGTAGTCGGAGTTTGTCGGTCTTATTCTGACTCACCCTGTATACATTATTTACGCTTAATCATAACGTGAAAAAAGAATATTGAACGAATTATAATCAGCTGCCATTTTCCATATGTTTGAGATGGAATTGCCTACCGCAATAAAGTGATGATAATTAGAAAGGACGGCGAATTATCGAGCCGACAAACTCGGCGAGACAACGGCGATAGAGAGAGATTCGAAAGCGAGATAATAATTTTTCTCCGTCGAGGATCTCATTCAGAACGAGTTTACACGGTTTTCCTCAGCGAGTATTTCCGCTCAGCGAATATTCGAGTCTACGTCGAGTCGAGTAGGCTATGATTCGACCTTTACGAGCGAACAAAGGAAGCTGCGCCAGATCGATTGCTCGACACGATCCCCGAAACGGGGAGTTTACGGGGGGATATCGATTTGTTGTACGGGCAATGAGAGCGAGGTCGGATCAGCTGATACTTCGGTGTTTTACAGTATGTTCAGATTTGATTTATAGCTCGGGAGGATGCATTAATTACTTGAATTTTGGCCAGTGGCCACGTTTATACCGTATATGAATTTGGTAACCTTACCAAGTGTATGTGACCAAATTCAAACCAAATGTTTTAGTAATCGTTTATTTACGTTTCTTCAAATGATTAATTAACCAACTTGGTTCTGGTTTGGTATTTATTTAGTCATGTAACCAAGAGAAAGGTTTGAAACTCTGCTATCTAATTCGGAATTGTGTCATCTGTCAAGACAATGTCTGAATGTCAGTAAATTTCATTTGTTCAGCAGTTTTTGTAAAGCCCCTACTCAACATGTCTTCTTCAAGGCTCTTGTAAATGTCTAGGTGTTTAAAGTTTTTGCCATCCAAAATTGATATAATTTTCTTGTCCAAAAATATTTAGAGAAACGCACTGGTTTCTTCATCTGTCCAATTAATACCTTTGGACTTTTTTATAGGAGGTTCTGAACTGCAGCAACTCATTTATATAAAAAATACTAACAAAAATATAAAAAACAATTTCCGAGGTAATGATGCGGAAACTAAGGTTAGGAATCACAAAACATATTTTTCACTAACTCTCTCTCGCTCTATTTTTTATGGCTATTGTTTCCATTCGGTTCATTCAGCCAGTGCGATAACCACAACAGAACGCTTAGCAATCTTTCAAACCAAAATTTACAGTCAGGGTTGGTAAAATGTATCATACTGTTTACAGCATCTTAGTCAACTTAGTATTATAGTCTGGTACACAACAATTTTCGGTACCAAACCAAGCTAGTTACTTGATCAAGTGCACGCTTTATACCACACTGACTAACAGAATTTGGTTGGAATATAATCATTATTCTGCATACCAAGACACGGTATAAACGTGGCCAGTATATGAATGTCAATAACTGTCAAAATGAATTCAAAATGGCTTCTGGAGTTGGTTCACTTGTGTTTAAGTTTGGTTTCAATTTGTTGTTCTCTAGTTTTGAAAATTGGTTTTGTAGTATTGTAATCTGTTGTAAACTTGTATTTTATGGGTATGCTGACATGTACTTTGGAATCCGATTGAAGTCGTTTTGTTGTATGATCAACTGAGGAAGTCGAAAACAACGCAACAATCTGAGTTTTTTTCAGATTTCCTGGTGAGTTATTTATTAATTACTGGGAAGTTGTATATTACTAGCAAATCAAGATAAAAATTGAAATGGGAAATTTGGATAGAAAGTAATGACAGGAAATTTTAGAGGAGTCTGATATACATAAAAGGCTGGACTTAAACTGCCGTTGAACGGTAGCCTACTAAAATGCCATTATTAGATATGACGTCATTGAAGTGACGCGTCGGATGGCTTTTTATTGGATTTGCTTAAACTGCCGTCAAACGGTAGCATACAAAAATGCGTTAATCAATTATTGCGTTGTGCGACAGCTTAATGCTTAAGCCGTAAGTCTTAAGGGCTTAAGCCTTAAGCAGGCTACCGTTTAACGGCAGTTTAAGTACATCGTACATAAAACAGGGCTTACCCCCACAGAGGAGCATGTTTTTTAATTTCACTCAACTATGAATGCACACTGTTCGCGATTTCGAACAAACAGTTGAAACTGAAGCAAAATATTCCACGACGAACTAGTTCTGTTTCAAAATCCTACCGACTGCGCCGCAATAATATTATTTTAATGATATTCTGCTCTCAAGACCATTTTCCTAGTTGGTATTTATGTTTTTTCTCGAAACTGAATCGTAGTGTCAGCTGAATCCGTGGTCGGTAGAGCGTTATATCGTTTGGTTTACTTGCCATCAATTCGGAAAGAAATTTTAGCCAAATTAGGTTAGGTTGTGTCCCTTTCTTTTACGTGATATATTGGCTGGTTTTGATCTTCGGTAGGTCGGGCCTATATACGCAGAAAGCGTGTCTCGGCCTGTAGAGTGGGATATATCCTAATCTAATTTGGCTAACATTGCCATAGAAATTGATGGCAAGCCAAGTCAACCTTATGAAACAACGCTTCAGTTTCCCCACGGGCACTTTAGTAGCGATGATTTTTAGCAACACACTGTTTACAAATCAGACAATTTATAGAATTCCTTTAATACATTTCGTTTTGTCGGAAACTAACAAAATTGCATGCAAAATGACCCGAGACGAAGACATTTAGGAAAATTGCAACATCACCAAAAGTACGACAACGTAAACATTGGGCAAGATAACTGGGAATACCTTTTTCAATTTTGTTGGTTTAGACCGAAAAACCAATTATGTCACGTAGTTAATACATTTATTTTTCAGTTGTTTGATTTTTCAGTTAATTTCTTTTGTTCAGATAATTCTAATGGGTTTGAAATTATTTTTTGAAAGGAAGGAAGGATCCGTGCTGATTTTTTTATTGGGTCGCATACAGGGTTGGAAAAATTCCTGATTTTTTCAATTAATCAAAAAAATCATGATTTTTTAAATAAATCCTAAAAAATTACGATTTTCTCGATTTTTTTCAAAACCTATAGTTTGATTTCATTTTTCGAGTGCTACAGACTGAGCCTAACGTAGATACTAAATCCTGTAAGTAATACCAGCGATTGACCAAAATGTTTCAAGGATGGAACTAATAGTAATTTAAATATTTAGTTTTACATTAATGTTTTTAGTTTTAGTTTTTGCTTAATGGCGTTTTATTGTTGAATAATAGTATATTATTCAACGAGCGAGAAATGTGGCCATTACTCGTGAGAATAAAGTAAATCATTCGAGCGAGTAATGGCTATTTCTCGCGAGCAGAATACTATACTTTTTCTGTGACTTATATCAGGACTATTTGAAAATAAGATTAATTTGTGAAGGAAATCCTGAAAGAGTGTAATTTATTCAATTGCATAATAGGAAGTTTTTATTGAATGAAAAAATCTATAATTATATTTCGAAAAATCATAACTGAAGGTATCGAGGATTCTATATCCAAATTCACATTTCGATTCTTCATTTCCGAAGTGTTCTCTGCAATAAATGTTTGTGAGATGTTGCTGGTACTGGTAGACGGCTTCATTGAACCCAAGATTTTTTCTGCAGTATTCATTTTATTTTTCATTTATGTATCCTTCCGTCATAGATGTTGACTTCCACCCTCCATGCCTCTTCAAAGAAGTGATGTCTCCACCCGCATCCACTAGCAGGGTGGCAGATGATCTACGAAAGGTATGCCCAGTATATAGTTCTGGATTTGGAAGTTTCAAAAATGTTGCGATTTGTTTTCCCATGGCTCCGAATTTATTTATTCCAATTCTTTGATTGGTGCATTTCCGATAATTCAAAAAAAATAATTAATCTGTTAATATATTACTCGGTCGTAGCGTGATATATTTAATACAAATATGGCGAAAAGGCTCAGTTATGGTGAACTTCCAAACAATTTTCGTTCTGGTGTTTGGTATGGTGACTAATATAGCCGATCCAAAATCTTCCAAGTCCCCTATTTTCATAGAGTGCATTTCATTCACACGACAGGCTCCCATGATTCCCATGATCAGTGCAACCTAAAAAAAAAGATACATAAAACATATTTCCAATTTTAGTTATTTTATTCAATTTCAAACAGTTTGATAATTGTTAAATCAGTGGTTGGAAAAGAAAAAAACCTCACCTGTGACGGTGTGATTTGAACTCACGATCACTGGATTGTCCAGAGCTACCGAGGTGCTTGCAAATTGAAGTGATATGAAGCTATTCAAGTTCCTAACTAGGTTCTCTCATTTTGTTAAGCGAACTTTTGAAAAAATATCATTTTCTTACCTTTGTCGCAAGATATATTTCGTCAGGTGCTTTGTTTATGAATGAATTTATTTCATCTGGGGTGAATGTTCGAGCCTTTTTCGGTATATTACCATCGGATTTGCGTTTCAAAAACGCACGTAATTTTGAATAACGTTCTATGTTGACGTCGTGGTTGGTTAGAATGGTACTTCTCAACATTGAATATTGTGTCCAAAGCGAGGACGATTTTTTCAGCTAATTGGGAAAAATATGCTAGAAGTACATTTTCCGAAAACGAATTCACATTATTTTTCTTTCGCCAATCCATGAAAATTGCATATATCGTCTCATATTTTTTTCTGGATTTATTTGATACTAGATTTGAAGATGTTATTTTCGCCGCACTACAAATTTCTGGTGGGGTACACTCGTTGTCACTTTCCGAATCCATCTTATCGGCTATGGAGGAATGTACTACTGCATAACTTAAAAATGAATTTTTAATTTTCTATTATTTTCGAATACACTTATAACCCACACTTACGTAAATGATTTTAAGGGAATACAATTTACAAATCCAGTCGCGTAGTCAGATTTTTATTACAAAATCGCTTCCACCACAAATCGCTCACATTACCTCACTTTCAGGAGTTATAACTGTAGAACGGAATGAGCTATTGACTTCGGATTTTCACTGTACAAGTTCACTGGTGTTCTACTTTGTATAGGCAGTGTTGCCAGATTTTAAATATGTCTATAATCTCAATAAAAATTATAATCAAATACTTTGTTTCCAAAATTAAAGTTGTTGTAACTTCGTTGTTAACAAATATTGAAATTTTTATGGTTTTTATTTATAACGACTACGAATCCAGTGATGTAGTCAAATTTTAAAACAAAAATTGCCTGATAAACTTTTGCCGTTTTTGACAAATGAAATGAAACTTTAGATATGAAATTTGTGTCTAATGACAGTTTTTGAGGCTTAATATAAAAAAAAAAAAAATTTGAAATTGATTGAAAAATGCTTATTCTACAGGGGTGGTTTCATTTTAAATGGATCACACTGTATAAATAATAATTCTTATTTGGACGAAATAGTGACAGTCAGTCGCTAGACACACAATAAAATAACGTCCGTTAATAAAAGTAGAACTTCCAGGTGACCCTCGTAACACTAATATATAAATTACCTGATCTGATTCGCATTTCGTCGAGGGTCACTGAGAAATTCGACGAAACTCATATGATAGAGATATCAAATTTGAATTGTTGATTCATCGAATCAATTCGGGCGACATTTGGGAGTTCTCTGTACACATGGCATTGAAGAAATTTTCGGATCTGCCCCGTATCAATTTGTTTGTCCTCATGGGAATAGGGACATAATGGTGCGTGAGACTAGACTATTATTATTCTGGTGAGGCATTCACGTTCAGTTATTTCATTAAATTGTTTTACGTGGAGTCAGTAACTCGTAAATCAACTGGATTATGAATTGTGGTGTCGAAAGAGAAATGGAAAATATTTTTCGGTGGGAGAGAAAAGCACGACTCATATTATAGTTGAGAAAAAATATCACGTTCTAATATGAATCCCCCGTATTTTTTCCAAACAATTCTCTGTCCTTTTTTCACTGGCAGCTAAACACTCTCATTATAAATGCAAATCTGCGAAAAGTTGTTTACCGTCGGCTCAAATAAATTTCATGGTAACAAACACCTTTCGATAGGACTTCATGTGTTTTCGAGTTTACTTTTCTAGTCCATTCTGTTTTATCTCTAATAACAATGGAACGATGAAATTATTACAAAGCATCGATGGTAAAAGTACTGAACGCACGTCACTGGCGTTCGATAAACCATGTTTTAATATTTATTTATTTATAAAAGTTTCCAAGAAACAATACATTTCTTGACATGTTTTTTGGGTAACCTTCCACAGTCTGAAAATGAATCAGAACAAAATAACCAACTCCCCTTTTTAGATGTCATGATCCAAAAATCATCATCCCGAATGGAAACATCTGTACACAGAAAGAAGACGCATACCAATCGATATCTACACTACAACTCAAACCATCATGCCAGTGTGAAAAAGGGCATAGTTAAATGTCTCTATAATCGAGCCCAAACAGTTTGCAATTCCAACCAGAATCTACAGGAAGAGAAAAACCTCATAAAATCTGTTCTCAAGGAAAATGCATATCCGGATCAGTTTGTGGAAAAAACAATCACTGACATTGAAAACAACAATCCATCAAACAACCAATCAACACAACCAACAGGAGTACTCCCACCACCTACACATTTCACAACCAACATAATACCTCATGTCCCCGGATTATCTGAAAAGATTAAACGAATTGGACATAGGTATGATGTGAGAACATCATTTAGAACAACAAACACACTGAGATCTGTACTAACACAAACAAAACGCAGAAGAAAGAACCAAAAACTGTGTTTACAACATACCTTGTTCGTGTGGTGATAGTTATATAGGTGAAACGTCAAGACCATTGGAAGTGCGCCAAAGTGAACATCAGAGTTACATCAGAAATCGACAAATAACCGGCTCAAAAATTACAGAACATATCCTCACATCCAATGGCGATCATACGATTGAATGGAATAGGGCAAAAATCTTGATGAAAGAACCACATCAAGAGAGGAGAAAATTGAAAGAAACGGCCTGTATTCTTCTTTCCGATAAAAACTGCTTTTCAACAAATTCTGTTGAAATGGATCATACTCAGAGAGGAAGTGAGATATGGTAGAATGCTAATTTACTGATCTGATATATCAAATGAACAATACGTCACTCTCAAACTTTTTTGGCAGATCTCAATTGACATCCGTCAGTTGGAAAAGCGAAAAAGACTCTGCAAGAAAAAATCCAAAGTCTTAAAACAATTAAAGGAGATTTAGAAGATTTTGAGAACGGGGGCAGATATAGTCCCCGAAACGTCAATCCAAAACTATATAGAGAAGTATCTTTTGAAATTTTTTAAAATTTTTTTGATAGGCAAATTCAGAAAACGACAAGTTATTGACTAATTGAATCATTTTTCTATAGGAAATATAATTTGGTGAACGCAATAACTTATCGGGGTGAACTAATTAGTTTGCCCTTTCTACACTTGTATAGATTTTCCTGATTATATTTTCATTTTCAGACTGTGGAAGGTTACCCAAAAAACATGTCAAGAAACGTTGTTCCTCCCACAAAAAACCACATTCATTCAAAACAATACATGTTTATAAAAATATTAAATTTAGAGTAATAATTGACAATTCATCGATTATTAGATGTATCAAAGTTACACTTGTCAAACTATTATAACTGCGTCCTGTGCGTGACTTCTGCAGCTCACCTAAAATGTTTTAGTTGCAAATAGTGATGGTAATGAATGTATGTAGTTACTTACCTAAATGTCCATTTCACAGTCATCATCGGTATCCGAATCAGATGAATCTTCGGGTCCTATTGATATTACTAGAGATTCCACAGTTTGGTCAATTAAATTATCAAGATCCCACATCTTCTGTTCTTCTGTTAATACATGATTTACATCATTTTTCCAATTGTCGCTTGTCACTTTGGAGAACGATGCTAGAAGAAGCCGACGTACATCATCCAATTTAAAAGTAGTGTTGTTCCCAGCAACGTCTCCTTTCACTTGAGCCCATATGAGCTCGATAGGATTGAGCTCACAATGGTATGGAGGTAATCATAATACAACCATCTTTTTTTCCTCAGCTATTTCGTCAACTACGTAATGTTTGTAATTTGCTCTGTTTTGCCTCGCAATGGATAATCATTATTTTTTTTACCATGCTATTATCATGTGGGAGATCTTTCTGCTGTAACCAATCAAATATAGTTTTTTTTCCATGACAATAACGGCATTCGCAGGCAACAGCTCTATCATTTGTGAAAAGTAGTCCTCAAACATCCGCATTCATCTCCTCGTGGTAATCTTTTGTTGATTTCGAGACGAATTGCAACGAACCACCATCGACAAAACCATGCTCATTTCCAATATGGGTGATAATTAACCTGATCGGTGCAGGTATCTTTCTGATCGGTGCAGGTAACCCAGTGGAATATCCTTCCATGACTACTTTGCGCGAAGTTTTTATGTTAGTGTCGACCCATGTTTTCTGCACAGTATGTCCTTCGTTAAGCTATGTTTCGTCCAAATAATAAATTATCCTTCCTTCAGATCGATACTTCCTGATCGTCCTTAAATAATTTCTTCTCCACAATTTCGTCTCCATCTATAAGGAGGGACTTTCCATTCTGCTTTTTCCAGGAAAAACCTATCTCGCGTAAAAGTATCCATAATTTGGTTCTGCCTACTTGTGGTAAATCGTCGTCTTCCTGAATTGACTGTAGAACTTGTTGGTATCTCTTTATTTTATATAAAAAGACTGAACTTTTCCTTCGGATGGCGGTCCTATCAAAGTCATCGATTGATAGTGACTTCCTTCCTGAATTTTGTTTTGGTGCACTGATGTCTCCACTTTTCCTCTCGTTTAAAAACCTGTAAATTGTTCTTTCACTCACTCCCGTCGTATTAAAACATGTAGACACTATCTGGCGAACGGAACTCGTGGGTTGTTGACAACACACAACAAGTGCATCATGCACATTAAGCACTATAGTTTTTTCTCTTACAGAGTATGCGACAAATGTATTGGGTTTAACTGGTGTAAAGTTTGCACATGATGCTATTTTCATAAACACTACTCAAATATCACAAACGTATTAAGGATAAGCAGTAGCTCGTCACGGACTCCCCTCCACAGCAAAACAGTATTCTATATTTATTTTTTTGTAGAAACTAGCCGACGGGGGAAACCCAGAATTCCTTTATTTGCTTTTAAGACCAACTCATGATCCTATAATGTGGCAGGTACATCCACTTTGCATTCATTATCCTTCATGATAACAATTTCGAATTGTATTAGTTTTACCTAAGAAGTAAGCAAATTTTAATTATGAGGTATTAACTAATAACCCTTATTTTGTAATAATGTCCGATTCTTAGAAACGAATATGTATCTCGGGAATTTCCATCTAAATATTTTATTTCGACCTGACTATTTACTATAGTAATTGTGCTCAAATATTTACCTCAATTCCTTTATAATAACAAGTGGTGAGGGGAATAGGTATTAGTATTATTATATATGTTCCCGCCGCCTCTGCGTTCTAAGGGCATACTTATCTACCACACACGGAGGGTGCGAGGGTGTACCGAGACGCTAGGCACTTCACTTCAAGTCGAGAGTCGATCACGTTCACATTGTATTAAGTGCTATTTATACAGTAACCAGACTTTTCTATTCATTGTTATTTCTTGCATTTTAAACAAACCAGTGAAAATCAAATTCAATATATTCATTTTGTAGGTATTTAACCATATTCTCATAATTCGCTCTTAAGTAAATCCGTGTTTACAGTATAAAAGTTCGTAATAAGTATCATTGAATTTCCGTCTTACATTTTGGTGAGAAATGTAACGCCTATGGTTTATGTTTATTTTATACCTGAGACCACGAAGTCGTACTGCCAGTGAAAAAACGACATAGTATAAACAGAAATAAGCACGTCCATTATCATTTAATTATTTCCAAAATGGGGCTAGTCGATTCTGAAAACCCCGTTACATATAAATTAAACTGGTGGTCTCTTTTTATTATATCAGAATTTATGTGCCTTACCTACAGCTCTCACAGATAATACTTTTTCTGAACAAATTTATTGTTATTCCCAACTTCTGTGCTGGTTTCCTCCTCTCTATAATCTTTTCGATAACATTTATATACGTGTATGTCTAGACCTAGTGTCTTTCAGGCGAATTCAATAAATAACACGGGGTATATTACAGGCAGAAAAAGAAAAGAAACTAATATTGTTCCGCAAACAACGGGAAATGAAAAGACTTATTTTTCTCCGAGACTATCTCTTGCTTTCTGCTATTCAGAACGCTTTGAATAATGTGAACATTTTGTCTTGCCGCCTATCCCGTATACATGCTCTATTCAACTAGAAACATACGCTGTTTAGCATGAATATCAAGTATTATACAGGGTGATTCAAAAGTACTTTGACAAACTTCACAATATTCCAATATGAATTGTCCAAATGAATATATGTCCGGAAAAGCTTCGTTTCCAAGATACAGGGTATTGAAGTATTTTTTTTTTAAAGTAACTTTCGAAATACTGACCTTAATTGAACGAAAATTGGTATTGAGAGGTTTTTTGAGGTGTCGAATTCGAACCTTATGTTATTATTGATCTTACTCGTCTTTTTCTTACACGTCTTTTTCTTTTTTGAAGATTCATAACTTTTTTGAGCTTACTTCTAGCACATTTTTCAGTGAAAAAATCAATTCTTCTATCATATCTACGTGAAAAAGCCGCCCTAGATATTTTCTTGATATTTCTAGATATTTGGACTTGAAAATTTCAAGTCGATTATTTGATAATCGATGCGTGTTGAAGTTATTACCATTGATTTGTTGAAAATATGAACAGGATGTTCATAAAATCAGATGTGGAATCATCTGCGACTGAAAGATAAACTTTAGTCACTATCTTCCATCGTCAAGATAATCTCTTGTGGGGTATTCATGTTGAAAAGGGAAACATTCTCAATTGAATATTGAATAGAAATATTTTTCTGTGAATTGAAAAATCCACGATAAAAATGAAGTTATTTTTTGTGAATGTCTAACAGAAAACAACTACTTCCCCGGCTAAAGCCACGCTGGACATTGAACTACATCTGCTAGATATTTTAAAAAGACCCTAACTAAAAAGAAAAAATCTGAAATTGAAAATTTGCATTTTTATTCAGATAGTTATTTGATTTTCTATTCCAGTCTCAATTAAGAACTCATAAATAACTTCATTTTTATCGTGGATTTTTCAATTCACAGAAGAATCTTTCTATTCAATATTCAATTGAGAATGTTTCCCTTTTCTTTATAACCATTATTTTGCATTTTTCACAAGAATGCTTAGGAAATGAATTTGACGTTTAAGTAAGTAGTTTTGGTTTTTTGTAGGGGGCGCCACCTATTCTATTTATTTTTACTCGTTTGAAATAGTTATTTTTGTATCAAGGGTGCAAAATCTGTATTTGTTTTAATATTTTATTTCAAGAAATTTTGAATATGTAAAATAAAATAAAGGAAACTGAATTGTATTCAAATAAATTGTTCAAAGTGTCCACCTTCAGCGAAGATACAGGCATTCAGTCTTCTAGTCATTGAATCTCGTATCCGCCCAAAAATTATTGGTGTGTTTCTTATTGTTTCACAGGCGTTTACTATTCGGTTTCTCAGACATAAACCAACGATGTGATACCAAGAACTGAAAAAACTAAGAAATGCTACACTTTTCTGGGACCAAAACTTTTCAATGAGCTACCGTCCGAACTTCAAACGATCAACTCATACGAAATGTTCAAGCAAAAGGTCAGAACTTGGCTGTTCACTATTCCGTTGGAAACACTAGAAAACTTTATAGCTACAAGCAGAGTGTGTTATAGAGTTACTTGAGTGTTGCTCATAATACGGTCTGCATATGAAATTACTCTAACGTGATTTTAGTACCAACATTTTTCCTAAATCTGTATAATTTTAAACTGTTTGTTTTTTTTAACAAACATTATTTTGATGTTTTTAACAAACATTTATTTATTTGGTCTGTCATTTCAATTTAATTAATTTAATCGCTTAATTTTTTGAGCAAAGATTTTATGCCACATGCGGATTCATTTCCTTGTGGTTGTTTTTGTGTTTTTTTTTCTCTGTGTTTATTCATTTTTCATTCGTATGTGTATACTTTGTGGATCTGTGTATATATCCATGATCTCTGGCCATGATTCTCATTCATAGTCCCAAAATTACCCCGATTGAGACTTTAATGTATGTAAAATTTTGAATATTAGACTATAAACCCCATTTATGATGTAATGAATCACCTGAGTGAGTGTTTTACCAAATTTTATAGTTTTTACCAATTTCTAATCAAATTCAATTACCTATTTTTTTGTAAATAGACTATGAATTATTACTTTATATATATCATCTCTTCTGCTTTTTTGTATACGAAAGGATGATGAATAAAAATTATTATTATTAAATTATTATTAGATCTTCCTCGTTCGCTACTGGAGTTTTATAAACTAGTGACTTCAAATGTCCCTAAAAATAAAAAGCTAGCGGGTTTAGATCTGGGAACCTTGGTGCCCACGCCTGGTTAGATTCTTCTACACCCCTACCGATCCATCGATTTGGATAGACAGTGTTAAGGAATTCCCTGGCTACAACGCGAAAATGGGCCGGAGCCCCATCATGCATAAACCACATGCGGATACGAATTTCTAATGGTACATTCTGAAGTAGTCCCGGCAATTCATTTTCTAAAAAGTCTCTGTAAGTTGCGCCATTCAGTCGGAACGGAAGAAAGAAAGGACCTATCAAGTAATTATCAATTAATGCCGCCCATACATTTACAGAAAATTTATACTGATAATGTCTTTCACTAACTGCGTGCGGATTTTCCAGAGCCCAAACATGGTTGTTATGAAAGTTTGTGATATCATTTCGGGAGAAGTTTGCCTCGTCCGTGAAGAGTACATATCCTAAAAATTGAGGATTTTCAGCCAATTTTCTCAAAAACCACTGACACAAAGTAATGCGTTGGGGAAAGACTCGTGGCAAAAGAGCTTGTACCCTTTGAATATGGTATGGATAATATTGTTGATCGTGGATAATTCTCCAAACTGTAGACTGAGTAGAATTGAGAGCTCCAGCAATTATTCTTGTTTCTGGATTCTCCTCGAGAGCGTTCAAAACAGCTTCTTCCAATTCTGGGGTTCGGACTGCTCGTGGTCTTCCGATAATATCAGCTGCCCTCTTAAAGCTACCTGTTTCTGCCAAACGACGGTGGAGATTGGTAAATGCTGGAGCTAAAGGATTAGGAAATCGCTCCTGGTAAATACGTCTTGCTTCGCGTGCATTGCCATCCGCAAGGCCATAAACGAAATGCATATCGGCTAAATGAGCATTATTGTTTAAATAATCCATTTTTTCAAAATTAGTGTTTTAAAACTTACAGAAACTTCAACAAAACAACAAATCGTTTAACTGTCACATAATATGTAAGTACCAAAACTACTTACTTAAACGTCAAATTAATTTCCTAAGCATTCTTGTGAAAAATGCAAAATAATGTAATAACTCAAATAATCGACTTGAAATTTTCAAGTCCAAATATCTAGAAAACGGTTGCTTATAGCGACTTGTAACAAGGGTAGCTTTTTTACGTAGATATGATAGAGGAATTGATTTTTGTGCTAGAAGTACGCTCAAAAAAGTAAAATGTTATGTAAATATGCATTTTAGATAATTAACATACAGTTAAAATACAAGTAAAATTAAGTTAGAATTAAAATTAGTAATTAAAAATTAATATTAAATACAAAACACATTTTAAAAGTTGAAGAACAAAAATAACATTTTATAAGTTGAGAAACTCTTCTATACTATAAAATATTCGTTCTGTCAGAAAACGTTTGAGTTTAATGCTAAATGACATGTTAGACATATTACTGGTATATTGTTTAAGCTCACAGATACATTTGAATTTATTGTATAATTGAACTCCTATGTAGTCAGGCGAGTTCTGGCAGATTTGTAATCGTGAGTAACTCTGGTGTAGACTTCCTTTCATTCGTGTTGTCATGCGAGTGCAAGTCCTCATTTTTCTTGAACCTGTCTTCATTTTCTTTATTATAGGTAATTATTTGGAATATGTATAAGCTGGGCAAAGTTTGTATTTGCGATATTTTAAATAGGTCTTTACATGTTCTGTGCTCTGAATACTTTATCAGCATGTGACGAGGAACCCCAGAATACTAATCCATATTGTAGAACTGACTGAATAAGCCCGTAATATAGTAACTCAAGTACATTAAAAGAAACAGAGTCTCTGAGCTGCCTTATCATGTGCTTAGTCTGGAGCATACAGTTTTTATATAGGCCTCCCATGTTAATTTTTGGTCAAGTGTAACACCTAGGAATTTCATTGTTTGTGTAGCTTCAATTGATTTTCTATAAATATGTAGGTAAATATTTTGGTCAGGTGTAACATTCCTTGGTAAATACTGCATAAAATATGTTTTCACAATTAATTGTTCAATGTCGGTGTTTGACATCAAAATATTAGTATCATCAGCATACAGTAAGATTTGTTCAGGATAGTTGCAGTATTTTTTTATGTCTGATGTGAATATTATAAAGAACAAGGGTCCCAATATTGAGCCTTGGGGTACTCCTAGGTTAGATTCTCTTGTTTGCGATTGTGAGTTGTCATACATTGTTATTTGTGTACGCTCAGATAGATAAGACTTCGCCCAGTCAAGAGATACCCCACGCACACCAACAGCCTCTAATTTAAGCAGCAATAGATCTCGGTCGATCGTGTCAAACGCACGGCTCAGGTCATCAAAAAGACATAGTGCATTTTCTTTATTATTGAGAGCTTTGTACAAAAATTTCATTATATCATGAATAGCAGTTGTGGTGGACTTTTTTTCTCTAAAACCATGTGTATATCAGGAATGAGCTTGAAACATTCTAAGTAATTTGTTAACCGTTGACAGTATGCTGACTCAAAATTTTTTTGAAATCTGATTTTGGATGCAAATCAATCTGTAGTTTTTTATATCATTAGCGGATCCTTTGTTCTAAAAAATTGGTATTCCTTTGGATTTTTTGACGTTAGGGAATATTCCAAGTGTTGAAAAGGGAAACATTCTCAATTGAATATTGATAGAAATATTTTTCTGTGAATTGAAAAATCCACGATTAAAATGAAGTTATTTTTTGTGAATGTCTAACAGAAAACAACTACTTCCCCGGCTAAAGCCACGCTGGACATTGAACTACATCTGATAGATATTCTGAAAAGGTAACACAGGGGTTCAGCAATGAGTGTGGCAACTGACCTGACCGCTCTACCATCAATCTCATCCGACCCAGGTGTAGATTTGACAGTAGTTTTCCTTATTATTGATAAAATTTCTTCGGGTGTTATTGGTGTTAAAAAGAAACTTGTAGGCACTCCCTCGATACACATATCATAGTTCGGTACCTGACGATTTGTATTGCAATCAATGAAATAGTCGTTAATATAATTTGCTTGTTGATTGTTATCATCATTAGTGTTTTTTTTGTTTCAGTTAACATCATAGCAGGCTAGCCCTGCAGGTCATGGATGTTACGTTCACCAACGTATTGGAGGGGGCACGACAATACTTCCAGGGGTTGCCGACGGGCACCAGCTCAACGGTGAGCCCCGCCTACTCTTCTGATCCGCATCTCAGGAATAGCCCCGCATACTCGGCGGACCCGCACTTGAGGAGCAGCCCCGCGTATTCTTCCGAAGCACTTCTGAGAAATGACCAGGGAACTTCGAGGGCGATGGCTCAGTCTTCGAACGCTTATTGGCCAACGCAGCCGGCCGAGCCGGTCAGAGAACACACCGCCTTACAGACACACAGAGAACACACGCCCGTCCATAGGCCGGCCTCTCACAGTTCAGATTCTTCCATACCTCCTTCCCATTCGTCTCAATACGCTCAGAATGCGGCTGCAGATCAGAGCAGGACTCTGTACACAGGTAAGTGTTCTGAACTCTCTTAACTCGGAAACACCGTGGCCACTTTTGGTAGATTTCTACCTTTTTAGTAGATTCGAGGCACTCTTCAGTATCCAATTTTGATTGGTAGATTTTAATTTTCAAACGACGAAACCAAAAAGGAGGAGGTTCTCTAGTCGACGCGAATACATTTTTTTTATGTATGATCGCGCATAACTTTCTACTGAGACGTCCGATTCCGATCATTCTTTTTTCAGAGGATAGGGTGCACTTCGAAGTTGGTCCCATTTGAATATAAAAGATGAAATCCACCCCTAAGGGTAGCAAAATGAAGGATATTTATTGATCACTCACCCTCTGAATTCTGGTCCGTTAACCGATTCTATCAGGCATAACTTTGTACTGGGTTCTTCGAGTTGGATGATTCTTTTTTCATTAGATAGGGTATACCACTAGTTGATCATATTTGGATTTCGAATGGAATTATCCACCCCTACTGGTATAAAAATAGGGAATAATTGATTTTTCACTTGTGAACATTGGCACACACATGTAGTTGACAATGACAGATCGCTAATGTCATTATTTATGTTCTCCTACATCCGTCACAATCATTGTATTCTATGAGAGAATGGAATGATATACAAAGTAATGAAATAAACTAATCAGAACAACAAAAATAATTTATATTACAACAAATAGTAAAAGTAGATAATCATATTGTTTAACTGGTAATAGTTGAAGTAAGATGGGTAAGTAAGTATTTTGAAAGTAATAAAAAAACAAGTAGGTAGTAATTAGTAGATTTCAGCCACAAAAAATTGAAAATAAACTTTTAAAAAATTAATTTTGAGTCGGCGCCAAACGAACAATCAACGAAGATCATTAAATAACTTCAAAAAAATTATCAGAATGTCACCGCGCAACTCGATGCCATCATTTTACGCCTTATCTAATTCATTGGCTTGTTTGTTTGGCGCCGACTCAAAATTAGTTACTTACATTAGTTTAGGAGCTTAGTTATTGAGACTAAGAAGGTTTATTTTATTTTTTACTGTTCAGTTCCGTATTTCGTCGGTTTAATTTTTTGTTAAAAAGTTTTTGTTGTCATTGACCTCATTCTACAGTGTGACCCATTCTTAATGGAAACACCCCCCTAAAATTTGAAGTTGTAAACAAATTTCAATAATTTGAAATGTTTATTCCAATTTTCAGGGCATACTACGATATTTTTTCTTAGTCGAAAATCAAGATTTTTTATTAGCGATTTTGTTATTGAAAAAATCACTACGTTACTGGATTCAGAGTGCCTCTAAACAGGTGTGACCAAAATTTCATGAAAAAATATTCATTAATAACAAAGTTATGACAACTCGAAAATTCGAAAACTCACACCCTATATCAACAGATATAGCCATGAGAATATTTTTTTATGATTTCAACAATAAAGTGCCGCCAGATGAAAAAAAAAACAAATAGCGTAAATTTTTTTGATGAAAATAACGGAATTACATTCACACAATTCAACTAATAATGAAGGAAAAAATTTTAATTAACGTAACTATGAAAACTAATTATTGAAATGTTTCGATTCAGTGCAACAATTAATTCAAACTCATATTCTAGTAGCCTCTACTAATCCACCACGTATTTCGATACATTTGTCGTAGCGCTTACGAATGTTTCTGATTACGTTCCTTAGTTCTTGTGGGCTAATATCTGCACATACCTTTCGAATTCTTGCACAAAGTTCATTTCTATCTCTTGAGCGGTTTTTGTAAACCTTTTGTGTGAGAAGTCCCCAGAGAAAAAAGTCCAAAACTGTGAGGTCTGGAGATCTGGGTGGCCACTCTATAAACGGACTACCACGGCCTATCCATCGGTTTGGAAAATGTTCGTTAAGCCATCGCCTCACAGCTCTGGCATAATGAACTGAACACCCATCTAACTGGACAATTAAATTTGATCGTTCATTGATTGGCAGCTCGTGAATAGCATCCCAAAACTGTGTGTTTAAAAATTCTAGAAACCTCTGCGCATTAATGTTTTTCTCAAAAAAGAAAGGACCAATAATTCGTTCGTTCAATATCCCACACCAGACGGTGATTTTTTGGGAATACTGGCTTTTACAGTTTATTACCCAGTTAGGATTATTCGCTGCCCAATAGCGACAATTCTGTGATGACACTACTCCATTTGTAGTGAAAGTGGCTTCGTCGGTATATAAAATATTTTGTAGGAAATTTATATTGTTTAAATATTCCCCTTGGGCCCATAAACAATATTCCAGACGTCTTGCTTCGTCGCCTTCTTGCAGTGTATGTAAAAATTTTGGCTTGAAAGGTTTAATATTCTTCGCCTTGAGACATCTCCGAATAGTTTCTCGTGGAATATTCAAATCTAAGGTGGCATTCCTTATACTGGCATAAGATTATTTCCGAAATAATCTAAAATGATTTGATCATTCCTGTCATTCCTGTTTCGTCTTTGTACAGGATTACTTTTTAACATCATTTTTGATACTGCACCAGTTTCATTGAATATTTTATTTATTTTATTTACCGTACCGCAGCTAATACGAGGACGATCTGGATGTCTCTCATTGAATACTCTACAAACCTCTCTAGCACTTGTAATGTCATCTCCCAAAAGGCGTATAATTTCAATTTTCGCTCTTACGCTCAATCTTGCAGCCATGACACAAAATAATTCGAAGAATTGTAAGGTGAATATTGTTGACAATAGTACATTTAAATCTTTCATAAGTGTCAAACTGTAATATCATTTCCATGGCAACTAAGATTTAAATTGAAAAATCAATTAGGTCTTAGTTTTAGTTAATTTGCGTGAAAACTTGAATGTAATTCCGTTATTTTCATTAAAAAAATTTACGCTATTTGTTTTTTTTTCATCTGGCGGCACTTTATTGTTGAAATCATAAAAAAAATATTCTCATGGCTATATCTGTTGATATAGGGTGTTTTTTGTGACTGTTAGCTGTGTGAGTTTTCGAATTTTTGAGTTGTCATAACTTTGTTATTAATGAATATTTTTTCATGAAATTTTGGTCACATCTGTTTAGAGGCACTCTGAATCCAGTGGCGTAGTGATTTTTTCAATAAAAAAATCGCTAATAAAAAATCTCGATTTTCGACTAAGAAAAATATCGTAGTATGCCCTGAAAATTGGAATAAACATTTCAAATTTTGTCCCAAGGTAGACCTTTAGTACTTGACATTTCAAAAAAAAATTATTAAAATCTGTTTACAACTTCAAATTTTAGGGGGGTGTTTCCATTAAAAATGGGTCACACTGTATATACAGGGTGAGTCAGAATAAGACCGACAAACTCCGACTACAGATTCCTCATCTCATTTCGAGGTGAAAAGTTGCTATGGAGGTATGTCCTAAAATGCATCCCCTCTGAGATACATGTCGAAAGTACGAAAAAAATTAAGATTTAATTTGTTTTCTCCAAAATTCCTGAAGGAAAAAATTTGATACTCGGTAAACTAATCAAGGTTTATCAACGTGCTGATTCAAAGTTATAATTTTTTATTTTCGTAAACCAGTGGCGTAGTTACGATGGTATGTGGCCATATGTTCCTTCATATTTTCTTGGGACAAGTGAATGGACAAATGAGCGTTTGACATCAGTTCGGCTCATCGATACTCAACCTGAAAGTCATAACATTCCATGTGCCTAAAAGTGGAGGTTTCTGAGATAATTGAGAAAAACTGAAGATATGTCTTTAGTAGAGACATAATTTCCTATGTGCAATAATCGCATAATGCTAATTTCTACAACATCTCGGAGTATGTGTCAACCTCCTGAACATTTTTTAATGTTGGGAGAATCGGAAACATAGTACGGGTGAGTCAGAATGAGACCGATAACTCCATTTTTTCATTCATCAATATTATTTGATCGAATGTTACCATACTTTCTTGCATATGTTGGGGTCATTTCTGATTGAATTATCTAGGAAAATATTATCCAATCAACATATTTTTGATGAAGAAAAATAATTATTGTGTATTAAGGTAGTTCCGCCACGAGACAGTTGAATTAGGAAATTATTAAAATAACGTATTGTTTAACATGTGAACAACACCTCTATAAAATTTTATCAAGTTTCACCATCCCGAACCCGAGATATATATAATTGAAGTTGACTCAATTAACACGTAACATATGGACCATGCATAGGCAAACAGCACATTATTAATTCTACCGTTAGTACTAGAATTAAGAAGTTTATGAAAAACGAGGAGGAGCTAGAGCAGGATATCACAGATATTTTGGAAAAAAATTCAAAGTGATCAAAGTGACCATCTACTTTGACAGATATAATTTTTTTTTGCTGTGTTTTTCGGGGACATCCATTTTTTGAGTCGCCGACTTTCTATAACGGAGACATTTTCTAGAGTCGATTGGGGGAACAAGGGCCCCCCTTAAAAAAAATTTTTCGCGTTTCAAATCGAAAAGTCCTTTGAAATTTTTCGATTCCGTCGAAAATAATTTCCTAATTCAACTGCTTCGTGGCGGAACTACCTTAATATCTACTTAAATGATTTCTTTCGATTCGTGATAACTATTTGCAAAGTCGAGCCTTTCATGCTAGTTTGTGGTAGGCTATTCAAAACACCACTGATGAACGCATAAAACATACACGAAATTTGGAAATAAAAAGAAACGTAGCCTTTTTTCCCGGTAGAAACACATTGATATATCGATACTTACATTAGACATAATTGACAGTAACCCAAAACAGTTTGTATTATTGTCAGTCATCTGTCATCATTATCAATCAGTGAACATCGTTTCAAAGTGGATTATTCATTTGAAGAATATACAGATATGCATTTCGTTTATGGTGAAACAGGGGGAAATGCCAGAGCCGCTGCTGAATTATATCAACATAGATATCCAAACAGACATCATCCACATTTCACTACTTTTATAGCTGTGCATCGACGATTGAAGGAAACGGTGTCCTTTAAATTCAGAAGAGATAATGTTACGGAAGAACAAATTCTTGAACGATTAGCAGCAGATCCTTCTACCAGCACTCGGGCTATTTCGTATAGGTTACAAGTGTCACAATCAACAGTAAGTCGGGTAGCACGTGAACAACTATTGTATCCATTTCGCCTGCAGATGGCCCTAGATGCTGGTGATTATGGCCCTCGTAGATTTTTTTGTGAATGGTTTTTGAGAATGTATGAAGGAGCAAACGACTTTCCTAGATATGTTCTATTCACGGATGAGGCATGTTTCACAAGAGATGGATATTTCAATAGTAGGAACAGCCATTTATGGGATGTACAAAATACGCATGGATGTTTCGAAAAGGCTACCAACAAAAGTTTTCCATATCTTCTTCTTTCCCGTTTGAATGGACAGAACTGTGTTTCTTGAACATGTTTTACCTGGGCTACTTGAAGACGTACTTCTATTGGTTCGTCAAATAATGTGGTATCAATATGACGGAGCACCGGCCCATTTCCAACGAATCGTTCGTCAATTTCTTGATCAAACATTCAATGATCGGTGGATAGGTAGACGTGGTCCCATACATTGGCCCCCACGTTCTCCGGATTTAACTTCACTAGACTTTTTTGTGTGGATACCTTAAATCCCTAGGGTATGACACACTTGTAGAATCTATGGAAGATTTAATGGCAAGAATTTTAACAGCATGTACGTTAATACAGGATACACCAGGAATATTCCAAAGCGTGCGACAGTCGATGTTACGGAGATACCAATTGCGTAACAAAATGGTGGTCCATTTGAACATTTGCTTTAAAGCCTTGTTTGTTTCTAGTAGTGTACCCACTAACCGTTTCTATCATTTAAGTAGATATTGATACACAATAATTGTTTTTCTTCATCAAAAACATGTTGATTGGATAATATTTTCCTAGATAATTCAATCAGAAATAGTTCTGATAATGATACTCCAACATAAACTTCAACAAATTAAGAGTACTTATCTTCAGTTTTTCACAAAAATTATTTCAGTCCTTAACTCTTATCTAAGTGGAGTATTATGAATTTGAGATTGGGTTTGTTTGTCAGTTGATGTGTCAAACAGTAATATGCAAGAAAGTTTGGTAACATATCAGTGAATCCGCGACATCGATTCGATTAAATAATATGATGAATGAAAAAATGGAGTTATCGGTCTCATTCTGACTCACCCGTACTATGTTTCCGATTCTCCCAACATCAAAAAATGTTCAGGAGGTTGACACATATTCCGATATGTTGTAAGAAATTAGCATTATGCGATTATTGCACATAGGAAATTATGTCTCTACTAAGGACATATCTTCAGTTTTTCTCAATTATCTCAGAAACCTCCACTTTTAGGCACATGGAATGTTATGACTTTTAGGTTGAGTATCGATGACCGAACTGATGTCAAACGCTCATTTGTCCATTCACTTGTCCCGAAAAAACATGAAGGAACATATGACCACATACTACGCCACTGGTTTACGAAAATAAGAAATCATAACTTCAAATTAGCACGTTGATAAACTTTGATTAGTGCACCAAGTTTCAAATTTTTTCCTTCCGGAATTTGGAGAAAACAAATTAAATCTTATTTTTTTTCCTACATTCGACACCTTGTATCTCAGAGAGGATACATTTTCGAACATACCTTGATAGCAACTTTCCACCTCGAAATGAGGCGAGGAATCTGTAGTCGGAGTTTGGCGGTCTTATTCTGACTCACCCTGTATATTTTATTAGGATTTGATTCGCATTTTTGCCGCTCGTCCCTTTTAACTCTTTCTCAGTTATTACGTTTCATACTCTACGTTTCAGAAGTGGCAACCTCGCATTACGATTATTACGAAACAAACGAAAGGACAACACGCTGTGCAAACAATTAAAAAGTCACCAGCCGGTCGTCACCACCACCGCCGTTTTTTTGTTTTACCAAGGTTTGGGGTTTTTTATATTTTTATATCGTGGTTTTTTAAATCGCACTGCAACTCAGGAACGCAGTGGGCACTGTGGGCCATACTGACTGCTTACTTGCTGACGGCCAGTCAGAGGTAAGGTTGTTGAAATAAAGAACAACATGCGTATTTTAACGGTCTACCCGAATTAATTCGTGATACAAATTGTTGGTGGAATTTTTTTTTGCTCTAGTGGATTTTGGTAGAATTTGGCCAAGGAATTGGTAGATTAAAAAAATGTGGCCACGCTGCTCGGAAACGGGATAAAATATAGATAATCAGAAAGCAGGGAGGGGGTTTTTTTTTTTCATCATACGTATTCGGCGTTATTCAACAAGCAACTCCTTTTGAAATCTTGTTTTGCGTTTTCTATTTGCCATACTTCCTTGTAGGTTCGTACCAGGAACAGTACAACAATCTCAGCTTTCGCAACAGTTGCACAACATCAACAGCCTCAACAAGCACAGCAGCAACATCAGCAACACCAACAGTCGCAAGTGCAACAACAGTCGCAGTTGCAACATCAACTATTGCAGCAACAACAGCACGCGCATCAACATGTCCAACAACAGCATTCTCAGCAGCAACAACAGCCTACACAACATTCGCAGCAGCAGCAACACCAGCAAACAATTCCAGTTCTCTCGCCCTCACGCTAGAGAAGCTCCATCGAATTACCCCCCGTATCAGACTCGCGTTTCGGCTGATTCCTCCTACCACCAATCCCCCTTACCCTATCACCAAGTACCTTCGCCACAACAGCCTCGCACGCCTTTGAAAGAGCAGGTAGTTCCGAGGGTGCCGTCGCGAGAACAATCCATTCCCAGAGTTCCTTCGCAGGAGCAGTTAGTTCCTAGAGTGTCCACCAGAGAGCAGCAATATCCACAAGCTTCTGAAGGCTATAGCTATCAACAGACCCATAGCTACTACCCGCAATCTTCCCAGACTAAGACTGTCCCTAGCAGTAGTTCGTATAAACCCGTGACGCAGCAAAGCTTCTCTTCGTCTTCCCAGCAACAGCAGAATATGTACTATAAACACATTTACTCGCCACAACAGAGTCATCAGTCCGTGTACGCCGGTTCGAGGCAAGAAGAGCAAAATAGCTCTACGAGAAACAGTACCGCCGAACAGGGGCTCAGGACGACGCATAATCTACCTCCTATCGCGGCTATATCGAACTATCATTCCAGTCGTTCTAACAGAGAACCCGCCAGGCCAGTGAGTAGCACCACATCGCGAACGAGAACCTTCAGTTCGAGTTCCTATACTTCGAACAGTAACGTACCTATTACCAGCAGCTCGATCATTCAGCACACTTCAGCAGCGGTTACTACGTACCCAGACTACAGGTCGTACGTTTCTCAGCAGTACCAGCATACACCTTGTGTCACTACTCAGTCGTACACCCAAGTCATAACTACTTCTTCCAGCAGTTACTTCTCGAACTCGAGCCAGGCTCAGAGCCAATACCAGTATAATCTTCAGGCACCACCCAGAACTCAACCTACTAGCGAGCATCTCGCTCCCAATGCCTCGAATCAGAGTCCGAGAGCGGTGAAACGCGAGTCGCCGTTGGATCTATCCGTGAAAACTGTTAGAACGCCCGCCGATTCTACCCTAGGTGACGCCGATCAAGAAGCCAGGAACAAATACTATCAAAACCAGAGACCGTCCCAATCAATTTCCACTCATAGCTATCCACAAGTGGATGTTAATTCAATTCATCGAAATCTCACGCAAAGATCTGGCCAGCTGCCCAGCGCCACGGCGCCCAAGGTCGAATTTAGACCCAACTTCAACGTGCCGTCTCTGAATCAGCCAAGGCGACCTGTCGAGGAACCTAGACACAACGTTTTACCTGAAAAAGCCCATTCCAATAGTAGAGTAATGCCCGATGTGAATAGTATGCCGTATAGGTACCCGACAGGATCTGTTCCCACTACTGCCCATGTGAATTCTTATATCCAACAAGCTTGTTCGAAACCTACATCGGCCCCACTTCCCAGGAATGAGTCGCAGAAAAAAAGAACGTCCGATTCGGCGCCGTTGTCGGGCGCCAACAAAATTCCTAAAGTAGCCGACACGTGGAGACAGTCGATGATTTGCAGATCGAAGAGAGGCTGTCGAGCTACAAACAACAACAAGCGAAGCTCGCGACTCCATCCGCTAAGATGCCGTTAGTAAACGGAGCTTACCAGGATAAAAGTAAGGACGTGTATGCTGCATACCAGAAGCAGAACTACGAAAACGGCCGCAACACTCCGGTTATGGCCAATATCAGGCCCAAACTAACCACTGCCAAACTTACGTACCGTCTCCTGCGACGCACCAGTACCCCACTTATACAGGGTATCCCCCCCAGCAGTCTTCAAACTCGTATCTTCAGCCGAGCTCGCGGTCTAACTCTAGTTCGTCCTTGAATTCGTTGTCGGGTTCTAAGAATAACTTCGCGGGTGCTGTGGATAAGAGGGTGTTGAGCCTACTCAGGAACAGCTTAGAGGTCAAGGCTGTCAAAGAGCAGAAGAAACTGGAACAGTTGAAGTCCAACGAAAACCTCACGCAGCATCCTAGGTCTGACGTCCAACATCCCTCCACTGACGTTACAGCGCCTCTGCAGCCGAAACCAGGCTTTATCAATAGAAACAACGTGTCGCCTTTCACGCCGACGGGCTTTCCGGATAACGCCAATATGGCGTCGATGTACAAGTTTCCCAAGGCCATCGACTCGGTTAATTTCGACACTAATAAACCCATCCAAGCCATCAACAAGCAGAACGTCGACACTGTGATAAGTAATAATAATAATATGGGTTCTGACTATGATGGGCTTGCGGCGGCCTTTCTGGCAGCTAGGATACGAACCAAGGGGGAGCTGAAGCAGGGCGCTACGCAAAACGTCAGCAGTAACAATAAGAGCCAACTGAAGGATATAATAGAGGATCAGTTGAAGTCGCCCATGAAGCAAGACCCTTCGAGCTATTTCAGCAGCAGCAGCAGCTCTAGTCCCTCGAAAATCCCCAAAGACCGCCAGCCAGCGTTCGCGCCAAGGAAAAGGCTTTTCAGTAGAAACGAAGAGGACCCGAACAACCTAACTGTGCCCCCCAGAGACAAGTCGGGATTGAGAAGCTCGTCGGAAACCTCCGTGTTTGATTTTCCAGATTCCGACTCTGAGAATGATGCTAAGAGGGAATCTCTGGAAGCCATGCGGAAGGGACGAAAATCTACCAAGCAGAGTACTCCGCCTGTTATTGAGGTGAAAGAGGGCTCTCCTGCACGAGCTCCTAGTCCTGGTGATGATATGTTTGCGCAACTCTGTGATAATTTCGTTGAACAATT